>OY292543.1:1199812-1799812 GCA_958496365.1 Subacronicta megacephala
AGGAGGAGAGCCTATTTTTTTTTTTTAAATCAGCTTTTCCATTCATTTTGACCGTGTAGGCACTATTGTAGGAAAAAATTCTTTTTTAAATTACGTAGTTTTTTTTTGTTTCAACCTCGTGACGTCAAGATGGTTCTTGTAATCTTGAAATACTAGCAAAAAGTTGGGTCGTTTTATCGAAAATAACCTATCTTTGAGCTCGTGTAACTTTTTTACTATATATTGAAATAAAGTTTTACGTACTAGGAACTGATGATAAGATTTGTTACTGAAAATTTCAGACTTTCATTGGTTTAAAATTAAAAATAGGACCAAACTACTTTTATATGGAGGGCGGAGTGAAGACTATCCACTTAACATCGATATTCTGTTGGAGGGAAGTACTTGAACAAGAATAAATGATAACTTTATTTTTTTTCTTACCGGCTCGCTCGTCAGCAGTATGCATGCGATCATGCGCAGCTAACTCCGCGTCGTCTTCGAAGCACTTCCGGCAAACTTCACACCGAACTGTCATGGCGCCACGATGTGCTTCCGCTCTGAGAAATGGACGATAATATCGTTTAACCCTGCGTTCCCACAACATATTGCAAACACGTATCTAACTCCTAACTCTAAAAGAGTGAGTGAGATCTTTCAAACATGTTGAAAGCATGTTTTCAACATGTTTTCAACATGTTTTGTCGTCAGTGGGAACGCGAGGTTAAGTCTTCAAGCCTAAACGTTCACCCTTCGGCGGCAAATTCAATTTGTTCTTGTTTCTTTTTGCAAATTGTTCTTCTGTAACACATTCTAAATACATTGCAGTAGAAATTAAGACATCATTTATTACCAATATAACACGCGGTCTACTCGAAAGACCAAGGTTTTTTTATGATAACTCAGCAGACGAGCAGGCGAGCTACCTGATGGTAAGTAGTCATCGCCGCCCATGGACATCTGCAATACCAAAGTGGTTTCAGATGCGTTGCCGAGCTTAGGAAATGGGAGGGGAAAGGAGAAAGGGGGACTTAGGGAAGAATTGGGCCCCCAGCGCGCTTATCGTACGAAACGCAACAGCATGCATACTGCTACTTGACGTCGATATTCTGTGGGAGGGTAGTACTTCCCCGGTCGTGACGACACATTCATGGTAGCATGTAGACATGCCAGCGATACTACTACTACTAGCTGGTAGCAAAACCTTCAGTTTTTTTTTTCTAAAAGCTTTCTAGCCATCATCATCATCATATCAGCCTATTGCTGTCCACTGCTGAACATAGACCTCCCCCAAAGAGCGCCAACCATCCCGGTGTTTGGGCAGCTCGCATCCATCCGCTGCCACCTTCTTCAAATCGTCAGTCCATCGCGTCGCAGGCGTCCCACACTACGCATGCCCAAACGCGGTCTCCACACCAACACTTGTCTGCTCCTTTTCCAAATTTCTAGCCATGTGCATCGCACATTACTAGTAATCTTGCTAAGCTATATGCTTGTATTACGAGTGGGTTAACGTCGGTAGTGCAATGGTTGGGTCTGGAACCGGCAACCACATGATCCCATCGCAGTAATGTGCGACTCACATTGCCAATAAACTTGAAAAAAAATAGTACGTCGGTATTCTGTGGGAGTTTTTTTTTATAGTAATTTTAATTCTTGAACTGTATTAATACCAAATTATGTAATTTTTAATTAAGGAATAAAGAAGGCTTTATTTGTTATTATTATTATATTCTGCGCGAGCTTAGTACTTCCCCGGTCGTGCCAACACATGGCATGGTCTACTCACTTATGTTCCCAGAGCTTCTCGCGTCTATTGAAGGTTTCGCTGCAGCAATCACACTCGTATCTGTCAGAAGACCGCGCGCGAGACCTGGAGTTGCCGCTGCCACGGTTCTGGTGGACGCGGCGATGGATCCTGAGGAGAAGGTGGAACTAGATTTAAAGTGCAATTCCAAACACTGTGAAGGTTAGTTTTTTTTATTGCTGTAAGATGATAAGCATAGGCTGGCAACAGTAGACTTTAGATGCCAGTAGTATCACTAGGCTATCAAATAGACTGCTATCTTCTGAATATACCATAGTCTACTCAATATGTATAAGGTTATGTTTTTATATTTTTTTTGGCATTTTCACAATCTACCGAGTAGACCATAGATTATCGAGTAGACCAATCTACTGAGAAGACCATAGTCTACTGAGTAGACCAGACTACTGAGAAGCCCAGTCTACTGGGTAGACCAGCGTCTACTGAGTAGGCCAGTCTATTAAGTAGACCATGGTCTACAGAAAACATAATAAATTCAATTAATACTCACTTCAAGGTAACTCTTGTAGAATACCACTTGGAACAGATGTGACATTGGAAGCTCTTGTCGGCCGACTCGTTTTCCGACTCGCTGATCTCGTCGTGGTCGGGGGGCGCGGCCGCGGGCGGGCCGGGGGGGGCGGCGCCTGCGCTCTCGGGGTCGGGCTCCGAATCTGACGCGGCGCTGTACGACCACGCACCAAACGACCTGATCACGTCAACACATCAGTTTTGACGGGCTGGGATGTTAATTACACCGGAGGATTTTGACCTTCAAACATTTTTTTTTTGGGTTTTCACAAATACGATAATACGCGCGTTATCATGTGAGTCTTAGGGCCATAAATCATTTATCTATATCTGTCTCGCTTGCACTTATGGGTCTTATGGAGCCGTCTAGTGAAGGGCCTAACAATAAAACACATAATATCGATAAGTAACGTTTATTATCGTATCTTGTTCACAAAATTCGTTAGCACGTGCGCAGGTGGCCGTTTATCGCTGCACATTCCTATCTCTTTTAACTTTTATGACCTGACGACTCAGATGGTAACGCGCGTATAGTAAAGCCTTTTTTTGTGGTCACATAAAATTTCTTACCATAAATAGAGCCCATTAAAAAAAACTAAATACAAATTGGTTAAAAAATGTGGAATTTATAGCGTTTAACTAAATAATGTGCGACCCACATTGCTTAGTAAGCTTTTTTATCATCACCATCAGCCCATACTCGTCCACTCGGGACGTCTACTAAATTACTGAAGTTTTGCTGTGCCCGAGAGGGTCCATAATTGTTACGCTTATTGTGGCATGGTCCTCGCTCGCCGCTCCTTCCCCACACCTCAAGCCTCCCCCCGCGCGTCACTATAAATAGCTCTGCAAACGACGCGCGGCTTTCTTCTACTTCCCGCTGCAGCTACCCAGTTAAGTGCCGCCCTCTACCGGTCGGACCTCGCCTCGAAGCCTTCGCCGAACCCTCCCTGAGCTTAACTCACCCTACTCGTTATATCTTTGTACTTAGTTTGTGTTAACATAAACCCTAGTGTCAATAAATTTGTATATTTCGTGTTCCGAGTGTAATTTATCTCCACTACTTAGTTCCCGGTTGGCCACGTTCCTAAAACGTGTCCACCACGTGTTACCTTAAACTATAATACCTGTTCATATTTACATTATGGAATGCAATAAAGTATTGAGTATTGAGTATTGACGTAGGCCTCTCCTAGTGAACGCCTAGCTTTTTTATAAAAAGAGACGAGATGGGATGACACTCACACCGGAGGATTTTGACCTTTCGACTTTGCCCACCTTGAGATATATTTTTTTTTGGGTTTTCGCTGTTAAGGCTGTGTATTTTTTTAGGTTTTTTTTTAAAAAAAGCTTTCTATGTGCTTTCTACCGCAGGGTTAGGCAGAGGTGTACTAATGTACACCCACATTTCGTCGGTATGTTTAGGTCCCATGTAATAGGAGGCGAGCCTATTGCCATTAACTAGACAAATCCGGACTCGGTGCTGCTACTGGGAATGTCATAGAAAAACCCAATAACAATTTGCACGACCTGGGGATCGAACCCAGGATCTCTAGCGCAGCAGTCGTGCTCAGGACCACTGGACTAATGAGGCAGTCTTAACCAAATAACTCACTATTAACACTTGGGTGTTAGCCAGTGTTAATTAACAAAAATGAACACCAATATAGTTAAAAATCAACACCAATACAGTAAAAAAATCTACACCTATGCAGTTAAAAACCAACATACCGCTCTATGCAGTTGAAAATCAACACCAATGCAGTTAAAAACCAACATACCGCTCTAATGCAGTTAAAAATTCAACACCAATGCAGTTAAAAACCAACATACCGCTCTATGCAGTTAAAAATCAACACCAATGCAGTTAAAAACCAACATACCGCTCTAATGCAGTTAAAAATCAACACCAATGCAGTTAAAAACCAACATACCGCTCTATGCAGTTGAAAATCAACACCAATGCAGTTAAAAACCAACATACCGCTCTAATGCAGTTAAAAAATCAACACCTATACTCCATTTGGTTAGGTACTTAACTAAAGGTAAACAACAAAAATGGCGCCGTTCAGGGCTCTTCAACCTTTATTACAATGGTATCTTATGAATTGGGAGTGAAATTAATAACAACACAACTAACAATCAATAAAAACAACGAACAAACAAAACAATAACTAATTAATACAATTTACGGCAAAAGAAACACAAAAACGAACGAAAGTAAAAACTGTTACGAATGGCGTCTGGTTACCCGACTAAGTATAATATCGGTTAATTATTTTGCAGCGCTTCCTCGCGCTACTACTTCTTAATTTTTTCGAGTTATCAAAAGTCTATTATGTAGAAAAAGGTTTTGATTTCCTGTCTTTTTAGATTCTTTCTAGTAGGCACATTGCAATACTTTATGACATAATTATCAGATTTGATTTATTTATTGGTCTCAAGCTTAAGAATTAATAATTACCATTTAATATTAAACAAAGTAGTAAAATATGCTAGTATAGAAAAGGAAAATTATTTTGAATGATTAAATAATTTATTTTGGCTACGTTTAGTTTCAAGATGAAAAATGGCCCTATAAAAGAACCTTTTTTTATGATTTGTTTACCTTTAGTTAAGTACCTAACCAAATGGAGTATAGTTCTAATGCAGTTAAAAAATCAACACCAATGCATTAAAAAAATCAACACCATTCCCCAACTCACCTATCCTCATCATTCACAGTGTTAGTGACCACGGGCGGCGGCACTTCAGTCTTGGGTTTCTCGTCTCCAGATTCTGATTCCGTATCAGAACTGTCCGACGAACTGGAAGAGTCGGAGCTGGATGATGTACTGGATCCTGAGCTTGAACTGCCTGTGGAATGTACAAGGAGATTAGGAGATGGAGATCGCGCCTGTCTCCCATTGGGGCTGGCAGAGACATTTTTTTTTTTTAGAAAAAAGCTTACGTGAGGGTCACACATTACTAGTATTCTTGTTAACCCCTCGTGCTAAGCTAAATGCTTGTGTCACGAGTAGGTTCACGTCGGTAGTGCAATGGGTGGGTTTCGAACCGGCAACCACAAGTTCGACGCCCTAGCCTACCGCTAGGGCGTCGGACTATTATTATTATCGTCGGGCTATTAGGCTACCGCCGCTTTGAAAATAGATCTTTTAAAAACACTTTAACAAGTCGATTTTCTTTACATTTTTTTTAAACTAGATGGCACCGACATCACTATCTGACGACCTCTGAGAAGAAACGTCGAAACAAACTCAGAGAATCATGGTCTCTTTTAAAGTCCAGACAATAATATCATAGATATGCGAGTTTAACAATGTAGGGCAAAATCTGAGCAGGCCTTTTGAAGAAAAGTAGTCTTACCAGATCCAGAACTACTGCTATCTGAGTCGGAGTTGGAGCTGTCTTCGAGTTTCTCAACCCTGGAGTCGGTCTCTTTACCAGAAGCACAACCTGGAACAAAGACATCAAGATCAGAATAAAATCTGAATATTAGTTTAAGTAGTAGTAATGTCTCCCTGACATGTATACATGCCAGCATGAATGTGTCAGGACCGGGGAAGTACTACCCTCCCACAGAATATCGACGTCAAGTACCAGTATGCATACTGTTGCGTTTCGTACGGTGAGTGTGGAGCGCCGGAGGCCCAATTCCTCCCTCAGACTCCTTCTCTTCCCTGTTCGTTAAATAGGCTCGGCAACGCATCTGCAACTCCTTTGTTTATGCAGATGTCCATGGGCGGCGATGACTACTTACCATCAGGTAGCTCGCCTGCTCGATTGCCGAGTTATCCTATAAAAAAATCGAACCCAGGACCTTTAAGTTAGCAGTCACTAGACTAATGAGGCAGCAAGGGAAAATATAGTGTTAAAAGTTAGTGTCAGTAGACTGCCTCATTAGTCTAGTCGTCCTAAGTGCGACTGCTACGCTGGAGGTCCTGGGTCCGATCCCCAGGTCGAGCAGTGTTATTGGGTTTTTCTATAAAATTCTCAGTAGCAGCTCGGAGTCTGGATTTGTGCCCGGTGAATGGCAATAGGCTCGCCCCCTATTACATGGGACCTAAACATACCGGCGAAATATGGGTGTACATTAGTACATCTCTGCCTAACGCTTGCGGAAGATTGCTGGCAGAAGCTGGATGCGAAAAGCGGAGGACAGACGTCCAACAGATGATGATGATGATGATGTCTAACCCTTCAGGGAATACAGGCGTGATGGTATGTTAAGTGAGTGTCACATTCTGACCTTCAGAGCTCCTCACGGACAGAACCTCGTCATCATCTCTCCGCTGCGAGTCCAAAGGCTTCTTGAAGTTGATGGCTAGGAGATGAGTGTCGTACCGATCATCCTGTATAAAAGAAAGAAAAAAACATATATTCCTTGAGAAAGAAAGAAAGAAAGTTGACCCTACATAAGTCTGTGCTTAAAAATATAAAATAGATAAGCGCGCTTGTTGTTATAGATAGGCGCGTTAGTTGTGATAGGCGCGGTAAACAACTACCGCTATTATGTATCTACATATCTATTACAAAATAGGCGTGTTACTTGTGATAGACAGGCGCGATAATTGTGATAGGCGCGCTAGATGTGATACACATGCGCGCTTGTTGTTTTAGGTGCACTTGTTGTAATAGGCAGGCGCGCTACTTATGATATGCGCACTTATTGAGTTAGACTGGCACGCTTGTTGTGGTAAGTGCGCTAGTTGAAATAGACAGGCTTGCTAGTTGTAATATACAGGCGCGCTACTTATGATATGGGCAGTTGTTAGACAGGCACGCTTGTTGTAATTGACAGGCGTGCTAGTTGAAATAGACGTCCTTGTTTTAATAGGCGCGACAGTTGTGATAGATAGGCGCGCTAATTGTAATAGGCGCGCTAGTTGTAACAGACAGGCGAGCTTGTTGCAAAATCATATGTACCTTATCAATATTAGCGTATTTCTCGTGTATATGTCGTAACGCGCGCAGATTTTCATCCAAACTAAGCGAGTCGGACGCCTGGCTTGGTGATCCTAGAAAAAGAAAAACAATATGAAGTCATGTGCGTATTACTACTTAATTTTCATGCGCTTAAACGGTGAAGGAAAACATCGTGAGGAAACCTGCATGCCTGAGAGATTTTCTTGACGGCGTGTGAAGTCTGCCAACCCGCAGTAGGCTAGCGTGGCGGACTATAGCCCAATAGAGACCGACATACATGATGCCTCTCTGAGGATTTTGCCGAACTATAAATAAAAAAAACGACCGACTATTGCAATAAATCTCGCCCGATTCTCATCAAACATAGTTAAGAACACTCCCGACAAATTTACCTTTGAAACAAAATCAAAATCAAAATCGGTTCATCCGTTCGGGAGCTACGACGCCACGCACAGACACGGCAAACTTAGAACAACCCATCGTCTTTGCGTCGGGGGTTCAAAAAATATTAAAAAAAACTCACCCAGATCAGGTTCGTCATCACTATCCAATGTAATAGGTTCCGTGTTGACTGGCATCAGATTATTTCTAACACGAATCTCTGCGAAAAGAACAGATATATTATTTTTATGAAGGGAAGTAAAGTTTGTTCGAAATAAGTAAGCCGATCGGAAGTAGTCTGCAAGTCGCTGCGCAGTAGTCATTTTTACGACAAAATCAGTAGCGCGCATGCGTGGTAATGACGCGAGGGGCGGGGTCAGCGCCTCTTCGCTGTTTCACTCAATCCTTAGTGTTTGATGCATAATTCTGTCTCGCTCCCCCAGTGCAAGTACACAGTCAGTGCCAAAAGTGCTACGCGTTGTTTTTATTCTGACGTTATTGTTGTTTAGTTCTTGGATATTGTTTTTGTTATTTCTCATTGCAAATGTATTATTGTGGTTTGTACGTGTTTCTTTTTGCTGAAAAATGCCTAAACGCAACACTGTTTTGCAAATCTGTGGACTATTAAAAATTTAAATGACAATTTAATGATATTGTGAAAAATCAAGTATGGATTTTATCAGTAAAGCAAGCCAACAATAATACACGTATTGTTAACAAATTATTAATCTAATTTTCGAAATTATTTGAATACGGTTCCCAACGCTAACACTTTATTACGCGACTGTAACTGCGCGGCCCTAGAAAACGGCTAACTTAAGATCGGCTTACTTATTTCGAACAAACTGTACCACACTCTCGCAGAAGACCGACGTACGAGTAGTAGCGTTTCGCTACTGGGCTTCGTTCGGTGAGCGAGAGGGCCGGAGGCCCAAGTCCTACCTCAATCCCCTTCCTTTCCCTAAATAGGCTCGGCAACGCATCTGCAACTCCTTTGGTTTTGCAGATGTCCATGAGCGGCGGTGACTACTTACCATCAGGTAGCTCCCCTGCTCGTTTGCCGAGTTATACCATAAAAAAATTTAAAAATATACACAGAGTAACTGTTGAGAGACTAACGATACTTAAGGAAAGTACTCGGTACTCGGTATATTAACAAAAAAATGATTGAAGTGTCTAAGTGAACAAGACTGCCTCATTAGTTTAGTGGTCCTAAGCGCGACTGCTACGCTAGAGGTGCTGGGTTCAATGCAAAGTGTTATTGGGGTTTTCTATGAAATTCTCAGTAGCAGCTCGGAGTCTGGATTTATGCTCAGTTAATGGCAATAGGCTCGCCCCCTATTACATGGGACCTAAACATACCGGCAAAGTGTGGGTTTTCATTAGTACACCTCAGCCTAACCCTTCGGGGAATACAGGCGTGATGGTATGTAATCTCACCCATATGATAGAAAAGAAAGAAAGAAAAGAAAATTCATTTATAGGCCACCTCATCATCATCATCATCATCAACCCATTACATTGTCCCACTGCTGGGCACGGGTCTCCTCTCAGTACGAGAGGGATTAGGCTGTAGTCCACCACGCTAGCCTACTGCGGATTGGCAGACTTCACACGCCGTCAAGAAAATCTCTCAGGCATGCAGGTTTCCTCACGATGTTTTCCTTCACCGTTTAAGCGCGTGATAATTAATTATTAATACGCACATGACTTCGAAAAGTCAGAGGTGTGTGCCTTGGATTCGAACTCGAAGCCTTGGAGTTGGCAGTCCAATGGTCATATCACAAGGCTATCACTGCACTATAGGCCACCTGAATTACATAAAATAATAGTAAATCTAAATGCTATGTTCACTTACTAGGTTGCTGTTGTTGCTTGGCTGCAAGCTGATCTACCTTCCGTGGTCTACCCCGTTTGCCTTTCACCCGTTCCGTCGAAGGCGCCTGTTAAAAAAAAAACTTTTAACTGGTTTCTAACACTTACGCGAATATTAGACATTGAAATAAAACTATTTTTTACGGATTTTATCGCGTTATATTGATATTTAAAAAAAAAACACAAGACTGCGAGACCTAAGGATACGGTGAGCTCATTCTGCGTGACCGGCATAAATAATAATCAACAAAATGTAGGGTAGCTGTTGATAATTTTGACATTAGGACGACCAACACCTCAGTCCACCCGTGACCATGGATGCTGTAAAGGATCCGAAACGTCGGGAATTTAAAAATATCAATATAACGCGATAAAATCCGTAAAAATTAGTTTTTATTTCAAAAAACTTTTAAGTCCCGGCCAGAATAAAAGAAGAAGAACAAAGTCTGGATCTTTGTATGTAAGTCACTGCCAGCTGGCAGTGGCAGTGACTGGATGAGGAAAGCCGAAGATCGGGCTTTTTTTTTCTTTTTTTTTTATGGGATAACTCGGCAAACGAGCTGGTTACCTGATGGCTTACCTGATGGTAAGTAGTCATCGCCGCCCATGGACATCTGCAATACCAAAGGAGTTGCAGATGCGTTGCCAGAGCCTATTTAAGGAAATCAAAGTGGAAAAAAGAAAAGAAGAAAGAAGGGGACTGAAGAGGAATTGGGCCTCCGGCGCTCCACACTCACCGTACGAAACACAACAGTATGCATACTGCTACTTGACGTCGATATTCTGTGGGAGGGTAGTACTTCCCCGGTCGTGACGACACATTCATGCTGGCATGTAGACATATTAAAATGATATACCTACATACATCATCATCATCATCAGCCCATACTCGTCCACTGCTGGACGTAGGCCTCCCCTAGTGAACGCCACAGAGCCCACGCCACGTTTGTTGTGGTAGGGCCACGCTGTTCGCAGCATGAATGGGCCGGCTCGACCGGGGAAGTACCACACTCTCGCAGGAGACCGACGTCCGAGTAGTAGCGTTTCGCTACTGCGCTTCGTTCGGTGAGCGAGAGGGCTGGAGGCCCAATTCCTCCCCCAATCTCCTTCCTTCTCCTTTTCTCCTTCCCCTCCCTTTCCTTAAATAGGCTCGGCAACGCATCTGCAACTCCTTTGGTATTGCAGATGTCCATGGGCGGCGATGACTACTTACCATCAGGTAAGCCATCAGGTAACCAGCTCGTTTGCCGAGTTATCCCATAAAGATAACTTCAACTTCCATCATCAGCCCATTTCACCCGTGCTTTTTTTTTATACGATAACTGATGTATGCGTGCCGTCAGTTATAACAAGCTTAAATAACTTAAAGCTGCTATGGCTCTTTCTTCAAAAGCCCTGTTCAAAACAAAACCATAAATTCGAAGACATGTGACATCTACCAACCCGCACTGGGCCCGCGTGGTGGATTACGGCCCACTCCCTCTCACCGAGAGGAGGCCTGTGTCCCAACAGTGGGAACATTATAAGCCGATTATCATCATCATGTTATTGGGTTTTTCTATGAAGTTCCCAGTAGCAGCTCGGAGTCTGGATTTGTGCCCGGTTAATGGCAATAGGCTCGCCCCCTATTACATAGGACCTAAACATACCGGCGAAATGTGGGTGTACATTAGTACACCTCTGCCTAACCCTTCGGGGAATACAGGCGTGATGGTATGTTATCATCATCATCCACAGCCTGTCTTTACCCACTCCTGGGTATAGGCCTCCCCAAGTTTTTGCCATCCACCACGGCCCCGTGCCACTCTCATCCAAGCCCCAACGACGTTAGTTATGTCGTCGACCCATCTTGCTGCTGGACGCCCGACACTCCTACTGCCCTGCCTCGGCCACCATTCTGTCGTTGCCTTACTCCACCTGTCGTCACTCTCCCGCCAAGTGTCCTGCCAACCTCCACTTTAGTTCCATGATCCTTCTTCTAGATGGTTGATGGCTGATTATCATCATCATCAACCCATTACATTGTCCCACTGCTGGGCACGGGTCTCCTCTCAGAACGAGAGGGAATAGCCTATAGTCCACCACGCTAGCCTACTGCGGGTTGGCAGACTTCACACGCCGTCAAGAAAATCTCTCAGGCATGCAGGTTTCCTCACGATGTTTTCCTTCACCGTTTAAGCGCGTGATAATTCATTATTAATACGCACATGACTTCGAAAAGTCAGAGGCCTTGGATTCGAACTCGAGACCTTTGAGTTGGCAGTCCAATGGTCATATCACAAGGCTATCACTGCACTCTGGTGATTATGCTTATACTTAATCATACTTACAGCATCCTTCTTGGCGCTGGGAGTTCGTTTAGTATATTTCCTCTTAACCCTTGGCGTCCCTTCCCCTGCCGACGACGAGGCAGCGGAATCTGTAGCAGAAAAACCATTTTAATATATTTTTTTCTTTAAAAAAGCTTACAAAATTGGATAATTCAGAATTTTTTTTTTAAATCTAGCATATCTTTAAAATCTTTTAAGAAATATGGCGGACATATTTTTTTTTAAATCCATCATATTATTATTCTTATTTTTATTTCAAGACGAAATATTTCAATATGACGCTCGCCGTGTCAGCAATTTTATTGTATTTTAACATTAAATAATGTGAAATATCAACAAAGATATATAAATTTTCTAGTTAATGAAGGTAACAACACAAGGTACGCATTTAAATGCAGTTTTCAGCAATAGTTATATGTAATATACATGCATATTAAAGAAGAGAAAAGCCGAGAAACCACGCGGGCGAAGCCGTGGGCGGAAATCTAGTTTAATACAAGCCAAAATGTTGATGACATGCAGTATTAAAGTAAAGTTTCTATTTGTATTTTCCATGCTTAGATTATAAAGTTATTTTAGTGACGGATACATTTTACTGCAGGAATAGAACCTACATCTTCTGGATTAAATTCTTCTTAGATACACCAGACGTCATGACCAACTAAGCTACTGGAGTCCGTTGCGATGAATATTTTCAACCGACTTCAAAAAGGAGAAGGTTCTCAATTCGTCTGCCTTTATTTTGTATGTTTTTTACGCGATAACTCCGCCAATTATGGATCGATTTTGATGATACTTCAGAGGTGATCCCGTTAAAATTTTATCGAAATCCGAAACCTCGCTGTCTCATTGGACCACAGCGTTAATTTTTTTTTAATACTTTTAACAAAGAAGTAATACCGCCTTCAAAAAACAATAAAATAATTTTAAGCGTAAAACAGTTTGGGAAGTCGGTGGCGAAAACAAAAGAACCACTCAAATTGAAGTCACCAAATTCCCACACTGTTTTAGACAAATATTTTTAGAAGGCGGTTTTTTAATATAAACGCAGATAAAAATTAAAAACACTAATAATATATTCATACAATGTGTATATTTTATATCGTGAAATATATTGTTGAAATAAAACTACTTTTTACGGATTTTATCTTGTTATTGATTATTTTAAATTCCCAACGTTTCGGATCCTTTACAGCATCCATGGTCACGGGTGGACTGAGGTGTTGGTCGTCCTAATGTCATTCTTTGTTCTCTTTGTTAAATATTTTTTGTTCTCTTATTTTAAATAAAAAAATTGTGATAAATAAAATTACTAAGTGGATATTATTAATAAATGTATTTTTTATTAATTATACCGTATAATATCATTATATAGACTGCCTCGTTGGTCACGGGTGGACTGAGGTGTTGGTCGTCCTAATGTCATTCTTTGTTCTCTTTGTTAAATATTTTTTGTTCTCTTATTTTAAATAAAAAAGTGGATATTATTAATAAATGTATTTTTTATTAATTATACCGTATAATATCATTATATAGACTGCCTCGTTGGTCCCAATCGCGACTGCTACGCTAGACTTCCTGGGTTCCATCCCCAGGTCGAGCAAAGTGTTATTGAGTTTTTCTATGAAATTCTCAGTAGCAGCTCGGAGTCTGGATTTGTGCTCGGTGATTGGCAATAGGCTCGCCCCCTATTATATGGGACTCAAACATACCGTGTACAATAAGTACACCTCTGCCTAACCCTTCGGGGAATACAGGCGTGATGGTGTGTTATATTATGAGACAGAAAAAAATCATGCAAAAAGATTATACAATGTATAATGTAATAAGCGCAAGTTCTAAAATTTTAGTTTTTTCAGAATCGATTACTGAACAGTTTTTTTTATTATTTAAAAAAAGCTTACTAGCAATGTGGGTCACACATTACTAGTATTCTTGTTAGCCCCTCGTGCTAAGCTAAATGCTTGTGTTACGAGTGGGTTCACGTCGGTAGTGCAATGGGTGGGTTTCGAACCGACAACCACATGATCACAAGTCCGACGCCCTAGGATTACAGTGGTTACGCTTATTATATTACACATTGTATATCTATTATTTAATTTTAAATACACGTATAAACGTTAGTAGATATAATTGTATTGAAAACTAAACATCAGTTTTTAATCGAAATACCTTACTCTAGTAACGTCAGCATTACAAACTAACAACGTTATTAAGTTATTTTAGTGAAGGAAAAATACGACCGCGGGCAGGATTCGAACCTGCGTCTTCTGGTTAAGTACACCAGACGCTATGACCGCTAAGCCACCGCGACTCCCACCCGCCATGTCGGGTGGGAAGCAAAATTTTCATGTCACTGACGTCGCCTCAAAGACGTAAATTAAAATGTGAAGGCAAATTTCGACATGGCGGGTGGGAGTCGCGGTGGCTTAGCGGTCATAGCGTCTGGTGTACTTAACCAGAAGACGCAGGTTCGAATCCTGCCCGCAGCCGTATTTTTCCTTCACTAAAATAACTTAATAATCTTTGCATGGAAAATGCCTAAAAAATACAAAAAGATAACAACGTTATAATAAATCTAAAATATATATTTGTTTTAAAATCTTCTCGGGAGCTATAAAAAGTAAATCGACGGGACTTAAGAATAAAGTCATAAGTTGAAAAATATCCAGTTGTAGTACAAGGCTTAAAAGTTATTATTACACAAAATGATATTTACATAAAAAAAAAACATAACATATCATACCATCACGCCTGTATTCCCCGAAGGTTTAGCCAGAGGTGTATGATGAGTATGAGAATTTCATAGAAAACCCAATAACACTTTGCTCGACGTGGGGATCGAACCCAAGACTCCTAGCGTAGCACTTTCAATTGGGACTACTAGACTAACGAGGCAGTCCAAAAAGAACTGAATATAAAATAACAATTAAACAATGCTACAAATGTAATTATAATCAACATAAATAGATAGACAGAGGTGTACTAATGAACACCCACACTTCGCCGGTATGTTTAGGTCCCATGTAATAGGGGGCGAACATATGGCCATTAACCGGACACAAATTCAGACTCCGAGCTGCTATTGAGAATTTCATAGAAAACTTAACTAACTTTTAATATTGCTACTTAATGCAACTAGATATTTTTTCGGATACGAGTTTGTCCTTTTGGGGCCCGTCAAAATATTCTACAACTTAACACAATACAAGAATGCACATGCCTAATGTCATTAAGACCGCCTTTGTACCAACGGTGCATAAAGTATTAATACAAAAAAAAAAGAATTAAAAAAAAACGTAAAACAGATACAACTTCTGCTGACTGTACCTGGAATTAATTCGCCTTAAAAAATATTTATTTGACAATTTTGTTGCTGACGGTACTGGTCTCTCGATGGAACACAACAATCTAATATTTATCTACCCACACATACCTAACTACTGTCATGCAAATTCTAAGTGGTTTTTGTACAAAATGATTATCTCTTGAACACATTTTTAGACCCACTGATAAATTGCCATATCCTGCAAAGAATGATCTCCAACAGTAGCCGTTTTTAAAACGTTTTTGAGGCGTAATAAAAGGGTTTTTTTTTGCTTTTGCTTAAAAATTGCTATCGTAGAAGATTTAGGTGTAAACTTTGATCTGAGGGTGTAAATTGTCATTTTTCGCCGTATTCTGCGATCTATAACACTGAAAAGTATTCTAAATAATAATTAAATCAATATATTCAAATTGATTTAGATAGACTTAATTTGCTTTATTTAAACAGGGCGTGTCTCTATAACCCGAAATGTAATTTCATATGTAAATCGACCCATTTTTTATGTAACAAAATATTATAATTTCTACACAAATTTTTGAGAATTTCAATTTTATCAATGTATATCAAAATGTGCCAACAAACCACTATGTACAAAACCTTAAGAATTGTTGAAATTTTTACCTTTTCTTTTAATAAACTTCCGCCTCATTATAACCTTCCTATCGCCGACCATTCTGACGGTGTTGCCAATTTTCTGCGGTAATTTCCTCATGGCAACACCAATTTTTTTATTGTTGGCTGGCAACTGTCGCTTTTTGACGCGTGACGAAATTTGCAAGGCGGTTTTCAAGATGGGTTTAGCTATAGATATAAACCAATGGTTTATGTTAGTAAAAGCTGAAGGTGCGTTCGTGAAATTGCAAGACAATTAAAAAATCTAACGTTCTTGTTAATATTGTGGAGAGGCGGGGTATGTTACCCCTCCAACCAAAGAGAGGATCCTCCGAACTGGGGCCGTATTACAACGTATTCTTACGATCGTTTTGCGATTGAGACAGAGATGCAGCTCTACATATTAAATAGCGCCATCCCTTTCTCACAACCTGGCCGGTGTTTTGCCGTGCAGGGGCCGTATTACCACGAATTAATGCCATCATTTTTAGGTTGTGAGAGAGGGATGCCGCTCTACAGGTCAAATAGTGGCGTCCCTCTTTTACAACGTAAAAATGATGGCATTAATACGTGGTAATACGGCCCCAGGCCGCAGCAATACGGTCGATATCGGACGGTTGTATATATTAGTAGCGCGGTAAACTTCGCTTGCGCGATTCAGGATTTTCTTCGAAGTAGTTTCCATTTAGCGCGCTAGATGTCGCTACAAATATAAAGGAGCAATAGAATTTTTGGTAGTGTCTGTACACACGTTTTATAAGAGACCCTCCGGCAAGATGGAGCGATGATTTGCGAAAGGTTGCTGGCAGAAGTCCAGGTGAAAATAGCGTCCATTAGGGGAAGCCTACGTCCAGCAGTGGACTGTTATATGCTAATGAGGGTGCTTCGAAGCCGAATTATACACAGCCAATTTTTTTTTTTTTTTTTTTTATGGGATAACTCGGCAAACGAGCAGGCGAGCTACCTGATGGTAAGTAGTCATCGCCGCCCATGGACATCTGCAAAACCAAAGGAGTTGCAGATGCGTTGCCGAGCCTATTTAGGGAAAGGGAGGGGAAGGAGAAAAGGAGAAGGAAGAGGATTGGGGGAGGAATTGGGCCTCCGGCCCTCTCGCTCACCGAACGAAGCGCAGAAACGAAACGCTACTACTCGGACGTCGGTCTTCTGCGAGAGTGTGGTACTTCCCCGGTCGAGCCGGCCCATTCATGCTGCGAACAGCGTGGCCCTACCACAACAAAAATGTGGTAAGGTTTCAAACAATCCTTTTGAAACGCGAAGGAAGCCGCGAGAAAAAGCTTTCATATTATGTACTTACGTCTACATTAAGATTTGTATAGCTTGATGTTGTAGCCGTACGTACAACCCTAAAATATTCGGGATCTCATTATCTTCTATCTATATATATAAATATCAATGCCACCTTTCTTTGTAATTTTATAACTCAAGAACGGGCTCACCTATCCAAACCAAATGTTTAGGCTTTGTTCGGACCATTTATTTATTTATTTTTATTTATTTAAGTAAGAAGAACACTAAGCTCGATTTAGTAGATGGTTTATGTGAAGTTTGCACAAAATCGGTCGAGCGGTTCTTCATTTATCAAATTTTTTTACATACATATCATTGTACAGGAAAGTCAAGAAAGCACGCGGGCGAAGCCGTGGGCGGAAAGCTAGTTTTTAATAAACGAATTTTTCCATTTAAATAATCTTACACCTTTTATTTAAAAACAGTGTCCATGGAATTTCTTGCCGGATTCTTCTCCATAGGATCAAGTTTTTGGACCGTGCAACTACAGTCATAACGTTTCATAAACGCTTGTAATAGCTTATTTGACCTTGACCTTTGTGTTACCGTGACCTTTGTTAATAAAAACATTTGACCTTGACCTTTATTTTGTCTTGCAATTTCACTTCCATTTTTAGTGACAGCAAAGAAATCAATGATACAAAACTGAAGCAATAATTGAAAATTTAATTCAATGCTTGAATTCTCCGGCCCTTAAGGCCCAAACGTTCAGCCTTGGGCGCGAAATTAAATATTTTTTTCTCGGTTTTTCGCAAATTATTACACATTCTAGGTAGATGGCAGTAGAAATTGCGACATCAACAATAACTTATCCACGATTGAGTATTGAAACCTTTTCTTAAAAGTCGTTATCATAAGAGATTTACGTACGATGTAAATTTACATTATTGGCCGAATCGGTATTATACACCAAAATCTCCTACAATAACAAGTTTTAAGCAAAAATTTTAATACTCAATTGTGAATAAGTTATAAATGTCGCATTTTTTTTCAAGATTACTAGCAATGTGGGTCGCACATTACTAGTATTCTTGTTAACCCCTCGTGCTAAACTAAATGCTTGTGTTACGAGTGGGTTCACGTCGGTAGTGCAATGGGTGAGTTTCGAACCGGCAACCACATGATCGCAAGTTCGACGCCCGAGCCATTAGGCTACCACCACTAATTTCGACAGCCATGTACCTAGAATGCGTTATAGGTAAACAATTTGGGAAAAAAACAAGAAATAATTGAATTTCGCGACCAATATCCATATGAATTTGAGTTGATCAGTGATATCAGCAAGTCATTCAGTGGAATTACATACTTGTCATGCTTCAGTCTTGCATTGTACGCAAGAAAACGAGTGTTTAGTACATGAGTAGTGAAAACACATCAAATACACAATTTTGTAAATTAATAAAAAAACACGTTTTTTCACAACGCATTTTTTTAATAACCCCACTATCTTTTATTTACAATTAGAAATTTCTGTTTTTTTATAACCTCAATAAAAAGTTGCTTATTTTTTAAGTGAAAACTTCTCAAATACCCATATTTGTACGGTCGCCAGCACATCGTTACCAAAAAAATAATTGTGTATTGTTGTAATGTTAAATTATCTCAGTTGATTTTGAACTAAATCGTCATCATTTTTAGGTTTAAAATCATTTTGAGAAATTTGACAGTTTTGTATAGCCTGATGTGCTAGCGACTTTACTAAGTATTTCGCTAAACACTAAGTTACTTAAAATGTCCCCGCTACTTTTTTTATGAGTTATGATTTTTTAATAACCCGACTACACAGTGTGTTATTTTCAAATTGAAGTTCACAAAAACAACTCCACTGCACAGTAGGTTTTTTTGATTACCTATTATATATACAGTATTTTATTTTTATTTATTATATAAAAGCAGTTTTTCTTACCTCCTGTAGTGCGTCGTTTGTATTCTCTCTTCGCTTTTCGCTCCAAAGCTTCTGTTGACAAAAATATAATATTTTTAGTTTAACACGGTGTATAATCCAATCCGTATTTCTCAAAGTTGGCAACAACGCCACCTATTGACACTGGAAGCAATTTTTTGTTTAAAAAACCCATTTTCAAATAAGGAAGCCTTGTGTCGCGGTGGGCTTCACAAGCAAAGAATCAAAAATATTTTTCTCTTGTAAGAATCGAACACACGACACTCGACACTCATTTTCCGATGCGTGGTCTCCGCTCGAGAACCATTTTGTTAGAGCGGCCATCAATTTACGAGCTGTTTTCCCCGCCTACTGTCTCGTAAGAGTCAGGGCAAACGGATAGTGAGCCGTATTGCCCTAAGTTAAAGATAGATTTACTAATACACACCGATAGTTCGACACGAACCGAAACTCCGAGGTGCTACTGAAAATGACATCGAAAAACCCAATAACATCGATCGCGATAGGCCTCGTCGCGCTTAGGACCACTAGACAACCACTAGCAGACAGCATCGTTGATAACTAATTTAAATTCAACTTTACAAACTTTGACTTACTGCTCAAAATGTGTACACCACAACCAATTAACTGTCCAAGCAGTGGGTGGAGTGGGTTGATGATGAGGATGATAATTAATTTAAATACGACTAGTAATTCTCTAGAAGTAGTATCGCGCTGGCATGTCCACATACCATCATGAAGGGGGGAAGTACAACCCTCCCACAGAATATCGACGTCAAGTACCAGTATGCATACTGTTGCGTTTCGTACGGTGAGTGTGGAGCGCCGGCAGCCTTCCTTCTCCTTTTCTCCTTTCCCTCCCTTTTCCTTAACCCTTTGACCGCCACGTCAATAAAGAAAAAAAAATGTTCCCTGAGCCACGCTACAAACGCTCAGTTATATTTTTGTCGACATTTGCCGACGAAACCGTCGTGAGCACGTTCTGGTTTGTCGAGTATAGCCGACCGTGGCGGTCAAAGGGTTAAATAGGCTCGGCAACGCATCTGCAACTCCTTTGGTTTTGCAGATGTCCATGGGCGGCGATGACTACTTACCATCAGGCAGCTCGCCTGCTCGTTTGCCGAGTAATCCCTAATAATTGACGTACTATTATTAATTCTTGCAAGAATCTAAGTTGAAACAAGAATACAATTACAAGCAATTACAGTGAAATGTTTTTGATGGTAAATATTGTGAATACTTAGTTATTTACAAAATTGATAGAATACATTATTTACATAAACGTAACCTACAAAATATCATATAATAGTTGAATAATTTTCGAATTCAGGCGAGTTTTTTTATTTAATAAAGTACTAGCAATGTGGGTCGCGCCTTATTAGTAATCTTGTTAACCCCTCGTACTAAGCTAAATGCTTGTATTACGAGTGGGTTCACGTCGGTAGTGCAATGGGTGAGTTTCGAACCGGCAACCACATGATCGCAAGGCCGACGCCCCAGCCATTAGGCTACCGCCGCTTTGAAATTGTATTAAATTACTTGTGTATAGTATAATTTCAAAAATATACATACATATTATAATTTAATAAATCCTAAAAACTAAACTAACTGATATTACATATAACATACTTATTGATAAAAGAAAAATTAAAAAAGGACATCAAAAAGCTCTTCCGCATCGCTATCAGCCGGGAGGGTACAGAAGGCTGGCTGCATTGCCACGTTGTATGGCAATGCTGATTCTCTGGCCGAAGTATAATCCAGCCTTTGGGTCATGAATGTGTCGACACGACCAGAGAAGTACTACCCTCCCACAGAATATCGACGTCAAGTAGCAGTATGCATACTGTTGCGTTTCATACGGCGAGAGTAAAGCGCCGGAGGCTCAATACCTCAGTCCCTTTCCTCCTCCTTTTCTCCTTCCTCTCCTTCTTCCTTAACCTTTTGAACGCCAGTGTATAAACGTATCGCCGTACCCCTGACGCCAGGCCACTTTTTCTGTCAAATGACCTTCATAAATGAAAACATACTAAAGTAAGGATTAAATTGTTTATTTCATAATATGGTGCGACGTATATTTTGTCATATATTTGTGACGTTGGCGTTCAGAGTAAGATTTCGTTTGTCACATATATGTGACAATGGCGTTCAAAAGGTTAAATAGGCAACTCCTTTGGTATTGTAGATGTTCACGGGCGGCGATGACTACTAACCATCAGGTGGCTTACCCACTCGTTTGTTGAGTTTACTCATAAAAAAAAGCTATTTATCACTCGCTAAAACGTTGAAGGAAAATATCGAGAGAAAACCTGAGATTTTCTCGAAGGTGTTTTAAGATTACCAACCCGCAGTAGACTAGCGTGATGGACTCATCCATCCATCCATCCATCCTCACAAACTTTCACCTTTATAATATGTATTATAAGTAGTAAGTCGTTTAATGTGAAGTTTCATTGAAATCCGTTCAGTAGTTTTTACGTGAAAGAGAAAAAATCATCCATCCATCCATCCATCCATCGTAACAAACTTTCACATTTATAATATTAGTAGGATTTTCTGTTAATATAAATGTTAGTAAATTTCCAACCAAATATGGAAGACACGACTTTCGAATAGCTATATTACAGGTTAAGCAGCAGTAGCTGAGGTTAGTATATGGGTGGTTAGTACAGGCCGTGCCTTATAGGGCAAGCAAATCTGCCAGTCCCAGTTGTCATTTAGAAAATATATTTACAAGACTGACAACCGGTATTAGGATATTGTCAATATCCTATAGGATAGTTGACTACTTATTACAAAAGTACAAAATGTATAATTAAGTGAAAGTATAAATAAAACTATAGCTATTGCCAGTTATAAGCATTCATAGTTTTTTGGGGTATTACTGAAGCTCTTGTAGCGACATCTAGCGCGCTACATTGAAACTACGTTGAAGCAAATTCTGAATCGCGCAAGCGAAGTTTACCGCGCGACTACAGTAATACAGGGGCGGGTCCAGCTTTGGCCCCAAGGGGGGTCACAAGAAGTTATAATTTAATTATGATAATATTACATACAAGTCCTGGACCTAGCCCAGGGGGGGGTGTCATGTCCCCCATGACGCCCCCCCCCCCTGGATCCACAGCCACACTTGGGGGCAAAAAACCTCACTACATTTCCTTTTTAGAGTGTGATTTTCAAGAAATGTTATTAAAGAATGTTTTATGAAATATTTTTTTCAAGTAATTCTGCGTTCTGACTGAGTGTTTTCACTTAAAATTTTAAAAATTAAAACTAGAGTATTTGAGTGTCATATACTTCCTTAAAAACACTTGGAGAAGTGTATCTTTTTTTATGGGATGATTCGGCAAACGAGCAGGCGAGCTACCTGATAGTAAGTAGTCATCGCCGCCCATGGACATCTGCAAAACCAAAGGAGTTGCAGATGCGTTGTCGAGCCTATTTAGGGAATGGGGAGGGGGAAGGAAAAATTGAGAAGGGATTGAGGGAGGAATTGGGCCTCCAGCCCTCTCGCTCACCGAACGAAGCGCAATAGCGAAACGCTACTACTCGGACGTCGGTCTGCAAAGAGAGTGTGGTACTTCCCCGGTCAAGCCGGCACATTCATGCTGCGAACAGCGTGCTCACTCAATCCATGAATTCAGTAAACAATATAACAAACGCTTATAACTTGGCATTTTTTTTAACTAAACTGTTTTTTAACACAACAAAAATCAACTACCCTACTCGATATTGAACCGCAACTGGTTAAAATTGGAAGCTGACCTAAGCTTTGGCAAGATTATGAAGGTATTTCATGTTACCTAGCTCTCTAGCTCTCTTTCGAGCTAAATACTCTGGGCTCGTTTTGTCCACGCGTGGACGTCCGCGCTTGCGCTTTTCCCCACTGTCTGGGGTCCTGTTATTCATCATTGCCGCTGAAAAAAAAATAATCAAAATATAAAAATAAAATAATAATAATTTTACGCTAAGCAATAATGTGCTTACCTCAGGTCAAATAAAAAGTTAAGATGGAACTTTGCGAACAAAGAAGTGAGGCCGGCTAAAACTACGCCTAGCCGTTTACAAACACAATGTTACACTATATAACAATACCGAAACTAGGCCTTATCATGTCAGTCAGGCTTTCGATAGCTTGATAGCTTTAGCGGACAAGATAAGGCGTAGTTTCGGTATTATTGTAAAATTGTGTTTGTAAACGGCTAGGCGTAGTTTTAACCGGCCTCACTTCTTTGTTCGCAAAGCTCCATCTTAACTTTTTATTTGATCTGAGGTGCTAACATTATTGTGTTCCGGTTTGAAGGGTAATGTAGCCAGTGACATTACTGTACAAATGAGAGTTAACAACTGAGGTGTCAAGATGACAACGCGCGAGTGATACCACTGGTGTTGCTGACGTCATCAGGCGGAGGATGTCGCTTACCAACAGGCGGGCCGTAAGCTTGTTTGTCATCGTAATAACAATTTAAAAAAATCTGATTTAGTTTCTGAAAAAGCAGAAACATGCTATCATAGAATATCTATAGATAGATTGCTTAAGGGACCTAAATGATGACCCGTGATCCCTCAGGTAAAATCAAAATTATTTATTCAACACACTACTAGATAGTATTTTTTGAACGTCTTTTTAACATTTTAGACAACCCCCAAATCGCCCGCTTTCTTAGTGTTTTGATGAAGAAGAAATGGCATAATAAACTCCTTGGTAACGCATTTCTACATGCGTTTTGCGTCTGCCTACTTCTGTAGTAAAATGGCGTGAATGTATGTATGACATTCATGCCATTTCCTATTCTATCTTTTGATTTATAAGAGGATTTACATATTTTTTATTATATTTTAGCATTAAATAATGGCAAATGTTCACAAAGATATTAATTTTCTAATGAAAGAAAAATTCGCGTCGCCTGAAGACGTATAATGTCGAAGAGAAATTCGACATCACAGGCAGTGGTCTCGGTAGCTTAGTTGGTACAGCGTCTGGTGTGCTTAACCAGAGGGACGCAGGTTTAAACCCTGCCTGAGATCGAATATTCTTTCAGTAGACATTTTCTTTCATTAGAAAATTCATCTTTGTGAGGATTTACATATCTCACTTGTGCAAGTGAATAAAAAAATCTTTTTAATTTATTTCTATACAACTTCTGCGACAGACTAGACAAGATGGCTTGGAGGAAACTCGAATAATTTCATAGAAAAATCCCATTAATAACATTTGCTCGCCCTGAGAATCGAACATAGCACCTCTAGTGTAGCTAGACTAATGACAATGAGGCAATCAAACGTATAAAACTGCAATGAAAATAGTGACATAAAGGCTATTTTTTTGGATTTACTATCCCACGGGATAAACGAGATCCTATGCGGCCGCGACCAACTCCCTAGTAATCTATATAAAAGTGTAAGGTAAATAAGAAAAATATATTTCAGTGAAGATTTTTTAGCGGCGAACGTAATAAGTTTGTAAAATGACAGTAAGATTCACCCTTTATAGTCATTATTTATAAATGGAAATACGAATGGGCCAAGAATTGAGCCTTGCGGGACTCCTAAAATAACTAAAGAACATAAAGAAACCTTTTTCATTGTTGTTGATTTTCTGAATCCTTTTACCAAGGTACGAGATCAGAAGATTCAGAGAAGCGTTTATAAAATAATTTGTGGAACTTATTGGCCAATGTGTCGTGAACAACACAATCAAATGCCTTAGATAAATTGCAGAAGAGAGCCAAGAAATCGTGGAATACCTCTCATGCATCAATAACATAGGGTGACTGGTAATTAGTGTAAAATACTCAATAAACGTATTTGTAAACACGACTACACATCAAGCTATACAAATCCAGTATAGGCTGGCCTCGCGTTGTGCGGAAAGCGTTTATAATGCGAGGTCAGTCGAGACAGGATTTGTATAGCTTGATGTGTAGTCGTGTGACTTTCTCATCATTTCCTTTTTTTATTATTTTTTTTATTAGGCCATAAAGTGCTGTCAAACTATTTAGATTTTAGCAATAAACCACCAAGTTTTTTGCGAATTATACGTATAGTATTTTAGTCTTGCAATCCGTTTCCAATCTTTACATTTAGCTTCTTAGTAACAGGCGACTGGCGGGCAAAAAGGTTTCGATAGGTAAGTACCTTAATTCTTAAGACCCGTGATCAAAATATTATGTTCCTGCCAACAATAGCACGCGTGTCATTGCTTCGCTATCACAAAGCTTTAAGCCCAAGTGAAGAAGAACCAACCAAATCAACATAAATAATTAATAATAGTGCCAACCCGCAGTTGGCTAACGCGGTGGACTATAGCCTTATCCCTCTCGTTCTGAAAGGAGACCCGTGCCCAGCAGTGGGACAATGAATGGGATGATGATGAAAAGTGGTCATATTTTACAGTTGTGTTAACTTAGGAACTTGCTTTTTTACAGCTCCCATCATGTAAACCTAAATATTTGTTATCAAGGCGAATCGTCTCTCGTTGGGTGGAAATTTTTATATATTTTTAGTTTTACGCAAATTGTACGTCAATAACACATTCTTGGTTTACGGCAGTAGAAATTTCGACATCAACTATAATGTATTCAACTGAGTACTAAAACTCGTTTGTAGTGTTAATTTAGGGTTCTGCCAAAATTGCCAATTTCCTACTGCCGTGAACCTACAATGTTTTATAGACGTACATTTTGCGAAAAACCAAACAAAATTTGGAGGCCTAGGCAAGATGATCAGTTTTAATTTCAACTTCATACTTTTTTTTTAGATTCGTTCCTGAAAAAAAGTGGTCTCGCAAGTACCTATAAGTTTTCCATCTTTCTTTTTGAGGTACAGAACCTTTAAAGGTAGAGAAGAGAAAGAGGAGCAGATAATAGAAAACAGCGGCGGTTGCTCCACCCACAAGAGCTGAGAATTATATGGAAAACAAACTAACCAAAATTCATATCACAAATTTCCTAAGAAGAATTGTATATAATTTGAATCTTGTAAACGGAACGAAAGACCCTAGCTTCTAAAAGATAGAGACGCATACTGAGGGGCCTAAGGCTTCAACCCAATTTGTAAACAGTTGAGACAGAAAAGAAATTCTTTTGAATGGATCACTTACCCATTTCCTTGGCCTGTTTCCTGGCCGCCAAATTGGCCAGATACTCTGGGCTAGTCTTGTCCACCCTCGGTCTTCCTCGCTTCCGTTTCACAGGAGTAGATGGCCCGCTCGACTCAGCTGAGAAAGAAGAGAAATTGTTGATCACTCTTCTCTTTTCACGTTAGAGTCGGTCTCCAGCCTATCAAACCATCTTAGCATTTTCCTTTCAATTGTGTAACGTGTAACTACATCATCTTTCAGTCCGCAACGTTATCTTATCAGTGGATTTAGATCATTATTACAGGTTCTGTTGGAATGTCAAAAATAATTCGCACGGTTCGAAATAGAGGAATTTTATTGTGGTAGGGCCACGCTGTTCGCAGCATAAATGGTCCGGTTTGACCGGGGAAGTACCACACTCTCGCAGAAGACCGACGTCCGAGTAGTAGCGTTTGGTCACTGCGCTTTATCTGGTGAGCGAGAGAGCCGGAGGCCCAATTTAATAAATTTAAGCGGCGGTAGCCTAATGGCTAGGGTGTCGGACTTGCGATCATGTGGTTGCCGGTTCGAACCCCACCCATTGCACTAACGACGTGAACCCACTCGCAATTCCTTTGGTATTGCAGATGTCCATGGGCGGCGATGACTACTTACCGTCAGGTAGCTCGCACGCTCGTTTGGCGAGTAATACCATAAAAAAACATATCGTCACGCCTCTCTCAGCAGAGCAGTCTAGTCTAGTCTAGCAGAGACTATAGATTTCCACTTGCTACGATCCTGACACACTACTTTGGCTTCATCTACATTCATTAACCTCCTCATGCATGATCGTCGGTTTAGGGTCCTCGTAACCTGACCTTTTTTAAGATCATCCGCAATTTGGCTGCGCTACGTTCACCTAGGTCGTCCCCTTCCACTCGTTCATACGTACTCACCAGGTATACTTGTTTCATCAATCTCCGTTCATTCATTCTCTCTACACGACCAAATAATCTTAACATACCTTTCTCAATCCTCGTTACTACATCTTTCACGCCACAACGCTTCCTTATCACACAGTTTCTCACTCTGTCTTTCAACGTTACACCACACACATACTTCTCAAAGCTCTGATCTCTACAGCATTTATTCTGCTTGCACGTTTCTTCAGCCATACCTAACTTTCCCTGCCATGCATTAGTGTCGCCGCCAATACTAAAGCAATACAATACCAGCGGAAGAATAATATAACAGGAACACTTACTACTCTGTGTGCTTGAGGATGCGTTCCCAGGTCGCGAGGGTCCAGAGCTGATGGTATCCTGCCGCTGCCGTACAGAGTATAACTCAGGTGGTACGAAATGCGACACAGGGGAGCGGTAGTCCACGCTCAAAGGTAGACTGCCAGGCACTGAGGACAATATCATCATTATTCCATTTATTTAAAGTTTACCCATATTTTTTACATTTTTAAATATTTTTATAAAACACAGAAGAAAATAAAAAACATTTAAAAATATAAAAATAGTAGTCCACCGGTGTCGGGAGCAGAGTCCAAGCCACCGGTGGTCAGGGCCCCAGAAAGAGGAACCTCCTAACAATACGCGCCGTATCTAGGAGTACTGCTTTCTGTATCAAGCCCTTGATCCAGCCACTCAACGAGAGCCTCCTTAGGTGTTGGTCGAGGCTCTAGGCTATTAGGCCATTCGCTGACACAACGATTGGTACAATAATTGCTGAATCCACCTCCCACATGTCGACAACCTCATGTGCCAGGTCAAGATACTTTATTTGTTTCTCTTTTTCGGCTTTCACGAGGTTCTCGTCATGCGGAACGGTGGTGTCAACAATCACTGCACGACGCTCTGATCGATCTATCACCACAATATCAGGCTTATTAGCAATAATAGTCCTGTCTGTCATCATTATTATTATTTATTTTATTAATTATCGATCCATCTTGTTAGTAACAATGACTTACAACAAACACACAAATTACTAATTACAAATTTGGTCCGCATTACTAACGCCCACACAAGCGAGCTGTCTGCTCGGGCGGCTATCGCATGTAGGATGGTGTTGGGACTGCCACGTAGCCTGCGAAGCAGTGAAGCAGATTTCTTACGCCACAAAGCATCAAAACACTTTGGGTATGTCTGAACCGCAGGGCACCCGAGTACAGTGATGTACAATAAGCTTTAAACAGGGCAAATTTAACTGCAGCTGTACATCGGGAGAACCTGCGAGCCAGCATATTAGACATTGGATTACCGTACATGGATTAACCCATATTGTTCCCACTATTTTTAGGGTTTCATACCCAAAGGGTAAAACGGGATCCTATTACTAAGACTCCGATGTCTGTCTACTACGCGCGATATTCGAAAATGTAAAATTTCAATTTGTTTAGAAAGGCACATCAATTAAATAAGAAAAGTGTTTTCTTTAGTAGCATTAAAGACTTTAGTTAAAACACATTTCAAAAATTGGGTGGAATACACTATTGGCAAAACGCTAAGAGAAGGAAGTTGATATTTATTTATTTATTATAGCCTTGTAGCGACATCTAGCGCGCTACATAGAACTACGCCGAGCAAATCCTGAATCGCGCAAGTGGAGTTTACCGCGCGACTGGAGTATATACAACCGCCTGACATCAACCGTCGGGCCGTAGCCCGCCAGGCAAAACACCTGCCTGGTTGGAGGATCCTCCCTTTGGTTGGAGGGGCAATACATCTCGCCTCTCTACAGCCTTTATTCAGACAGTCAATGAGATCTCCCTTCTCATCTCTGTCTGTATACCATTTGTTGGCAAAGGCCTTCCCCCCCCAACTGTTTCCATTCTTCCCTAATCTTGGCTATTGTTGTCCATTTCCTGTTACTGGTGAAGCGATCCATTATAATTTTTGACCATTTGTAGTTGATAGCCTTGTGATATGACCATTGGACTGCCAAGTCAAAGGTCTCGAGTTCGAATCTAGGGCACGCACCTCTGTCTTTTCGAAGTCATGTGCGTATTAATAATTAATTATCACGCGCTTAAAGGTGAAGGAAAACATCGTGAGGAAACCTGCATGCCTGAGAGACTTTCTTGACGGCATGTGAAGTCTGCCAACCCGCAGTACTGAGAGGAGACCCGTGCCCAGCAGTGGGACAATGTAATGGGTTGATGATGATGTAGTTGATATAGTTAGATACAAACCTTGGTTCAACCCATAGATTTCTCCATTATGTTCTATCTTGGGTTTCTTCTCCGGAGTCTCCTTCTGACTGCCCTCGCTGCTCGGAGACTCCTCCCTCTTCAGCTGCGGCAGAGCCGAGTCCAATTGACTTTCACAGAGTGCCATTTTCGATTAAATTATTAAATTAGCTGAAAGAAAATATTTTCAAATTAATGAGACCCAACATTTTTGTTTAATACTTAATCGTAATTTTTTTATGGGATTGCTTTGCAAACGAGCAGGCGAGCTACCTGATGGTAAGTTGTCATCGCCGCCCATGGACATTTGCAATGCCAAAAGAGTTGCAGATGCGTTGCCGAGCCTATTTAAAGAGAAGGGAGGGGAAGGAGAAAGGAGAAGGAACTGAGGGACGAATTGGTACTTAATAAAGATGTACATTCTTCTGAAATATACTTTTGAACTTCACACTAGGGTATGGTATTACCATAGTTATATCACCAGCACTCTGAGATGATACTAGAGAATTATTATCTAAATGTGTAAATTTGTATGTTTTTAGTTTATAGTCTTCGCCAAAAACTTCTCATCCCTATCCTTTTAGTGCATCTACCGTGATCGTCTCTGCACCACCCAAAGGTTGTCTGGCAGAAAGCCTAAGGCATTAAGACCGCCATGTACAGTTTTTTTTTTGTACTGAAGTATAAATAAATAACATAACATACCATCACGCCTGTATTCCCCGAAGGGTTAGGCAGAGGTCTACTTAATGTACACCCACAGTTCGCCGGTATGTTTCAGGTCCCATGTAATAGGGGGCGAGCCTATTGCCATTCACCGGGCACAAATCCAGACTCCGAGCTGCTACTGGGAATTTCATAGAAAAACCCAATAACACTTTGCTCGACCTGGGGATGGAACCCAAGACCTCTAGCGTAGCAGTCGCGATTGGGACCACTAGACCACCGAGGCAGTCATAAATAAATAAATTATTGTTTAAGGCTGATCACCTTGCCTTTGGTGCCAATGTACATTTTTTTTGTTTTCGTAAATTGTATGTCTATAATACATTCTAGGTTCATCGCAAAAGAAATTGCGACATCAACTTTAATTCAAAAACAAGTTCTAAAACTATTGCTTAAAATTTTGTAATTTTTTTTTTTTTTTAAATGATTGTAATAATAATAATTGTAGCAGGTAAAATAGCGTATTTTTCAAAACTTTTGTCCTTAAAACGACTGCTACGCTAGAGGTCCTGGTTTTGATCCCCAGGTCGAGCAGTGTTATTGGGTTTTTCTATGAAATTCTCAACATTATAGGCAGTTTATGCTATACTTATATGTATTCATATATACATATAAGAGCTAATAGCGCCTATAATGTGTTTTGTCTTGTGAAGAATTATAATTTTTGAGTTCGGACACAAAAACAAAATACTTATACCGATATAAACAATACGATAAATTGCATCCAGAAAATGACAAGCATTGATATGTTAATTTTGTAACAAACTGACTCCAGAGTCTAGTGGTTCTAAGAGGAACTGCTACGTCTGTATCCCCAGAATGGTTAAGCAGAGATGTGCTTAATGTCCACCCACAGTTTCTTTTTTTAAAAAAAAAGCTTACTAGCAATGTGGGTCACACATTACTAGTATTCTTGTTAACCCCTCGTACTAAGCTAAATGCTTGTGTTACGAGTGGGTTCACGATGGTAGTGCAACGGGTGGGTTTCGAACCAGCAACCACATGGACGCAAGTCCGACGCCCTAGCCATTACACTACCGCCACTTCAATTTCAATCAAGTTTGCCATTATGTTTAGGTTCCATGTAATAGGGTGCAAGGCTATTATCATTGACCGGCCACAAATCCAAACTCAAAGCTGCAACCGAGAAATATACTGCTCGACCTGAGAAGTGAAAGACTTCCAGCTTAGCATATTATATGATATTCCTCCTCCAATAAAATAGTGTAACAACTTAAAAACTTAAAATGTTCTTGTTGAGAAACAAAAATGCGAAACATATTATATTTTAAATCAAATACCTTTTTTTTTAAATAATATATGTTTTAAGAAAAGTGTTATTTAATGGAATTATTAAATATTGAGTGTAAAGTGAAAAATGGCTACATTTCTTATTTAGAGATTGGAATTTTTCAAGTTCTTACTGTATTTGATTGAAGGTGTGATATTATACTTGTAATATTAAGACCTCATTTGTTAGGCCTTATTTGCCCAGTCAAATCACTGGCAACATTATCCTTCTATTGGTGTAGGCAGAATATTTGAATACAATCCCAACCATGACAAACTCTGCCAAAGGGTTAACCCCTGAATTATAAATAAAAGCTGTGACAGGTAGTGAAACAACCTGTCAGCCACCTGTTTTGTTCAAACAGGTTTCCAGTTTTTTAATAGTTCCTGATATATAGATGATTGGGACATACACACTGACATACATATTAGTTTAGTTTGGTTTTATTAATTATTTGTGTAGTGCTGGTTTTGTTACCATTGAAATCCATCACTAAAGATAATGTCATCTATATGAGCTGTCGAAATTTCTTAGAGGAATGCTGCTTGTACAGAAATGTATTTTGAATGTGTATTATTAGAAATTATTATACATAAACATCAACCAACCACTTTTAAGTGCATTTATCTCGTTAGATGCCATGGAAACGGTAATTAAATGCTTATCAATATTCCTAAATTTACTTCATACACAGACAGACGTACCTTAAAACAGATTCACCATGATAAACACTAAGAACACTTATATAAACCACTTTTTTACACTTAAAACTTACGATAAAACAATAATAATTATATTTTCACACAATAAAAACTTAATATAACAACAAAAAACGCGTAAATTGCAATATAAAGTTCAGAAACTTAATATGTACAATCAATTTTCTTTTGACTGCTAGCTCATGACGAGGTGAGCGGAAATATACATGAAATTAACGTTTTCCACCATTGATTTATAACGTTACTACATCGTTGTTGTATTTGAAACGTTTTAAAAGTGATTACAAAAGTTTTTAACGTAGATTATCGAAGATATAAACAAAATTCGCGACGTATTTTACAAACGCTAGACGTCCATTTCATTTCGGTCAGTAACGCTACTGCGACAGGAAGAATTGAGATAGCGCATCTATTTTTTCGATGGCAACATTCTGTATTATGTGGCAAAGTTCTGAATATTGCGCTGACGTCAAAGATTTGGTCCGATTCACAGCCAATTGATTGATAATACAAATATTTTTAATGAGAATAATATTTCTTCAATTCCGTTTTTACTATTTAACACAATGTTTGTGATAAACAGTAAACTTTTCTACAAGTATTTTGCACACTTTAATATAGAAATAACTTTCGTGGAAGTGGTTCTGAACAAAAACCATTATATGATTATGGAATGTGTTCTTTGAAGATCAAAAATGGACGAACTGAGTTTTGAAGAATTTTATGTAGTTTCTAACAAAATATATTTGCTTACGACAAATCTCAGAAACGACTTCGGACCGATTCAAGAGTTTCTATAAATTTCCGTCGTAGACATTACCACTCCAATTTATCCGTATAGTAGGCAAAATACTACAAATCTAATTTAAAAGCTTAAAAATTATAAATTATACAGCGAATTTAATCTTTAAAAAAATGTATATAAATGACATTTATTTGATAAAAATAGCTATCAATTTTTTTTATACTTTTCTATTAAAAACATGCAACATTTATGGGTGTGGGGCAAAAAGAGAGACAGTTTGAAGTAGCGATAGATATAGGTAGGTCGAGCGTCGAGTTGGCATTGTAATAAACTACTTGACGTATTTATCGGCGACCGCGTTATCGCAGGTTCTTTGTGCGCGTTTCACCTTGTTACGGTCGCCTTTCAACTAGTTATATTATGAGTTTATGACGTATTTTGTAGTTTATTTTCTTATTTATTGGTAATTATTTGATGTCCAGTGTTTATTTAAAAAAGTGATCGTCCAGTTTGTACCAAAAGAAATAGTTTATTTTATTATTGCATAACTTTGAAAATTAATTCAAGTTTTAATAATAAAAGTACTTTTATTGTTCATTTACTTGCATGTTTGATTGCACTATTAGGCATTCATTAGTGGAAATCTATAGTCTCTGCCTACCCCCATGGGAGACAGGCGTGACAATATGTATGTATGTATGTATTAGGCATTCATTTCGTGGCAATTAGACCATCCTATTTTTTTGCAAATTAATTAACTACTTAGCTACGTTTTTAATATTATAAATTGATCATATAAAATGATACTAATTAGTTAAAGCTAAAGCAACATTAGATAACTAAATATCACTTTTATCATTCAATCGGTAATAAACTTAGTATAATTTCACATATGCAATGAAATTATTATTATTTTGTATATTCTGGATACCGAAAAGATTACTCAAATTATATAATTTATTTAAAAAAATACAGCATTATTAATAAATAACGCTGTACTGATACCCAAGCACATTTTGACCGCAATATTTTTAAATTGCGTTTCCTTACTTTTTTATCAGGCGTTTTTATTGATTGGCCGTCAATTTATTTACCTTTTTATCTAACAAAAGATAAGTTAGCTTATTATTGATTTGTTACCAAGCACAGAGTAGACGTTGAACGAAAATCAATAGTTTTGCGAACAAAGTGCGGGCGGGGTTAGACATTATTAGAAAGAGACAACAAGTGTGCTACATTCCAAAATTTAATTATCGATTGATTATATTACAACTGAACAGAGTATTACTGGGTCATGATTAAAGTATCGATATAATAATTACCTAAATTGAATTGGTCATCCACTAATTCATAATGGATTTAAATATTTTAGATAATTCGTGTTCTAAGAAAGAGGTGAGTGATCCTTTAGAGAGGTTTAAAGTTTATCTTTCATGCCTAAGCAGCTGTAGATTTATTAATTAATTAGTTGACTAAAAGTTTTAAAGTCTCCTAGATAGGCGTAATGCCAACAAAAAAAAGTAAAAAACTTCAATCACGTAATATGGACGCGTCATGAACGCCTGAAATGTTTATAATCTTCCTCTTTAATTACCGGTCAGTGCCTTCGAGGTGTCCTCATAGAACAATAGAATGATTTATAAAACAATTTAAAATAATCTATCGTATAGAGGCGTATTGTAAAGTTAAACTATATTCTGCAGCTAATAAGCATAGCTGAATTTGGAATTAAATTGCAAATTTAAAATCGTATTATGGTAATACTAATGAAACTCCCATAAAAAAAATGCAGATGCAATGGCGTTTACGATCACAAGTTCGCATATGTCAAAAGTTCAATGAACCCAACAACACAATGTTGAATGGTTGTACCAAAATAAAGTGATAAGTATTTTTTATTTATCTTATCCGTGGTAATAATAACTTTACCTCGGGGTTGTTTTAAATAAGGAGCTACAAGTAGGTGCCTGCCTTGTATGTTTTAGAATAGGTTGGGTAAGTACGTAGGTGCCTACATAGGACTTTATTATGATCGCGGAAAATGCCCTCTCGAATCCTGGTGCTTGGCTGTAGGAATACGTAGGTGGTTGTAGGAATACTGAGTGGTTCTCCATGTTTAAGTTATTTATGTTTTCTAGATAAAATATATTTAGATATGTATAAATATATCTAGTGTTTACCGCAACGAAGTTACAGAGCGTCAAAAATGGCCCCAATAGTTTCGAGAAAAGGATGGTACGGCCGTACCTTTTTTTTTGCTCTATTACTTGACTTGAGATTTTACAAGTCAATGTTTACTATTTTTAATACTAGATGGCGCCAGTATTGGTTAACTTGATGTCAACTCGATTGGTGAAGGCGACGACCTCTGAGAAGAAACACCAAAACAAACTCAGTTACCTATAAGTTTGTTCGAAATAAGTAAGCCGATCGGAAGTTGTCTGCAAGTGGTTTAGAAGTGGTAAATTTTAATATAATGAGTCGGTGTAAAGATAATTAAGAGTCGTATAAGTTTAATATTTCTAATTATTTTGTTTACTAATTTCGATATTTATGTATTATCACAGTAGTTCGGAACGGCTAACTTCCGATCGGCTTACTTATTTCGAACAAACTGTAATTAATTATGATCTCTTTTCAAACGACTTCAAAAGGACGAGGTTCTCAATTCGACTGTCTGTTTTTTTTAATGTCCAGACTTCGTCGAACACAGGTATCTAAGATGGACATGTAAGGTCGAATCTAATGTGGCTCTTTCAGGGAAGAATCAAAGCGGCTTCGAGTAGACCCAGTTCCGGATTAAGCAAGCGAGGGGCCCGTAGCATATTGTATTGAGGAGCCCTTGATTTACTGAAGATTTTCAAGTATAAAGAAGTAACAAAAACCACAGGACATTTGCGTAGGCTAGTAGCTAAGGCGAGCGGTGTACGCACTGCACACCAAGCTATACTAACCAGTTAAGGCTGCCCTTTTACTGTTTGGGAAGCCAGTTCAATGTGAGACTAGCTTAAACTGGATTTGTGTAGGTTGACCTGTAGCCGTGTGTACATAACCGAAGTGACGCAGTTTCGAATCCTGCTGATATCGTATCCGAATGATATCGTATTTATCTTTCACTAGAAAATGTCTAATATCACGCCTGTATTCCCCGAAGGGTTAGGCTGAGTTGTACGCACGGCTACACATCAAGCTATACAAATCCAGTTTACGCTGGCCTGTGTGTACTATTTCATAGAAAACACTGCTTGACCTGAGAATCGACCTCAGTTACTCTAGCGTAACAGTTGCACTAAGGACCAGAGTAGTGAGGCAATAAAAATGAATGAATGAATGAATGAATGAATGATTTATTTCAAATAAAATTACTTTTAACAAAAAAGTTAAACCGCCTTCAAAAAATAATAAAATAATTTTGTCTAAAACAGTTTGGGAAGTCGGTGACTTCTATTTGAGTGGGTCTTTTGTTTTCGTCACCGACTTCCCAAACTGTTTTAGACAAAATTATTTTATTATTTTTTGAAGGCGGTTTAACTTTTTTGTTAAAAGTAATTTTATTTTATAATTTTTAGTGGAAAGTTTTGTTTAGAAGTACTTGTTAGCCAACTAAACGCACTGCTCCAATAAGACAGCGATGTTTCGGAGTAAACGATAATATCATCGATGTAAACAATTTTTAGATTTTTGTTGATATTTTCAAAACTACTCAACTGATTTCGATAAAATTTGAACGGGACCACCTCTGAAGTATAACCTACCAAACAAAAAAACAATCATTAAAATCGGTCTTCAATTGGCGGAGATATCGCGTAACAAACATACAAAAAAAAAAAAAAAAAAAAAAACATACAGACGAATTGAGAACCTCCTCCTTTTTGAAGTCGGTTGAAAAAGAAATGATTGTAGTTACATAATATTGGGTAGGTAAAGTAATTCAACATGGTAGATAATATAATTACAATGTAGTGGATGAGGTTCTGTCACCCTTGATAGGTTAGGTATTAACCTGTAGTAAGAACCTGTAGTAATCAAAGATATTTGATTTCTAGTTTCTGAGAAATACGTGGACAAACATACATACACTTAAAGAGTTAATTACATTTGGCATATCATTCTGATTAAAATCCCACACAGACTAAAATAATTAAGAAAATATTGTGCAATAACAACTGTATTACGTCATATTCAAGTCGGTTAAAACATTACAAAATTTTATTACGTCGAAACTTAATTCAAGTTCTGAAAAGTTAAAAATGGGGAAAAATGCTTGTAATGTAAGACAGCAAACTTCTTGCATAACTTTTACACAAAGTTTTGCGACCTTCAACTTTTTTATGATACTTTTATGGTTTCGTTGAGGAGGTCGCTCTTATTATTAGATTTGGTTGTTTCTACATGTGACTTTTAGTTGAAGCAGTAAGAGTAGCTGGTGTCAGTGACGTAACAATAGGACGTTAGAATGGGCGAAATACCACGGGTCCCCGGCCATAAGGCCCCCCCAGCTGGAAGGGCCCCCTGGCTGAAAGGAGCTCCCGGCCTAACAGTGAAAATAGATTCTCCTGTGCTTTCAGGCCACGGCCCTTCTAACCTGACTTAATATCAAGTATATGCTGACATATAAGTGTACTGGCTGACCACCCACAGCTTCGCCCGCGTGTTTTCTCGACTTTTCTGTACTATAATATGAATGAACATACATATATACTTAAGAACCTTGCTCTTAAATCACTCTATTTATTAAAAAAAACCGGCCAAGTGCGAGTCGGACTCGCGCACGGAGGGTTCCGTATCATTACGATTTATGACGTAATAAAAAAAACTACTTACTATATAGATCTCTTACTAGACCAATTTTCGTTGAAAGTTTACATGGTAATGTACATCATATATTGTATTTGTATTGTATTTTAGAAGTTACAGGGGGGGGGGGGGACACACATTTTACCACTTTGGAAGTGTCCCTCGCGCACACTAGAAAAAAATGAATGAATAGAAACCTCAATATCATTTTTGAAGACCTATCCATAGATACCTCACACGTATGGGTTTGATGAAAAAAAATTTTTGAATTTCAGTTCTAAGTATGGGGAACCATCAATTTTTTTAGTTTTTTTCTATTTTTGTGTAAAAATCTTAATGCGGTTCACAGAATACATCTACTTACCAAGTTTCAACAGCATAGCTCTTATAGTTCCAGAGTAAAAATTCTGTGACATACGGATGGACAGACAGACAGACAGACAGACATGACGAATCTATAAGGGTTCCGTTTTTTGCCATGTGGCTACGGAACCCTAAAAACCGCATCCAAATCCGTTACACAGTTTTAAAGATCTAAGCATACATAGGGGCAGACGGACTGCAGGAAGCGACTTTGTTTTATACTATGTAGTGATGATGAACAGCCACGGAGGCCAGAAAAAAGCGGAGATGCCACAAGGCAAGTAGGTCATGCGCCTCCAACTAGGTCATGACGTCACAGTGGGCGGGGCCGAAAACCTTAGTTTCGAATGAATCTTGATCGCGTTCGGATCCGTGGATCCGTCGTATTTTAATAGGTTTTTAATATTGTTACATTGTTTTAATAATGAAGTGCGCTGTTGTTGATCAAAACTGAAACATGTTGATGGCATAATATTTCACGTGTAAGTAAGTCCCCAAAATTAATATTTTCATTTTGTAAACACAAAATTTCTAGCTTGATCGCCAGATTGAAGATAGAGACATCTACCGTTGAAGAGAAGCATTCTAAGATTTCTAACAACTTCTTATAGATTACGTGTTTTTATACTATCAATGCATGTTATTCGTAGCCAATTTTCTGCTCAAATTACTTGCTAATGTTTATTTTGCTTACTAAAAGTTACTACGATTATAAAGATAAATTATATACCTACCTTATGCATAAAACAAGAACAAGAAATGAATATAAGAAAAATGCGCCATCTGTTGGTAGGTAGTCGGTTTTAATTGATGAGCTAACTAGGGATGTGACTTTGCGGTAAAAAAATCGATTATTTAAAAATCGATTTCTATTTTCTGGAACATCAAATCTATTAAAACATGGTATGACATTTCACATGTAAATAAATCTTTACCGTATTTTTCTATTTAATTACATTTAGACTCCAAATTCGTGTATTCTATTTTAAATTATTATCAGATTTGTGTACCAACATTGAGTCCGTTAGCCCCTCCAAAATACGTATCGGTCGAGCGATAAATCCAAATTCTTGCCGATGAATAATTTAGTGATGTTACCTTTAACGTTGAACCAAACGCCTATGCGTCAAAGGGCCATGAATTTTACGGCGCTTTCGACCTTTCTTATAAGCGAGAGAGCCTTAACTTAAAAAGCATTTTAGTGCTGCATATTTTTTCGTCTGGTTAGACGGCTATTTGCTGTTTCAGCGCTGTGCAATGCTTGTTGGTATTGTTTAATTTTGTATGTGTTAGTGTCGTCATTACAGTTTTAGTTTTGTTTGTAGTAATTCGAAACTGCGCTTGTGGGCACATTTCCCCCCGAAAAAAAATGGCAGAACTATTTGGTTGGTAATAAATCGCTAAGGCTACTCCCTGTTGCTCGAAGGTTATCTACGAACAATTTGCAAAATAATAACGAACCCCCCCTGGCCTCAAATGGATAGCGGGTAGCGGTGTTTCTTGTAATTTTAATAGATGCCAGTAGAAAAAAATCGAAAAAGGGGACGCTTAAAATAAAAAAACTATGAATAAATAATCGTTTTTTTAAAAATAATAATTGTTTTTTTTTAATAATCGATTATTTTTAGCATCCCTGATTCTAACGCACATAGAATGTTCTGGATCAAAGTATCATGCTTTGTTACGCCATAGTGGCAAATAGACGAACTAAAATGAAAATAACTAGTTCAATTTGACTGTAATAATTCCATTCACCACTAGATGGATTTACAAATAAAGGGCGGGTTTTCTATCGTGGGGTGGAGCCATCGCCGTACCTCGTCCCCCTGTCACCCGCATTTAGGCGACGCTGCTTTCTAAAGAAATTTTGCCTTGCGGCATCTCCGCTTTTTTCTCTCCTCCGTGTGAACAGCCTATAAAATGTGAGCTCAGTATAAGCTGGTTTGGCTAAATTCTATTTTAAAAAATGATTGATAAAAACTTAAGTGTGGAGTGCAACATTATAAATAGCTCTGAAACATGGGCTTTGACCTAGGGACACAGAGAAAGGTTAGAGGTATTTGAATTTGAATGTGTTGCTGATATGAAGGAGAATGGAGAAAACCAGTCGGAAGGAAAGGAAAACAAATGAGGTAGTATTATTGTAACAAGAAAAGTTTTTTTTAGAAACAGAGAAGTTTTATTTAAAAACAGAATAACTGGTAGTCGGGTTGTGTCAAGAGGTGAAACGGAATGCTCTACCCATTATTATTGTTTTATGGCCATAGTATTACTGCCGCCGCAGTCGGTCTATTTGTGATCGCCACTTATTTATTTAAAGTTACCCGCTAAACCCTGCTGCATAAACTGTAGTGTTTTCTTAACGGTGAGCTCCCTTATTAATTCATCTGGGGTTAAGGCATATTTCCCCAGATGTGTGAAGTGATGTTCTACCTACTCTTGAATATAAGAAGAAGAGGCAGAAAAGAGCAGCTAGCTGTTTGATATTTATTTGTTCATCCAAGTGGGTAGAAGACTAGAAGTTCGACCAATTATAAAATTCTTCAGTCCGACTAAATCAACTTTTCCTTAGGGAATGACTATATTACAGTAATCTATTCCACAGTTATTTCTGAACGAATTACATAACGTCATAAGTCATAATAAACTAAACGTCAAGCTTGTATTGAAAAACGTCGAATAATCGTATTGGAATGGAATATTTATTTACATGAGAAGTTCATTGAATTGTTATTTGTTAAAATGAATCAAGTGCTTTGTTTGAGTAACATGTTTTAATTAACCCAGTTAATTGCAAAACCAATGTTATAAACTTTAGCTATTCTCAAACGATAATTACTAAACTCGATTAGGATTTTTTTACTAATTTCCTTGTGGCACTCCTCGGTGGAAAATTAAAAAAATAAATCCCGCGTGATTTCTTTTTGAATAAAAATGAGTAGATGTGATTTTAAAATTGTTTTGTTAGGCAGTGAACATGTCGGTAAAACCAGTTTAGTTCTCCGATTTGTTAATTGCAGATTCAATTCAGATATTCCATATCAAAACGTAAGTACCTAATAAGTAAATGTTTATCATGTTATTTTCATGAATCATGACCTCGGTATTTTTATTTGTTTTAACAAAGGAATCATGACGCTGCCCCTAAGGCTACTCTCTGACCGAATCATGCAAACCTCACAAAATTCATGATTGTATGAGCTTTGGGAGTAGGTTTTTGTTAGTTTTTTTTTTATGAGGGTTTCCTAGCTAAGGGTCTACCTAGATTATCCAGTTTAACATCAGTATGTCTTATTTTAGCCCAATCAATTTTTTTAAAATAATGTTAGCATAATTTGTTCTGCTAAGTCCATTTTTTTGGCAATTTTTTTAAAAAATAATGGTATTATTAGCCTTAAAAGGTGACAAAAGCTATGTCCAAGAAATTGCTTTCTGATTACCACCCAATCACCACAATGCAAACCTTTTATTCGTCCTATAAACAATGAAAAAATTGCATTAGCAGGTTTTACAAATTAGGCCGACGATATTATGGTTTTTAGGGTTTCTATTAGAAAAATTACCACTTTGCGTCAAAATTATATGTTTATTTTAATACAGCCAAGATCCATATTGGTTAAACTTTAACCCTTAAACCCCCTTGTAGACATATTCAAAATGTTTTGGGCATAAAAAGTAAATGCCCAGGCATAAATCCATGCATATGATTTATTCATCTATCTATGCAATATCTAGCGTGGCTTTTCACCACCCGGGGCCGCCAGAAATTCGCCAATGCCATCCCCCCCCCCTCTATGTCTACTTGCCTGCATGAATGGGTTGGCATGATCGTGAAAGTACTACCGTCCCACAGAATATCGACATCAAGTAGCAGCATACATACTGTTGCGAGCGCTGGAGGCCCAATTCAACTCTCAGTTCCTTCTCCTTTTCTTCTTCCCCTCTCTTTTCCATAAATAAGCTTGGCAATGCATCTGCAACTTATTTGGTATTGCAAATTCCATGGGCAGCAACCACTATCTAATCAAATCAAATCAAATCAAATGTTTTTATTTCAAATAAGCTTTCACAAGCGTTTATGAAACGTTATTGACTCTAGTTGCACGGTTCCAAAAAGTTGATCCCATGGAGAAGAATCCGGCAAGAAACTCCATGGACACACTTTCTCATTTACTATTGCTGATATCTTAATTTAAAAAAACAACAGTCATTTCATTCTATAGTAATAATATTATTATTTGTACTGTTATTCTCAATTATCTTACAATGAGTCACTTAATTAGTCATATAAATGGATTAAGTGGGAGTATCTAGTTATTTTTAACTGAGTTTAGTTCATTGTATAGCGTTAATGCATGCTAAACATTTTAAAAGTTCAAGTACATAACATACCAACACGCCCATATTTACCGAAGGGTAGGGCAGAGCTGTACTAATGCACACCCACAATTAGCCTATGCGCGAGCACTTCGCGAGCCTATTGCCATTAACCGGGCACAAATCCAGACTCCAAGCTGCTATTGAGAAAAGCTGCTGTGATCGTAGAAAAAGTTCAAGTACATATGTTTTTATTTCAATAAAGGAAGAGTGCCGTGATAGCCTAGTGATATGATCATTAGACTGCCAAGTCAAAGGTCTCGAGTTCGGATCCAAGGCATGCACCTCTGACTTTTCGAAGTCATGTGCGTATTAATAATGAATTATCACGCGCTTAAACGGTGAAGGAAAACATCGTGAGGAAACCTGCATGCCTGAGAGATTTTCTTGACGGCGTGTGAAGTCTGCCAACCCGCAGTAGGCTAGCTTGGCGGACTACAGCCTAATCCCTGTCGTTCTGAGAGGAGACCCGTGCCCAGCAGTGGGACAATGGGGTGATGATGAAGGCAAGGAACGGACATACTCTGCCACTTCCCCAGGTGGCAGAGCATCCATGCGGATTTTCCGTACAAAAAAAAAAGTTTGAAGGATCCTTTGGTTGGAAGGGTGTCACAGCTCGTCACTTCACTGATGATCCCTACTTGATCCCAATGTCTCCACAAATACCAAAAGAGGCCCGAAGATGACACGATACACCAAAGATTGACACTGAAAACCAGCGTCGATGGCGTGATGATTATACGTTTAAGAACAACTTTATTTCTCATAAAGAATTGCATACATAATTCACTTACTGAGAAACAATATTTTAACTAAGATTAATATTTAGAGCGCACAAAGTACGTACGTAAAATAAATAAGAAACGAAACAAATAAAATGTGGGTAGATAAATAACATAAACGATAAGAAACTCAATCGTATTCGCAAGTTAACCAAGCAGAACATGGATGTATGTGCATGAATTGATTTTTACTGGATGTGGCATTGATGGCATAGTCTGTTATCAACAACTTTTTTTTTTTTTATATAATACTTTTTAATATTTTTTTTTTTTTTTTTTTTTTTTTTTTTATAACATCAGCACCTGGCCAAAATTTCGAGTGTCCAATCGGCATGTTGTTTTCGTGTAGCCGGCTACGGCGTTAAATTTGCGATCATTTGGTTGCCGGTGCGAAACCCACCCATTGCACTACCGACGTGAACCCACTCGTAACACAAGCATTTAGCTTAGCACCAGGGGTTCACAAGAATACTAGTAATGTGCGACCCACATTGCTAGTAAGCTTTTTTTAGACTTCATTATCATCATCATCATCCACAGCCTGACTTCTCCAGGCCTCCCCAAGTTGTGTGTGCCATCCACCACGGTCCCGTGCCACTCTCATCCAAGCCCCAACGACGTAAGTTATGTCGTCGACCCATCTTGCTGCTGGATGCCATCCACTCCTACTGCCCTCCCTCGGCCTCCATTCTGTCGTTGCCTTACTCTACCTGTCATCACTTCGTTACACCAAGTATCCTGCCCATCTCCACTTTAGTTCCATGATCCTTCTTCCAACGTCCTGGGGCCGTATTACCACGTATTAATGCCATCATTTTTAGGTTGTGAGAGAGGGATGCCCCTCTACAGGTTAAATAGTGGCGTCCCTCTTTCACAACGTAAAAATGATGGCATTAATACGTGGTAATACGGCCCCTGAACCTTAGTTCAGTTTTTATACTTATTTTATTTTATAAGTGAGTAAGCTCATGTTACCTATAATAGTATTTATTCATTTACAGACGGTTGGTGCGGCCTTCTGCGCTAAATCTATGCAATCAAACGGAAAAGACTTCAACATTGGTATCTGGGATACTGCGGGTAGTGAACGGTAAGGTATTAGTCTATGTTATCGTGTCGCAAACATTTTACCCTAATATTTATGACCGATTGTTATAAAACAATTTAGTGAAATTGTTTTCTAACAAGTCACACTGCAAACGTAAAAGTAGATCCAGAGATTGCCCCCTACAACGTCACAAACTCACTACTTTACAAAGTCACAAACTTTACCTCTTTATAATATTAGTATAAATGAGCTTTTACAAACCATTTGCCCTTATATAATACTGACTCTGTAAATTGTTACTTTCGTCTTGGGCCATATTAATTTCTATTTTTTTTTAACCACGCTTTGTCATAATTTCTAACATTATATTAAAGTGAGAAGCTATTCTTTGACTTTAGATACGAAGCCATGACGAAAATCTACTACAGAGGTGCTCATGCAGCGATTATTTGTTATGAACCGTCTTCCATTGCTTCTTGGAACAGGCTGAGGCATTGGCTCCAAGAGTTAAGGACAGTCGAGGAGGTGAGACCTGGTTAAGATCACCTTCCACCCAGTAGGTCTTCAAGTTGGATGTGAGGCATGGACTGGACTGGACTGTCAGACTGGCTGAATGTCACTGCCATGTGATTCCCGTTTTTTTTTTAAATGAAGTTTACTAGCAATGTGGAGTGGAGACCGTGTTTGAGCAAACGTAGTGTGTGACGCCCTGCGACACGATGGACCGACGATTTGAAGGTGGCTGGCAGCGCATGGATACGAGCTGCCTAAGACCGGGATGGTTGGCGCTCTTTGGGGGAGGCCTACGTTCAGCAGTGGACGGCAATAGGCTGATAATGATGATGACTAGCAATGTGAGTCGCACATTACTAGTAATCTTGTTCACCCCTCGTACTAAGCTAAATGCTTGTATTACGAGTGGGTTCACGTCGGTAGTGCAATGGGTTAGTTTCGGACCGGCAACCACATGATCGCAAGTTCGACGCCCTAGACATTAGGCTACCGCCGCTTCAAATTCATTCATACGTCGGGATTCAAGGGAAGGTTATGAATGTTTTCAAAGGACCAATCGCCTTGCTTGAAGAGGTCCATTGAACGCTGGACCACAGCCTATCATAGTCTTGATGAATATCAGGAATCCTATAGCCGTGACTATAGGGTGAGGGAAGGCAAGTGTAATGTTTAGTCGGTCCGATTCGGACATACCCTGTTACCTCCACAGGTGGTAGACGATGCATGAGGACTTTCAGTGCTAAAAGGGTTATTAGCACCCTAAACTGACGAAAATGGTGTGCCAGGATCGTACATACATACATCACGCCTGTATTCCCCGAAGGTTTAATGTGTACTAATTAGTCTAGTGGTCCTAAGCGCGACTGCTACGCTCCCAGGACGAGCAATGTGTTATTGGGGTGTTCTATGAAATTCTCAGTAGCAGCTCGGAGTCTTGATTGGTGCCCGGTTAATTGGAATAAGCTCGTCCCCATTACATGGGACCTAAACATACCGGCGAAATGTGGGTGTACATTAGTACACCTCTTCCTAACCCTTCGGGGAATGCAGGCGTGATGGAATGTTATGTTATGCATTTTTTTTTTCCAGAACTGCAAAGTCTACCTCTGCGGTACCAAAAAGGATCTTCTAGACGGTGGCTACGTCACGAGAGAAGTTCCAGAAGACATCGTAACGACGTACTCTCAAGGTCTTTGCGGCCACTTCCTAACTTCTAGCAAGACTGCCGAAAATGTGGGTAGGTGGTAAAAAATTTAGATCTTCGTAATATTATTTTTATTGCGAATATTGGTGAAAACTTGATGTTACATTAAGATTCTGCCATTCATTCGCAATCCAAAAATAAACTTTTTTTTATTATTATTAACACCGCCTAGCTGTCTATGTTAACTATCGCCTTAAACACCATTTTTTTTTGTTTTGTCGCAAATTGTAGGCGCTGTAAGAATGGCGACATCAACTATAACTTATTCACAATTGAGTATTAAAATTTGTGTTTAAAAATCGTTATCCTAGCAAATAGTAGTGTAAAATGAGGATTTTTCCAAAAATAATTGAAATGAAATGATATTTTATTTCCGTAAATAGATCCTTCAAAGACACTTTAACAAGTCAACTAGCTTTCCGCCCACGGCTTCGCCCGTGTTTGTTTTTCGGACTTTTTTTGCTATAAACCTCACGAAGCCCGAGACCTTTCCAACGAATGCAAAACCGTGGAAATCGGTTCGTGCGTTCTGGAGTTATAGCGTCAGGAAGGAAAACCCGACTTATTTTTATATAAGTAGATGTCTTTTTTAAACTAGATGGCACCGGCTTTTCTGTCTGACGACCTCTGAGAAGAAAATACGAAACAAACTCAGAGAATCATGATCTCTTTTAAAGTCCAGACAGTCGTAATATTATAGGATATGCGAGTTTACAATGTAGGGAAAAATCTGAACAGTAGCCAAATTCACGTAATTAAGACCTTAGCTATGTTGCAGCGACTTCATCGTTGAAACAATTTTCCAATGTTATGTGATTACTGTGAAGCCAACGTTTAAAACGATTCCCGCCCAAAGAACTTGTGTGAATATGGTTCAACGATATTTCAATAGGATGACTTCTAAATCGGTCTGATCGACGGATATAAATAGGAACTGTTTCGACGATTAAGTCGCTGCGACATCGCTAAGGTTTTAATTACGTGAATGGGGCTACTGAACTTTTTGAAGAAAGAGCCATAATTTTCACTACTAACTGCTACGATAACGTTTTTAAACTAAATTTTTAATACTCAGTTATGACTAAGTGATAATTAATATCGCAATACTGCCATGTACCTAGAATGTGTTATAGACGAACAATTTGCGAGAAACTGAAAAAAAACAAATTAATTTGGCACCCAACGCGGGACCATCCTTTTATTGGCACCCAACGCGGTACCATCCTTTAATGAAAAGATTATTCTTTCTAGATGAACTCTTCCAGAAGATCGTAGACGATTGTGCAGCTGATGTCGAATTTATGAAAAACGTAGAAGACATGAGAGTTCAGCTTTTAAAAGACGAAGCCGCTTACAAAACTAAGAGCAAAGACTTTTGCTTCTGTTGAGAAGAAGACGGAAAGACCCCCGATGACAGAAGTAACAAGAGACCGTACTCACATACAAAAAATATCAGGAAATTGAAAGATTTGAACTCCTAGATACTCATAGGTGAAGAGGCTAGAAGACCAAAAGACCAGTTAATGGAAAACTCGGCAGCAAAAAGACTAGTGTAAGAAAAAAGAAAATACTAAGAAATACGCGAATAGAACAAAATACTGTAAGAGATCTATCAAACAAGAGTATAAAACTACACGTAAAAAACTTTTGTAAGAAGACCAATAGACGAGAAGACGGAATAGACCATATTATAAAACCCATAAACTTCAACTGTAATTTTGTAATGTTATAAGTTAACAATAGTTATAAGTTATAGATGGAAAGACCAGAAGACCATTATAAATTCAACAAGATTTAACTCTTACTTAAGAACATAAGTTAATAACCGATGAATAGACGACTAGACAAGAATCCTTAAAAAGTTAATAGACGGAAAGAAATAAAAAGACTAAAGAGGATAAGAAGTCGAAAAAATAACCTCTTAAATAGGTTCAGGTGTTATTAATTAAATTATTAGACAGCAACTAATAATTTAATTATTAACAACGTCTCAATCTAATGTCAAAAAAACCGTAGACTCAATAAACGAAAATATTAATATAATAATGGGGTCATTATAAGATGGGGTCTTATGAATACCCCATGACCCCACTTCGCAGCTACCAGTGTTATTCTATAGGTTTATGTTTATTTCCGTTTATAGAGTCTACACTCTAATGAATAAAAACTGGTTAACCTCAGCAGGGTTTGGGGTCTTATGATGACCCCATGACCCCCTTCGCAGCTAATAGTATGTTTAATTATATACTGCAGTCTCTACCTATTATAAAAATGCCATGGGTAACTCCAGAAGGATTTGGGGTCAAAAGATGACCCCTATGACGTTTTCGCAGCTAATAGTAGATATGTTTAATCATGGACTGAGGTATTTATTTATTATTTAAAATGTATAATACTCTGATTAATCCCAGTAGTGCTTGAGGTCTTGTGATGACTCTATGACCCTACTTCGCAGCTAATATTGTTTTATTGTAGACTTTGCGGTCTCTATCTAATATGGAATATAATCTGGTTAATTCCAGCAGCGCTTGGGGTCTTGTGATGACCCCATGACCCCCTTCGCAGCTAATATAATGTTTTATCATGGACTGGCGTCTTTATTCAAAATGAAAAATACTCCGGCTAAGGACTGAGAACAGCGGCTTCTATTCAATATGGAATAGACCTTGGTTTAATACCAGCAGGGCTTGGGGTCTAATGATGACCCCATGACCCCCCTTCGCAGCTAACAGTGCATAAAAAATAATCTGCGTTCACTTTCTAATACGGTTGACCCCAGAAAGGCCTTGGGGTCTTATTATGACCCCACTTTGCACCTAACAATATGTTTATTTATACTCTTCGGTTTCTGCTTCATGTTTTAGTTTAGTGATTGTAAGCGCGAATGCTATACTAGAAAACTCGGTTCGATTCCGGCTCGAGCAGTGTTATTGGGTTTTTTCTGTTTCTATTTGTGCCATAGAGAATAGGCTCACCACCTATTACATGGGACTTAAACATACCAGCAAACTGTGGGTGTACATTGGTACTTAAATTTTTTGATTAAACATTATGATATACTGGTCATAAATATAGATGGGTTCACACCCGGGCATTTTAGGCATGCAAAAATTATGTCTGGGCATTTTGGGCGTAAAAAATTATGCCTGGTTATTTTGGGCATAAGAATATGACTGGTTATTTTAGGCATGCAAAAATTATGCCTGGTTATTATGGGCATAAAAATATAACTGGTTATTTTAGGCATGCAAAAATGATGCCTGGTTATTTTGGGCATAAAATTATGCCTGGTTATTTTGGGCTTGCAAATTATGCCTGGTTATTTTGGGCATAAAAAAGTATGCCTGGACATTTCACTCAATATTTATTGTGGGGCATTTAATTTCGTGTATTCCCGTTCGTCCCCTTGACTTCGTCCCCGGGAGGGACGAACGGGAATTCGTTATTTATTTTCCCGATGGTCCCTCTAAATTTTATGGGGGGACGAATGGGAATAATTTATTAATTCTTTTTTTTAGGTCTATTGCTCCCACCAAATAATATAAGACTGGTGGTTTTAATTGTTAAAAAAAAGAAATTTGAAATAAAAATCAGTCATTTATTAAGGAATAAAGATCACAGAATCAACTTTGCGATAACTCGCAAATTAAAAATTGGTATCCAGCACGCAGAAGCACGATTCCACCTTTTCTTTGTATATACTGCAAACAGCTTCCTGTACTACCAGAGGGACTAGGATGCGCTTCTTGTGACATTGTTGAGCTCTAAAAAACAGGAGACAATAATTACACACTTATTATTATAATTTAGAATGATATTTAATAATATGTGTATAATATGTATACTAAAATTGAATACAAATATTGATACCGTACATTATTAGCATAAATTAATAAGACATGAGACAATATAGTATTGACTATAAAACAATCAAATAACATTTGTAACTTACAAAAATGTAGATACTTACATCAGTAGTTTTCCGCAGAACTCGTGTCGAATATATATTATTACATTAATTATGTCAGTCCGGCAGGCAGGTTGCAAAAAAAACCGAAATTACTGGAACAGATTTATTGAATAAAATTACAATTATATTCTTACAATGATTGAGGTGACAATTGTTCGATATTAGACACAAAAGTGAGGTACATTCCTGAATATGATGCCGTCGTCCGGTCGCTCGATGTGCGTCACGTCGGGCTGATTCAGCAATTCCCCACTCGTTGCAAGGCTGATGCAATGTTTTATGATAATTACATGATTTTATATATTCCGTAGAGATTTGGTACTTAACATCTCCCTCCCGAAGATCAGCGACTATTTGCAGAATTCTTCGAAAATATCGCTGATAATTTAGGCTGGGCAGCGGCAGCGGGATGACTCTGGATTTCAGCATAAGTATCACCGTTTTCCAGATCGTTGCTTGTTTGTTCCATCGGTGTTTTCCTTGCACGCTGTCTCAAGTACTTTCGTAGTGCGATGCCAATGGCCAGTACACTTGCACTTAATAGCAGTAAGTACAGCGGTGTAATCGTATAGTACACGTTATGAATGTCGGCTTTACTCAAACTTAAAGGTGGCTCTATAGATATTTCATTGGTCATCACATGGAGGCTGCGTAAATCTGCGGATTTCAATGTTAATTTTCTTGACTCTAGTTTGTAGTTGTCTTCATTATTTAATGGAATATTCATTATTTTTAGTACTTGTCCTTTAAGGCGGTCATCTTTGTTTGCTAGGGTTAAGTCGGGTGTTTGAACGATACAGCCTTGAGGTATAGTGATCAGAAAGCTTCCTTGTAATGTGTTATATTGGGTTTCAGTACAGGATAGGCGAACTTTAGTTGCTACCGGAAAGCTTGCCACGTAGTGTCGGTCATCAAGTGCTTCCACTGCTTCGGTTTTCAATTCTGTTGATGTGAACTGGCAGGTTTCGTCGATTTGCTGCGTAGTTATCAGCCGGTGAATACAGTCGCCTTGGCTTCGATAGTGGTGATTGATGTTGTCCTCGCAGAGATAATGTTGGCCGGACTTCGGGCATTCAGCCTCTATGTACATAAAATCTTTGTCGTGAATTGCTAGGAAAGGGAAGGATGGGATAAGGACTCTGTTATCTTTGTTGGGGACTACAGATAATTTGTATAAGTCATAAGTAGTGGGAAGGACAATCGGGAGCTTGAATACTATTACTAAATTTTGGCTGCTATAATAATAACCTAATTTAATGATATCGAAATATTCCCTAAAACTAACATTCAGTATCTGTTCTCTACCATAGAGAGCATTTAACTGTTCTACCATCCTATGAAACATGTCTAACTTAAACATAAGAAAGTGTGTGCTTTTGGCACGTATAAAAGCTAGCAAGTTTTCTAACCTAAGTAACTCATCGGATAACGACTCTATATTATCTACTAACATAACTATAAATTGACCGAAATGGGCATATTTGACAAAATCTTTTTCGTGCCGCAAATCGCTGAGCATGATTTGTTCTACAGTTTTTCCAATTTTGTCTTGATTATGGACCAATTTATTTAAAATATCGGAGCTTTCAGACATCCAACGTTTGTTTAAGCTAACACGATTATTAATTTCTGTGACTATTTTATTCTCGTTTCCTTGTAGGGCGGTAATGGCATTGTCATAACGAACAGCATCCGTATAATCTAAATTTCCGGAGATGCTTTTGATAACAGAACCTAAGCCGTCAATTAAACCTCTCTTAGCACGGTTAGACTGGAATAATTCTAACTGTTCTGATAGTTTATCAACTTTGCTATAGAGATATTCGATATGAGGCTGAAATAAAGATAAGGTTTTATTATGAAATTGAGGTGAAATATTATCTAATTGCTGTCTAACTAATTTTATGTTACTGTGTATGATTTCTAAATTAATTGGTTGTACAAATGAATGATAGTGGGATATGATTTTAGTCTCTCCCAGTTTAAAGGGCAGGATGCCTGGTCCATTGTCCAGACTATTCAATGTTATGTCTTCCGCTTGTACCAGGCTCAGGATCAGGAGGACAATCCTGTAACAATCGGGAGCTATTAGGGACCCGTTTGAGGCGAGATTTGGCTACGGGTCCGCGTTTCTTTTTAGTATAGATGTGGATTGGTAAGTCTGCCAAAACAGTGTCGTGTGTGAATCTAGGAGCCAATTTTTGTCGACTAGCCATAGGATTACGCACGAAAATTTGCTGATCTGGGGAATATTCCTGTTCGGGTTCCCTATCTTTATTGATATTTTCTGTAATACATGTACGATTATGGAGAGATGAATTATTAATCATTTCAAAGACTGTTTGCATTTTAGCGCGGTGTTCTTGGGTATAAAGTTGAAGAGTATTTTCTGATAAATTTATATCTAAAGGGTCGCGAGGGTCTAAGTGTCCGGTAATTATATCCAAGGGTCTACACTTTGTAAAGCTATGTATTGAGCTATTATAACCTAGGATTGCATAGGGCATTAAATTTATGACAGACTGCCCGATGTTCCACTTTTAAGAGGCGTAAATGTTCGAGTAAAGTTGAGTGTAACCTCTCTACCATACCATTTTCATTCGGAGTGCAAGCTAAAATTTTATGGTGTTGAATCTTATGTATTTTTAAGAATTCTAGGAATAACTGATTAGTGAACTCTGGTCCTCTATCGGTTACAATAGTTAGGGGGAGTCCGTGATGCGTGCTGAATACCAATAACGCTTGTATAACGCTAACAGCTGTCGCGTCCCTAAGATGGTAAGCTTGAGCATATTTCGAAAAGGCATCAATGATAGTAAGATACTTCTGTGTTTCAACACTTAATAAATCAAGGTGGACTATCTCAAATGGTCTAGTTGGAGGGGGTACAATCTGAAATTTTTGTTTTATTGGGTTTCTATCATACTTTGCCTGACCGCATATATTACATTCATTGATATATTTCGATATATGCTCTTTCATCTTTGGCCAGAAGTATTTACTTGACAATGATAGATGACACTCATTGATCCCACGGTGATTGGTTTTGCCCTCGTGGTAATTTCGAATTATTTCCTGCTGTTTCAAGTAATCTTTAATATTTTCTAATTCTATCTTTGTTAACACTAAATCCATAGATGAACTTTTAAAACTATTTTGAATTACAGGAATTATTTCGTACATTGCCAATGGGGGTTTTATCAATATACCTGTCTTTACTTTGGGGTTTACATATTCCTTTACAGCGTTTACAATATCATCCTCGAGATTATTTTTGGAAATTTGAATGTGTGTCCTAACATGAGATTCAAATGGCTTGGAAACTGAGGGACGGCTTTTGATGTCGTCGACTAACGTAAAAATTATCTGTTTGTGATATTTGTTAAGGGGGAAGTCAGTTATAGGAATTTCTAATATTGGGTTTTCTGCGTCAGTGTGAACTGTAGCGGTTTTTGAATTATCTACTAGTGACGGAGAGTTTTCGGTCGGGTTAGCGACGAGAGAATTGGTTTCTTCATTATGTAATTCAATCCGAGATAATGCGTCTGCGTTCGTGTTGCATTTTCCTTGCTTATAAACTACTGAAAAGTCGAATTCGCTTAACTTAAGGCGCCATCGAGTAAGACGTGAGTTGGGTTCTTTCAGATTCATGACCCATTGTAATGTTCTATGATCTGTAAAAATCTTAAACTTTCGGCCGAACAAATACGGTCTGAAATATTTTGTTGCCCAGACTATGGCTAACAATTCTTTCTCGATGGTGCTATAGTTAATTTCACTACTATTCAGTGTCCTTGATGCATAAGCGATGGGCTTATCTGATCCTATACTGCCTTGCGATAAAACGGCTCCTATAGCTAGATTAGAGGCATCGGTTGTTAAAATAAATTCCTTTGAAAAATCTGGATACATTAAGATGGGATCATTCATCAAAAGCGTCTTACATTGCTCGAAACATTGAATATAATTTTGGTCTAACGTAATTTTTGAACCTTTTTTTAAGCACTGTGTCATAGGCTTTGTAACTTTCGCAAAATCAGGTATAAATTTCCTGTAATATCCTAAGAGACCTAGGAATCGTTTGATCTCAGTAGAGGTTTTCGGAAGTGGATAGTTTTGTATTGCAGATATTTTATCCGGGTTTGGTTTAACGCCATCTTTACTGATTACGTGACCCAAATAAGCTGTTTCAAGCTTGAGGAACTCCGACTTATCCATTTGGATTTTGAAGTTTGACTCGCGCAATCTATTAAATACTTTTTCAAGGTTAACCATATGTTCCTGGAGTGAGGTGGAGAAGACGATTACGTCATCCAAATAGACTAGGCATATTGTATTTTGTAAATCTCTTAGAACATTGTCCATTACCCTCTGAAAAGTAGATGGACTGTTTTTTAAACCCATGGGCATTCTCAAAAATTCAAAATGCCCATGTTCTACTGTAAATGCAGTTTTTGGAATATCTGGAGGGTTCATCTGGACCTGATAAAAACCACTTGCCAAATCTAATGTCGTAAAATATTGGCAGTTACCCAATTTGTCTAGAATATCTGCAATGTTTGGTATGGGGTACTTATCGTCCAAAGTTTTTTCATTGAGCTTCCGAAAATCTACTACTATTCGCCATTTTGTTTTGCCAGAAGCATCTACCTTTTTAGGGACAACCCATATGGGAGAGCTCCAGGCGGACTGTGAAGGTTGAATGATACCTTGGCTTAACATATTATTTATTTGATCTTGTACCTCTTGCCTATGCACGAATGGATAGCGATAACTCTTAGTGTATATTGGGACCTCGTCACTAGTTCTAATTGAGTGTTTTATTTTGTTGGTAAAAGTTAAATTTTCGCCTTCTAAATAAAACACATCCGCATAACGCGAGCATAATAATTCTAAATTAGTTCGTTCTTCAACGTTTAAATGATTCGTACGCAATCGAGATAGTACTTCCTTTACTCGTTCAGGCGTTTGTTCGGTGCGAGTGCACTCAACATTATATAACTGCGCTTGAACTGGGCAGTTCATAGAAAAAATAACATCACTACGACTTGGATTATGAATTTCTAAAATACCTCGGTTATTTTTTACGGTAGTTAAACATTCAGCTATGTGACAATTACTTATGACTTGTTCTGGGATAATAGCCTCTCCATCCCGAATATTAATTGGTATTTTAACAAGCTTAGAAGAGGAAGCCGGTATTATATCCTCATACAGATTAGGGTTCCTTGAATCATAAACCTTTATAGGGTTTGATGCACTTCGGGTAACTACAGTTTTAGTTTTATAATCAATGATTGCTTCCCATTTATCTAACAGGTCTGAGCCTATCAATCCATCGAAATACTCGTGGAATTTATAGACAAAAAGTGTAATATTATCACTATCGTTAAACTCGGGGAAACAAGGTAGAGTAATAGAATAATCGTTACGTGTTATACCATGCATGTTAGAAACCTCAAATGGATCATAATTTAAAGGCGTATTACTAAAATAAGTATTAACTGCATCAGGGCTAATAAAAGATTGGTTGGCACCTGTATCAACTAAAAATTTTAAAGGTGGGTTCTTAATCTGTATGAAAGGTAGTTGGCGTTGAGTTTGAAGGTTAACTTCTATTTTGGTTTGTCGGATTTTTGGGTCTCCTGAAAATCCTGATGACTATCTGATGAGACAATCGGTTCTACATTAGACGTGTCATATGTAATTTCGGGCGGTTGGGACTGTGTTGGTACATAATCATTACAATAATTTTCAGAGTAATACTCATTAGGATCGTAATAAGAATAGTTATCATGATAATATTCGTCGTAATCGTAGCCCCAACAATCGTTAAAATTCATCTCCCTGGATTTAAAATAGTTGTTAGGGGGAGGATTGCCTGATTTCGCCCAGTCATGACCCCTTATCCCGGCACTAGGAGGTAGTGTTTTTGGCACAAAATGACTAACACCGCTCATGGGGCGTGGATGTTGATGATTAGGCTGTGGAGCAATATTGCGGGGTGTGTACCTAAATGTGTTATTCGGATTATAATTAGGGGGTGTACTGCGGAACAGCTGTTGTGTGCGGGAAGGCCCAGCTTGATTCTGGTAATTAAAGTTAGGGCGCCACTGTGGCCCAATTGGTTGACCAGATTGAGGCCTAGATGGTCCGGGCATGTTGAAATTAAATGGTCTAGGTGGCGGAACACTAAAATTTTGCGAAGGTAGTGATTTAGCTGGTATAGATTGGGGTGTCCATTTCTTTTCCGGGAATTGACTACTACGTTGTTGTAAATATAACACATTTTGTTCCTCGTGAACAAATTCTAGAGCCTTTTCAATGCTCTCCGGCCGCATGCATCTAATACGAGACCCTAGCGGGTCCTTGAGACCACGTACATACGCCTGCAAGGTTAATTTTCTATAAAGGTCTCTTTTCGCGTCAATTGTAGTTTTAACATTTTCATGTAACGAAACATACGTCATCAATGTACTGAATAAATTTTGACAGCGCTCATAGAACTCCTGCGGGGTGTCGGACCCTTGTGACAATAGAGCCAAATCATTATACAGGGCTGTCTCATCGCGCTGGTCTGAAAAGTTATTTATAAGGGATTTCCTAATACCGGACCAGTCGGATGGGATACCATTTGAATTTATCAATCTGGCCGCGGGGCCAGTTACTTTATTTAAAATGCCGTTGTTAAGAGCAAGTTCATTAAGCTTATTAGGCGGATTTGCGTTGGTCACAAATTCCTCTACTAACTGGTCGCATAAATGAATAAACCTAGTTAAAACATTGACGTTGCCGTCAAACTCTGGCACTAATCTAAGGGCTTTAAAAACACGATCTAAATCGGCCATTTTACTCACAGAAATATTACTATCTAAATCGCAAAAAGATTCGGGACTAATTTCCCTATTCGAATCTTGAGCACTATACCTATTACTATTACTACTACCTAACCTAACGCTCCGCGATTCTCGTGGATGGAAAATCTTGGAAATAGTTTAAAAACACAGGAAAACTTAAAAGGTAAGGGTGAGCAAATCACTAAAAGATTTTAATGTACTCACAAGGTTTTCATATCGGTCCTTCTGCGGTATCAATGGCTGGATACTCCTGCTGCAGGCCACGACGTGTAGATCCGGATCCTCGAATGGGGCTTGACAACCTCCAAGACTGCTCGAAGTCGCTCCGTAGTCCTCGAGGATCCTACCGACTGCGCCAATTATGTCAGTCCGGCAGGCAGGTTGCAAAAAAAACCGAAATTACTGGAACAGATTTATTGAATAAAATTACAATTATATTCTTACAATGATTGAGGTGACAATTGTTCGATATTAGACACAAAAGTGAGGTACATTCCTGAATATGATGCCGTCGTCCGGTCGCTCGATGTGCGTCACGTCGGGCTGATTCAGCAATTCCCCACTCGTTGCAAGGCTGATGCAATGTTTTATGATAATTACATGATTTTATATATTCCGTAGAGATTTGGTACTTAACACATTAACACCCGTGCACTTTCATTGTTTTGTCAACACTAACCCGACCGGTCTAATTTAAGGATAGGAAAGGGAGAGAATGTCAGGTAAACCAATAGGATTTACGCAAATAACACAATGTTATCGGCACTCTTTTGTTAACTACCAGCATCGCCGGCGCTTCCCGGCAGAGTTGTTATATTTAGTGTAGGTAAACATAATGAAACAATGATAAACTTAGGATACGTTTTATAATTCATGAAAAAATAGAGAAGAATTTTGTAAAATAATGATTAAATCTAACGAAGTAACTAATTTAAAAGTAAACTACGAAACAACGAATAAACATTATTTCTGCACAAATCTTTTTAGTGGGACGAATGGCACTAATCGAAGAACATATTCCCATTCGTCCCCTCTTGAATTAGGATTGGGACGATCGGGAACAAATTAAATATTAATTTTGTAAATTCCCGTTCGTCCCCCTCGGGGGACGAAGTCGAGGGGACGAACGGGAATACACCTTTAATTTTTATGCCCATACTGCCTTGACCGAAGTAATAATTTTAATAAAAAGCCCGAATACCTAGGTGTATTTACCCATACTTAGTCACAAATATTATTTTAACAGCGATGCTATGTACACTACCTTTATGGAAATCATATTTATTAAAGCTTACTAGCAATGTGGGTCGTAAATTACTAGTATTCTTGTTAACCCCTCGAGGGGTTTTACGTACGTCGGTAGTGCAATGGGTGCAGTTTCGAACTGAGAACCACATGATCGCAAGTCCGACGCCCTAGCCTATAATCACACTAGCTGTGCCCCGCGGTATCACTCGCTTTGCCCGGCTCCTAAGAATCGTAGCGTGATGTTCCATAGACTATAGCCTTCCTCATAAATGTGGCTATCATAATATGCATTTTTTTTTAATCCGACTGGTAGTTTCAGGTTAGAGCGATCAAACAAACAAACTCTTCAGCTTTATTAAATTAATAAGTATTTGAATGTGTAAATATATATACATATAATGTATAGTTTTGTAACAAGTGAAATAAAAAGCTTTATATTTTGGTCGGTTGTATTTATTTATCTAAAAACTTACCTCTTACCGCCTCATGGATGATGGATTCGAATCCCAGATTGAGCAGAGTTTTATCGAGTTATTCCGTGAAATTCTCAATAGTACTGACAAAGGCGCAGTTAACTAATACAGAATGTGCATGTATTGTGTATTTGTACACCGTTAGGCGTAGTTTTAGCCGGCCTCACTTCTTTGTTCGCAAAGTTCCATCTTAACTTATTATTTGATCTGAGTTTGGATTTGGCAATGGGTTCTCCCTATTACATGATGAGACAAACACATCAGCGAACAGTGTACACTTCTGCCTAACCCTTCTGGGAATATTGACATAATGGTATGTAAAGTTACAAAATCATTTGAGTATCAATACGATGATATTTGCTGCAGTAAAGGGAAATAGATATATATATTGGTGTAATTAGGAGGTGTAATGTAATGAAATTATTCTTAAGTTATGGAAGCGCCATCTTTTGACAATTATATTAAATAATAAAAATGTTATTCCCAAATAGTATAAATCAATTACAAAAGATGGCGCTACCAGGCTTCGATCAACAATTTCTTGATCGTTATCTTCGATAGTATCTATAGATCCGTCCGCAGCTTCCCTGTACAGTTTGTTCGAAATAAGTAAGCCGATCGGAAGTTGTCTGCAAGTGGTTTATTAGAAGTGGTGAATTTTAATAGAAAGAATCAGTGTAAAGATAATTAGAGTCGTATATGTTTCACATTTCTAATTATTTTGTTTACTAATTTCGATATTTATGTATTAAAACACTTAATTATACGATTTTATTACCGCGGTAGTTCGGAACGGCTAACTTCCGATCGGCTTACTTATTTCGAACAAACTGTAAATGCGTAAATTATTCACAATTCCGACCTTTGCGCTTTATTGTATTAATCAGCCATATCTCTCAAAGCTATACCTACCTGCATGCTGCAATTTTAATTTTCTATTGGAATTGCAAATGATTTTGAGTACCTACCTACATACATAGGTACTTCAAATTCAAATTCAAATTCAAATCATTTATTTGCAATAAATAGGGTACATAGAATGGTGTTATTTGGAAACATAATACAGATCAGGCCCATTTAGCCATTGTAAATAGCATGCAAATTTTACTTAAAATCTATTAAATCGAGAATTACACATCAGGCCATGCAAATCCAGAATAGGCTGACTTTTAATTGCATGGAAAGCGTTTACAATTGGAGGTCATGCATTCGAATGATTTTCATTTTCCAATAAAGTAAAACACAAAATACATTCAGGCAACGAGGTCATGCTTGCAATGTGACACATCAGTTCTGTCATCCTACTGCTCCGAATAATTTAAAAACTCTTTGATAGAGTAAAATGTGTTATTTAATAACCAATTGCTTAGTGCTGCTATAAACCTATTTAACGGTAGTTCTTTAATGCGTGTTGGGATTTTATTATAGATGCATATGCACATTACATAGCAGTTTTTTTGTAACCGACTAGTTTTGGGTATCATATTCAGTACTAGTCTGTTTGGGTTTCTAATATTCGTTCTTCGAGTAACATCTTTAGCATGTTTGAATAAACTAGGGTGTTGTTTAACGAATTTACCTACCTCTAGAATATAAAGACAAGGTAAGGGGAGTATTTTTAAAGATTTAAAATATGGATAACAAGAAACATCTGGAGCAATATCACATATGGCCCTAATGCACCGTTTTTGAGCAATAAAAGCTTTATCTACATTGGTTCCATTACCCCAAATTAATAACCCATAACGAAGTACCGATTCCACATATGCAAAGTAGGCCGTACGAGCAGTATTTCTGTTAGCCACTTTTACAAGTTTGTAAAGAGCAAATGAAAATCCATTAACTTTATTACTTACCTTCTCTATTTGTTCATTCCAATTGAATTTACTATTTAAGATTAGTCCTAGGAATTTTACATTATTTGCATTTAATAGATTTTGTCCGTTGTAATTTATATTGAAATCAGGATTTTTGAAATTGTTAAAATTTATAAAATTTGTCTTTGATAGATTAATTTGTAAATTATTATTATTTAGCCAGTTTATAATTAGTTTCAACGTATTATTTATGTCAGTTTCATGTTGTGATGTAGTCATTGTTTTACTAGAAGTTACTATGATAGATATATCATCAGCAAATAATATTGTCTTATGGTGTGTAACAGTAGGCAAGTCATTTATGTAAAGTAGAAATAGCAGCGGACCCAACACGCTACCTTGCGGTATCCCAAATTCATTACGCTGGTAATCTGACCTATGAATTTGAATATGGTCGTTTGTATTTGGTTGTGCGATCTCTACACATTGAAATCTGTCTTCCAGATAAGTTTTTATCCAGGAAAGAGCCGCTCACTCCTTTTTCCCACAGGGGTAGGCAGTAACTATAGACCGCTACTTGCTACGACTCATGCATATTTCTTAGTCTTGAGTAACTTGTCATAATTTCCATGCTAATAAATTACTTATTCAAATTCAAATCTTTATTGCTTTCATATGTACATATGTATAGGTTGTTACAAAATACACATCAGTATCAATATGAAACCCTGTAAGGGCGCTGCAATTTGTTACTAAAGAAAATTCTTAAAATCTATTTTTCTTAATCTAATCTAATAATTAGTATAAAATTATTATTTAAATTGGACAAAGTCATTATTTTATTTGTATTTCGTTTTGTCCTCGAAAAACTCTTGTAGGTTGTAGTAGCATTTTTCCTTTAAGTATTTATTTAATTTTATTTTAAAAATGTTAAAATTTAATGTATCTTTTATTTCCTGGGGTATTTTATTAAATATTTTTATCGACATTGCGTGTGGTCCAGAGTGAAATATTGTTAGACTTGAGGAGGGAAGTGACAGCTTATTTTGGTGCCGGGGTTGTGAATAATGATCTTTTCTGTGAGTAAAGGTGTATATGTTTTTTTACAAATAAACAGATTTCGAGGATATATAGAGATGTTAGAGTAAGGATGCCTAGTTTACTAAATAATAGAATAACTTATAGATAAAATTGATGCGGGTACAAGCATAACGCAGGTACATATATAGATCATTGGTTGAGCAGATGGTTTTTTTTGTTTATAATTTTTTATTTTGCTCTTAGGCTTCGACATACAAACCTGGGGATGCTATCATGTCAACAACACCAGGCGACAGTATTGCAGGTCCTCACCATACGTAAGGAATATAAAATAAAACTACTTAGTTATACACAACGTCACATTTATTCAGTGTCACACTTTAAGGACGCTATCACATTTTGAACTTGCTCAAGTTTAGGCATCTTATTTGCAACACAACAACATTACGTGCACGCACACATTGAAACCGCTGTCCGGACGATTTTATACGTAACTTAACTAATCTTGATACTTGAAGGTATTATTTTTTAATTTATTTTACTGTTGTTAATTGAATCAAATTAGTAATAAGTTTGCAATCGATTTTGGTAACCATGCAAACATGATTATCCCTGGTAGGTACCATCTGCGTGATAATCATGTTTTCCGTTATTTTTATAGTTTATCAATACTCATTACGTACATAATGTAGGTACCCGAAATAAATGGATTAATTACCATATTCATACGAAACTAACGACCATTTTGCTATTACAAGGAAAACCTACGATCCCCATTTTGAAAAGATGTAACTACTTATCTGCTGACAATTGTTGGATCAATATATTTTCAAATATGAGCCTGGGAGTTTATACCTAGCATACTTTCGTTTTGATATTTAAAAATGATCATGCCCTTATGGAAACTATTATTTACTGAGATCAGTATTTTTGATAAAAATTAAAACAAAAGTAGGTAGTAAACAGTATAATGTATTGTAAATAGGCAGGATAAAAGTCGCAAAATGTATACAGTACTGTACCGAAATGAAATGATATTTATTTCGGTAAATAAATCTTTTAAAGACACTTTTACAAGTCATTTTTTTTTTAAAGTGGGTGGCGCCGATATTTTCTTCCCTACGACTAGGGATGTGACTTTACGGTAAAAATATCGATTATTTGAAAATCGATTTTTATTTATCTCAAAAAAATAAAAATAAAAACGATTATTTGTTAATCTTATTAAAAAAACGTTTTTTTAAATCGATTATTATCTTATAAAAATTGATTTTTCATAAGATAATAATCGATTTAAAAAAACGTTTTTTTAATAAGATTAACAAATAATCGTTTTTTTTATAAATAATAATCGTTTTTTTTAATAATACCGACGACGTCTGAGAAGAAATGTCGAAACAAACTCAGAGAACGTCGTTTTGAAGCGTCGGTAGCCTAATGGCTAGGGCGTCGGACTTGGGATCATATGGTTGCCGGTTCGAACCCCACCCATTGCACTACCGACGTGAACCCACTCGTAACACAAGCATTTAGCTTAGCACGAGGGGTTAACAAGAATACTAGTAATGTGTGACCCACATTGCTAGTAAGCTTTTTTTTTAAAAAAAAAAAAAAAAAAAAGAGAACCATGGTCTTTTTTAAAGTCCAGACAATAGTAATATCATAGATATGTGAATTTTACAATTTAGGGCAAAATCAGAACAGGCCTTTTGAACAAAGAGCCATAGCAGCTTTGAGTTGATCTGTCCTAACAGACGGCAAAGAAGTTTTTGCAAAGAAGTTCAAAATTAAAATGAAGGCCAGCCTTTTTTCAACCGAACTCAAAAAAGGAGAAGGTTCTCAATTCGTCTGTGTTTTTTTTCTTTTTTTTCTATGTTTGTTACGCTATATCTCCATGAACTATTCCTGCTCCTGAAAACAAAAAGGCAACATTAGTAGGTACCCAAGGAAAATCAAATAAACTTACAAGTGAAATATCATTTTGGTCATCATCACCTACGGAGACATCTAAGCTGCACTCCCCACTCCATAAAAAAACCTACTATATTTTCTAATATAAGGTATGGTATAACAAAACTCCAGAGTAGATTTCTGACTACTAACAAAGTCTCATTACTTTTTTTTATTGCTACGTGTGCAGTTTTTTTGCTCTTTGTCCAAATTTCCGAAGTCACATCTATAATAACAAATATCAATATTTTAGCAATGCCAATGCACAACAAAAAAAGTACATTTGGTGTCAAAAGTTACAGCCATTTCCAAATTATTTTAAGCCTTAAGTGTTGGTGATTAAGTTCACAATCGAGTGAAAAAATTTGTCAGTTTGTGGTAACCTGATGTGCTGGCGACCGTACCAACTAAGTCGATTTATCACAAAAACATTACATCTGTCATCTTGAATCAAAAATTGGATGGTATATTCATAAACATCACCCCCACAATCAATAAAAATATAGATTTTTTATAAAAAAAAAATCCGCCATTTTGAATTAAAACATAAATGACGTACACACGGCTACAGGTCAACCTACACAAAGCCAGTTTAAGCTGATCTCGCACTGTATAGGCTTTCTATACAATAAGAGGCCAGCGTACACTGGTTTTGTATAGCTTAATGTGTAGCCGTGCGTACTCGTAATCACCACCCCCAAAAATACCAAAATCGACTATAAGTATATACGGTATCGCATGTCTCAAAAATATTTTTTTACGTCATTTTTTTGTACTATACATAATAATATCATTATTTATCCGTAATTTACATCCATTACTGCCTAATTAGTCTAGTGGTCCTAAGCGCGACTGCTACGCTAGAGGTCATGGGTTCGATCCCCGGGTCAAGCAAAGTGTTATTGGGTTTTTCTATGACATTCCCAGTAGCAGCTCGGAGTCTGGATTTGTACCGGGTTAATGGCAATTATAATAGGCTCGCCCCCTATTACATGGGACCAAAACATACCGGCGAAATGTGGGTGTACATTTGTACACCTCTGCCTTACCTTTCGGGGAACACAGGCGTGATGGTATGTACATCTATTATACAAAAAATTACAACAATGTATTTATTTCTAAAATAAATTTCAATACTTGTACTTACTTTTATTTCGGACCGAAAAAGTATCAACATTTTCGAGACCGAGTCCAACCAGAGTATACAACAGGGCACTTACCTTTTACGTAATATTTTTTTCGACAGCATGCGATACACCCGTGCTTCCGCGAGCGCGTTTGAGCGCGGAATGACGAACGGCGAGTAGAAATTGTATGGAGAAATTTGGCAGCGTTTCATATTTTCCTCATAAATTAAAAATTTATTCATTTGGCTACAAAATTTTTAGCCATTCGTATAGAGGACTATATAAGCAACATTTTTCTATTATTTTTATGTTTAAATTTGCAGTGGATTTAGCTATACTGGTACTTATTCAGACCCCATTTTTTTCATTTTTTTGCGATTAGTGTGATGGTCAAATCGTATTTATGTGAAAATGTTGTAAAGGGTTATACAATTTTTATGGAATCATTGTGGAGATGAATATATTATCTTTGATTTGAAACCAAGATATCCTTGGAGTTGTGCTCCTAATTCGTTAAAATGGTACCGGAAAAGCACTGATATTTGTAGAAAAATGTGATAGCGTCCTTAACATTCAGTTTTTGGTCTTTACCAGACAGACTACATGGCACTAGGCATTACCACCAACTATACGAACTTAACTCAGTGATACAACACCGCACTGCAAGGTAACATAAAACAAAAGTGTGTGATACCGCGCCGCGCCCGCGCACACTTACGTCAACTACTTACTAGAACACCGAGCGCAACATAGTGCCGACATCAATGGACAGGAAGGCACCGCGTACCGTTACATACATTACGTACGGTGGCCAGCACATCAAGTTACCACAAAATGTCAAATTTTCTCAGTTGATTTTGAACTTTATTTTCAATAATTTAGGGTTTAAAATCATTTGCAGAAATTTGACAGTTTTGTATACCTTGACCTGCTGGCGACTGTACAAATATATCAGCTATTAAACGTACTCACAAAAAGAGTACAATCTATACAGGGTCCACGAAAAGGGAACACCTAGATACTTAGGTATATTTGTAATGGTATAATGTAATGCTTACATCTTACTTAAGATGCACTATTACCTACGTACTTATTTCTTTGTTTGTTGTAAACAAAAAAAGACATTATAATAATCACTATCATTACATAGTATAAAACAAAGTCGCTTCCCGCTGTCTGTCTGTCCCTATGTATGCTTAGATCTTTAAAACTACGCAACGGATTTTGATGAGGTTTTTTTTAATAGATAGAGTGATTCAATAGGAAGGTTTTATTATGTATCTATAGTAATACATATTATAGTACAGATAATCCGAGAAAATACGCGGGCGAAGCCGTGGGCGGAGAGCTATTAATGTAAAAAAATGAAGGGTTAGGCAGAGATGTGCGTATTTCTTATGTTCCGAAATTTGGAGATTACTCTTTTAGTACCTATACCTGGTTATAACGTAGATAATTATTTTGTAAAAAGATATTCATTATATTATCTGTGGACCCCATGAGTCAAAATGGTTCGGTATTGATACATTTTCTTGAAATACTAGCATAAAGTTTGGGCCGTTTTTAATCGAAAATTACCAATCTTTGATAGCAAATTAAGGTCGTGTAGCTTTTTAACTGTATATTGAAATGAAGTTTTACGTATGAGGACCACGTAATTTAATGATAAAATTGTTACTGCAAAATTTCAATGACTTTTATAGGTGAAAATTCAATATACACCAAACTATTTTTGTATGGAGCGCGGAGTGGAGACTATCCTTTTAAACCCGCTCTTACATTCCAACCATGCCTTGGTTGATATTTTTTATGAAACTTCACTCAGTAGTCAGTACTCAGACCTTTGATAATTATTAAATTGCGATCATGAACGTATCTACCATATATATATAGCGAATAGTGTATGGTACAAACTGAAGCTTCCGGTCTTTCTTACTCGACTTTGCAAAAGTAAGGTTAATATTTTTACTTACAAGTTGAGAACAGTTAGATTACCGATTTCCATGCCTGCCATCTGACATTGCCCCTATTAGATAAATGGGATCAGCATATTCAGCAGTCCGAGCTGCTAGTGAAATTTTTAAGAGGATAGTATCCGCTTCGCGCTCCATACAAACGTAGTTTGGCCCTTGCTTGAATTTTAAACAATGAAAGTCATTGAAATTTTGCAGTAACAATCTTATCATTAAAATACGTGTTCCTGTAGTATACAATTTCATTTCAATATACGGTTAAAAAGTTACACGAGCTCAAAGATTGGCAATTTTCGTTGAAAAACTGCCCAACTTTATGCTAGTATTTCTCGACAATGTATCAATACAGAAACATTCTGATTCGAAAGAAACCCAGATAATATAGTGAATATATTTTTACAAGATTTTTTTTTACGTATTAACAATATTATAGGAGTAATCTCCAAAATTCGGAACATAAGAAATACGCGTGAAAATGTTGCAAATGTATTGTTGTTTCTCCTCTCGGGCACGCGTTCGCATCGCGAGGGATAGAGACAGCGACAACTGTGCAACATTGTTGCGTTCGCGAGGGACACTCCTCTTAACAAACTAAAATAAACGCAACATAACTTACCATCACGCCTGTATTCCCCGAAGGGTTAGGCAGAGGTGTACTAATGTACACCCACACTTCGCCAGTATGTTTAGGTCCCATGTAATAGGGGGCGAGCGTATTGCCATTAACCGGGCACAAATCCAGACTCCGAGCTGCTACTAAGAATTACATAGAAAAACCTAATAACACTTTGCTCGACCGAGATTAGGGATCGAACCCGGGACCTCTAGCGTAGCAGTCGCACTAGGACCACTAGACTAATGAGGCAGTCTCTAAAATAAAGGGTGTTTAAATGAATGTGGGAGGAATGAGTGTTAAACTAAAAATAAGGTTAAATATGCAAATAAATTGTCACTCGCTTACAAACTGTTGAGGAAAATATCGTAAGGAAACATACATAACTGAGATGTTTACTCAAGGGCTTGTGAAGTCTGCCAACCCATCGTAGGTTAGCGTGGACGATAGTCTAACCCGTCCCACTGTTGGGCACGGATCTCTTCTTAGACAGAAGAGATCCGTGCCCAACAGTGGGACAGAAGAATAGCATAAAGAAGTAATCACTTATCTACGGTAGATTTTTTTTTATGGGATAACTCGTCAAACGAGCAGGCGAGCTACCTGATGGTAAGTAGTCATCGCCGCCCATGGACATCTGCAAAACCAAAGGAGTTGCAGATGCGTTGCCGAGCCTATTTAGGGAAAGGGAGGGGAAGGAGAAAAGGAGAAGGAAGGGGATTGGGGGAGGAATTGGGCCTCCGGCCCTCTCGCTCACCGAACGAAGCGTAGTAGCGAAACGCTACTACTCGGACGTCGGTCTTCTGCGAGAGTGTGGTACTTCCCCGGTCGAGCCGGCCCATTCATGCTGCGAACAGCGTGGCCCTACCACAACAAAAACAAGACAAGATAGAGTATAGAAAGTCTGATTATTGAAATTCTTGTCTGTTTCTTGACACTGACAACAAAACATGTTGCAAACAATATTATCTAACTTTATCTAATTCCCTCGTATATAAAAATTTCTGACAGTTTTGAGTATTTCACATGACCTACGCAAATGTATCGTCGTCCAACGGGTCGTTGAGCTCCCAAAAAATGGTTGAGCTACACGAGGACGTATGTAGGTATGCGTGCCGTCAGTTAGGACAGCTCAACTCAAAGCTGCTATGGCTCTTACTTCAAAAGGCCTGTTCAGATTCTTACCTACATTGTAAAACTTGCATATCTATACTATAATATTATAAAGCTGAAGAGTTTGTTTGTTTGTTTATTTGTTTACTTGAACGCGCTAATCTCAGGAACTACGGGTCCGATTTGAAAAATTCTTTCAGTATTAGATAGCCCATTTATCGAGGAAGGCTATAGGCTATATATCATCACGCTAAGACCAATAGGAGCGGAGCATAAATGAAACATGTTGCAAATCGGGAAAAATTAAAATGCAGAAAAGCCGAGAAACCACGCGGGCGAAGCCGTGGGCGGAAAGCTAGTTTATTATATAACTATTGTCTGGACTTTAAAAGAGACCATGATTCTCTGAGTTTATTTAGGAAAAGCGGACACCATCTCATCAGCTTAAAAAAAATATTAAAACATTGACTTGTAAAATACATACATACATACATACACTCACGCCTTTTTCCCATAGGGGTAGGCAGAAACTACAGAACGCCATCTGCTACGATTCTTGCATACCTCTTTTGCTTCGTCCACATTCATACATCTTGTCATACACATGCGCCGGTTGCGGGTACTACGCACCTGACCTTTCTGTAAAAGTGTCTTTAAATGATCTTTTTACGGAAATAAATATCATTTCATTTCAAAGAGTGAGTGGTATAGGTAGCTGTTTGCAACATGTTTTGTCGTCAGTGGGAACGCGGGATAAGAGATTGGCGCAAAAACTACTGAACAGATTTCATTTTGTTTTCACTGTTAGAAAGCATATATTCCAATTTAAAAACTGCTATACATCTTATCACAATTAGTTGAACAGGTCCTAAGATATAGCTTGACCTCTGTGTTGTATGGATACCCATAGAAAGAAGAGATCATCAATGTTGGTTAGTGGTGAAATTCTTTATATTTTTTTATGGGATTACTCGGCAAACGCAGGCGAGCTACCTGATGGTAAGTAGTCATCGCTGCCCATGGACATCTGCAATACCAAAGGTGTTACAGATGCGTTGCCGAGCCTATTTAAGGAAAAGGAAGGGCAAGGAGAAATAGAGAAGGAAGGGGATTGTGGGAGGAATTGGCCCTGCGGAGCGCTCCATTCACCGTACGAAACGCAACAGTATGCATACTGCTACTTGACGTCGATATTCTGTGGGAGGGTAGTACTTCCGCGGTCGTGCCGACACATTCATGCTGGCATGTAGACATGCCAGCGAGGCACTAGGTACTATTACAAAAACTGCAAACAAATGTCTATTTCTATTTCTAAATATTATGTTTAAAATAATTCTAAACGTCAGTGATTCGTATTTTCCAGTTAATTTGAGTTCAAAAATATATGACCCGTTATCTTATTTTTCTCGGAATACGGGAAATACCACTTTATTATTTCCCCATCGGGTTTTCTGTACCATGACAAGTGAATTATTTGTAAAAGGGAGGATACCGCTATGAGTCATTTTATTAATTTTAAATTTCATGACGTCACAAATTTAATTAAGTTATCTATAGTCTTGAATTTGAATCCAAGGCACACACCTCTGAATATTTGTTAATCATGTTCATACATACATACCATCACGCCTGTATTTCCTGAAGGGGTAGGCTGAGGTGTACTAGTGTACACTTACATTTCGCCGGTATGTTTAAGTCCCATGTAATAGGGGGCGAGCCTATTGCCATTTCATCATCAACCCATTACATTGTCCCACTGCTGTGCACGGGTCTCCTCTCAGTTCGAGAGGGATTAGGCTATAGTCCACCACGCTAGCCTACTGCGGGTTGGCAGACTTCACATGCCGTCAAGAAAATCTCTCAGGCATGCAGGTTTCCTTTTGTTTCCTAATTGTTTTTTTTTATATATGTATGTTCTTTATAAGAGTAATTGAAGCAGACAGTAGCCCGATGCACGTAATTAAAACCGTAGCGATGTCGCAGCGACTTAATCGTTGAAACAGTTTTCCAGTGTTATGTGAATACTGTGAAGCCAACGTTTTAGAACGATTCTCGCCCAACGAACATGTGTGAATACGGTTCTACGATTTTTCAATAGGACGACTTCTAAATCGGTCAGATCGACGGATGTGAATAGGAAAACTTTTTCAATGATTAAGTCGCTGCGACATCGCTACGGTTTTAATTACGTGAATCGGGGTACAGATTATTTGTTTGTCTGTTCATTTATATGTTTAATGTACGCTCATCATGCAGAAACTGCGGCATGAAATTGGATAGTCTTCACAATTATTAGAAGCGGCGGTAGCCTAATGGCTAGAGCGTCGGACTTGCGTTCATGTGGTTGCCGGTTCGAAACTCACCCATTGCACTACCGACGTGAACCCACTCGTAATACAAGCATTTAGCTTAGTACGAGGGGTTAACAAAATTACTAGTGATGTGCGACCCACATAGCTAGTAAGCTTTTTTAAAAAAATAAAATAAAAAAATATGGGTCAGACTTAAAATCGAAGGATACAGGAGGAGCGGTTCATTGTGAACCGCTTGTTCTTATATCTTAGGCAACCGCTACTTCTCTGACGTATGCTCAAGCGCATGCCGCGGCCGCAAACTTGTCATTAACGACACCCAGTTCCTTAGGGTTGGCAAGGCTAAGTTATTTAAGTTTATTTTTAACCGACTCCAAAAAGGAGGAGGTTCTCATCTCGAATCTCAGATCAAATAAAAAGTTAACATGGAACTTTGCGAACAAAAAAGTGAGGCCGGTTAAAACTACGCCTAGCCGTTTAACAACTCAATTTTACACTACTTATATAACAACTAGCTTTCCGCCCCCGGCTTCGCCCGCGTTGTTTCTCGGCTTTTCTAAGCTACAATATTCATGTTTTATACATATAAACCTTCCTCTTGAATCACTCTATCTATTAAAAAAACCGCATCAAAATCCGTTGCGTAGTTTCAAAGATTTAAGCATACAAAGGGACATAGGGACAGAGAAAGCGACTTTGTTTTATACTATGTAGTGATACCGAAACTACACCTTAACTTGTCAGTCGAGCTATCAAGCTATCGAAAGCTCGACTGACAAGATAAGGCGTAGTTTCGGTATTGTCATATATCCGTGCAGTGGCATCTGTGGTAACTGGCAATTCGAAATCATGCTAAGATTGAATCGATGCTTGTATTCCCTGAAAGGTTAGGCACAGGTGTACTAATGTACACCCACACTTCGTCCGGTATGTTTAGGTCCCATGTAATGGGCGACGAGCCATTTTTGTCAACCCTGACGCTTTACCAAGCGTGTACGTTTCACCAACATACCAGTTTCTTCTCTCAATACTCAATCGTTACTGCACAGTCGCGCGGTCAACTCGTGTATTAAAAAATTACATTTAAAAAAAATAACAAACAAAAAACAACAAAAGCTCGGTGACAATAAACAGTGCATCCGAATTCGAATTTCGAAAAACGTGTTCGAATTTCAATTTCAATATTGTTGACTCGGAAACGGGTTTCGAGTTTTATTTTTACTTATTATTTTTTTTTAACAAATAGTGTTGTTCGGTGTTTTGTTTATTAAAACAGTATAAGTTGATTTGTTTTGAAATTAAATATTGTTTTTTTTTGTGATCAGTGAACATGTTTTGATTGGCACTTAATTGATGTGTCATTATCTTTTGTTCGCGTGTTGGAGTCGTAAGGTGAGTTAATCGTGGGAATATTACTAGCATTTTTTTTTAATAATGGATGTTTTAATGCGTTTTGTCTGTTTACTGCGTCTTTAAAGAAACTACGACTTAAAGGGGAGAGGAAAAAACTCTTTATTTAGGTAGTAGCAATGAGAATTTAGTTTAAATTATAAAAATCTCACCTTTTTTAGAACCTTCTACGAAGTATTCCTTGGTTATTACGGCATGCCTCCCGTGAGGAAGACATCCGGTCCTTTGGCAGGCGTGCGGGGGGACACAGGTCCAACGCGCAGACGCCCCTTGGAGAACTTTAATCTAATATGGGATGGGGCACCAACCCGGGACACTCCACAACTATACTATAGGAGTACAGCCATGGAGTATATTATTATTTATCAGCCCTGACCGTTCCACTGCAGGACAAAGGCCTCTCTTTCCATCTTCCACTCTTCCCGGTTGAGAGGTATCAGCATCCAACCCTCGCAATAAGAGTCAAGTTTAAGAAAACCTTAATTTTTTTTTTAGAACCCCGACAATTTTATTGCTTTATATCTCGACCGATTTTCATCGAACATAGCTAAAAAAGTCCCGAATAATACACCTTTCAATAAAAACAAACTAAATCAAAACCGGTTCAACAGTTCAGGAGCTACGATGCCACACACACCCACGCACACACGCACGCTCGCACGCACGCACGCACGCACGCACACACAATAACAATTTAAATAATATAAATGTGGGCACCAAAACGAATCACAATTTATAACTAATTAAAGAGATTTAATTATGTTTTTTTAGTTTATTAATGACGACTAGAAGTTTTTTTTGCAATTCAATATTAAGTATTATTATTATAACCTAGCGTGTCCACTGATGACAAAACATGTCGTTAACAACTATCTATCCCACTCACTCATTGAACATAACATAACATACCAACACGCCTGTATTCCCGAAGGGTTAGGCGTGGTACCTATGTACCTACACCCACATTTCGCCGGTATGCTTAGGCCCCATGTAATAGGCGGCGAGCCTATTGCCATTAACCGGGCAAAAATCCAAACTCAGAGCTGCTATTGAGTACTTCATAGAAAAAAACCCAATAACACTGCTCGAACTGGAAATCGAACCCAGAAACCCTAGCGTAGCAGTCGCGCTTAGGACCACTAGACTAATGAAATGATATTAACTTTTTAAAGTCTTTTTAAGATATTTATGTGCTCTACGCGGCACGCCGATCTATTGATTATTATTTAACCAATCTCTTCTCTCTTAGCTCGCGTTACAAAAAATAAACCTAACAAAAAATAAATCAAGCTAATGTAACTCTAAAAATAAGATCAAAGTAAAAGAAAAAATCTGGTTCACTTGTATTAATTGATACCAAACGAGTTTTATATACGCGATAACGTTCATCCGTTAAACTAGTGATGGTACCAGTTATAAATACTGACCAACTTTCTCTATTAAACTCTTTACAGATACATGAAAAAAAAACAACTATTCATACTTGTTGTGATAGGGCCACGCTTTTCGCAGCATGAATGTGCCAGCTTGACCGGGAAAAGTACCACACTCTCGCAGAAGACCGACGTTCGAGTAGTAGCGTTTCGCTACTGCGCTTCGACCGGCGAGCGGGAGGCCGAATATCTCCCTTAATCCCCTCCCTTATCCTTCCCCTCCCTTTCCCTAAATAGGCTCGGCAACGCATCTGCAACTCCGTTGGTTTTGCAGATGTCCATGGGCGGCGATGACTACTTACCATCAGGTAGCTCGCCTGCTCGTTTGCCGAGTTATACCATAAAAAGAAACCTGCCAAAATGTGGTCTGTTTACTGCTCGGTTAATGACAATAGGCTCGCCCCCTATAACATCAAATCAAAGTTTTTTTTTTTTTATTTCAAATGCCACTATTACATGGGACCTAAACATACCAGCGAAGTATACCTATTAGTACACTTCTGACTAACCTTTCGGGGAATACAGGCGTGATGATATGTAGGTACTTATATAGGGAGACAAAGAAGTGATGAATAATACCGAATTTAAAAGTTTTAAGCTTTAAATATATCTGGTATTGGCTTACACAATCATTTACAAATAAAGTGTGAATAATTTTAATTACAATTATTATCAAAATCGGATATCCTTTGTGATACGCAGTAGATTGACCCCTCAGTTATTGAGCTCCTAATACATACTGACAGTGCAGTGATAGCCTTGTGATATGACAATTGGACTGCCAAGTCAAAGGTCACGAGTTCGAATCCAAGGCACCTCTGACTTTTCGAAGTCATGTGCGTATTAAAATTGATTATCACGCGCTTAAACGGTGAAGGAAAACATCGTGAGGAAACCTGCATGCCTGAGAGATTTTCTTAACGGCGTATGAAGTCTGCCAACCCGCAGTAGGCTAGCGTGGTGGACTATAGCCTAACCCCTCTCGTACTAAGAGGAGACCCGTGCCCAGCATCTTAACTTTTTATTTGACCTGAGGCCATGCCGTGGTCGTTCCGCGAATGGCCCAAAGGAAAATTTCTCATTTAAATAATTTTGTTATGCCCATCATGTCGTACAGTCATTATCGAATATATCTGCACATACAAAATGATCTAAACTACTAAGCAAATTAAACCTTATCTCAACCACACAAAGTATGCTTAAGAATGAACACTACACACGGCAGCTGTCATTCTGACATGTATTTAATCCTATTGAGATAAAGTTGAATTTCCCTAGTTGCTTGTTTGCTCCGATATATATGATGCTGACTGTACCACATCGCCTTAAAAAGTCTGTATTTTGATAATGAACCGGCCCAATGACGTCAAAAAGCCATCATTAACATAATGACAATAATTTATGGAGGTTATATTTATTAATATAACTGTTGTTTTTTTTATATGATCTTTGGCCCGAAGCATCGAACTTGTAAGCTGTTTACTGTTGTGAAGTTTGACATACTTAATGGATTCTAACACTTACTATATATAGAATAACTAGCTTTCTGCCCACGGCTTCGCCCGCGAGTCATACAAACTTTCATCCCCTATTTTATCCCCTTGGGGGTAGAATTAATCAAAATCCTTTCTTAGCGGATGCCTACGTCATAACATCTACCTGCATGCCAAATTTCAGCCCGATCCGTCCAGTGGTTTGGGCTGTGCGTTGATAGATCACTATGTCAGTCAGTTGAGTTATGATTTGGTTTCCATTTTTGGACACATCTCCGAACTTTATAGGTCAATTTGGATTCTGTTTACTATTTCTAAAAACTTATGAGTTATTTTGACAGTTTAATTAACATTTTTAATAAAAAATATGGACTATGAAAAAAGAAAACCGGAGTTGAAGTAATTTTTTTGGTAAAAAATTGTGTATTTATTTCAAAAAATCTAGTGTACTTATGTCCATAAATTGTCCCGATAGGGTGACTTTTTTAATCATTATTTGTAATCTACTACATAACAGCTACAAATTCACAGAACATTACTAATACCTATCTCTTAAAAAAACCATAAAGATTTTGACATTAGGACGACCAACACCTCAGTCCACCCGTGACCATGGATGCTGTAAAGGATCCGAAACGTCGGGAATTAAATATATCAATATAACAAGATAAAATCCGTAAAAAGTAGTTTTATTTGACATAGGCAAGTACTTTAAAGTAAAAAAATCTAAAGCGGTCGCTTAGCACTTAGCATTCTTAATTTTAATCCAGACTTCAAGATACTTAATGTCCTCACATCCTGCTATCGCCATAATGTACCAGTAAATAATGTAACACCATTTATTTTAAAAGAGTGTCCATGGAGTTTCTTGCCGGATTCTTCTCCATAGAATCAACTTTTTGGAACCGTGCAACTAGAGTCAATAACGTTTCATAAACGCTTGTGAAAGCTTAAATGAAATAAAAACATTTGATTTGATTTTTTTTAGAATATATTATTATACTTTATAATAAGTCCCATGTCGTTTACTACGATTCTTGCATACTTCTTTTGCTTCGTCCACATTCATACATCTTGTCATACACACGCGCCGGTTGCGGGTACTACGCACCTGACTTTTTTGACGGCCAATTAAAATCAGAATGCTTTATTTGTAATGCGATAACAGACCATTTCTTTTTCATTATGGGATATCTTGACAAACGAGCAGGCGAGCTACCTGATGGTAAGTAGTCATCGCCGCCCATAGACATCTGCAATACCAAAGCAGTTGCATATGCGTTGGAAGTAGAAAAGGAGAAGGAAGGAGGCTGAGGGAGGAATTGGGTCTCCGGCGCTCCACACTCACCGTACGAAACGCAACCGTATGCATACTGCTACTTGACGACGATATATATTTGTCGATTTCACCAATAAGGTTGGTCGTATGTCTTTCTAGTGCTTTTCCCGGCGGCACCACTGACATTCGCTTTTTCGAACCACTTTCGTTGGTCGCTCTTCATCCATCCATTCTCTTGACATGCGCAAACAATTTTAGCACTCAGATTATAGTTTCTAAAATCTAAATATAGTTTAAAACCGGATTAAAGATCGTCAACAACACCTTTGTATAGTAAATTTCCTACAATTTAGATATTAATCGGTCGTTAACACCAAATATAGTCAAAATGCTTTAATTAATATAACGTTTCTGTTGGAAAAATACTTTATTACCATTAAATTTAAATAAACTCGTTACGTTCAATAGGCATAACGTAAGTTTTGATTAAAGCACTATCACTACATAGTATAAAACAAAGTCGCTGTCTGTCTGTCCCTATGTATGCTCAGATCTATAAAACTAGGCAACGGATTTTGATGCGGTTTTTTTAATAGATAGAGTGATTCAAGAGGAAGGTTTATATGTATAATACATACATATTATAGTTCAGAAAAATAGAGAAAACAGCGTGGGCGATGCCGTGGGCGGAAAGCTAGTTTATGTTAAATCTAATCTTGCCTGCGACACTTAATCGCCCTAAAAACTATTCATACATCCATACATACACTCATGCCTTTTTCCCATAGGGGTAGGCAGAAACTACAGAACGCCATTTGCTACGATTCTTGCATACTTCTTTCGCTTCGTCCACATCATACATCTTGTCATACACATGCGCCGGTTGCGGGTACTACACACCTGACCTTATTTAAATTACCCAAAACTAATCTATATTAATTAATATATTTTATAACACGTAAATAAGTCATATTTATTTCTGTGAATAGATATTTAAAAGACACTTTGAAAAGGCAATATTTTACTTTTTTATTACTAGATGGCACCGACATTTCTTAACTGATGACCTCTGAGAGAAGAAACGCCGAAACAAAATTAGAGAATCATGGTCTCTCAGTTATCAAATATACGAGTTTTACAATTTAGCGCAATATTTGAGTAGGTCAGGCAGGTCTTTAAAAAAAATTCTAACTAAAAATGTGTTTTATAATTTGAACGAATACTTTGTGAATAAATAAGAACATTAATATATATATTACTTATTATTATAATTGCTACACCCGATTGGGTAGGCTGTTGAGACTTATTATATTTCGTTTACCTTTTTTTTTTTTTTTTTTGACGAGGTTGGAAATGCTTTATGCACTATCCACCGCCCTAGGGAGAGCGATGGGGTGTGTCGGACTCCGCTCTGAAAAGAGCGATCTACCGACTAAAACCAACCTCGGCGTTTCGCGTCACCACTTCAGTGCCGGGAATACGGGGGAGCGTTGTGACATTCCTCCGCAGACCCGGCAGTGGCGGGCCGCCTATGCGGCCCCCTACGCGTTGTAAGGGGAAAGAGACGTAGACGTCCTCCCTCCCCTTCTTCCACCGATCCGCTGAGCGGGGCGCGGAAACTGCAAACCGCGTCGCCTGCTCGGGCCGTGTGAGTGGGCGGTCGGACTTCCCCTAGCCCGCCGCCCGTGGCCCTTTATGGTGGTTGGAACAGGGCGTTGTCTGCCCTGTTCCTACGCCCGGTGCGAGAGCGCCGGGCGCGGATCGGCAGGGTGGAGGCACTCTCCCTCACCCTCTCTGCTTCTTCCTTCTGCGAGAGAACCTCCTCGCAGAAGGCGACCGTCGCCTGCCAGGCTTCGGCGCCGCCGACCATAGCAGATATTACAGCCGGCAGTGCAAGGTCCAGTCCAATTGCATCCATGAGGACATGGCGCCGCTCTGCCCACGCTGCACACTGCTCGAGCGTGTGCTGCGCCGTGTCCTCAGGGCAGTCGCTGCAGTGATGGCAGTGGGCGTCCGGCTCCCTCCCGGCGACGCGGCACAGATACTTGCCGAAGCATCCATGTCCGGACAAGACCTGTGTCAGCCGGAAGGTCAGCACGCCATGACACCTGCCCACCCATGCCGGCAGGACCGGTCTGAGTGCCTCCACGGTTCGGAGGCCAGCGCCCGGGCGCTCTAGGCGCTGCCTCCACTCCTCCACGGCCGCTGAGTGCAGCCTCTCAGCTTTGAGTTGACCTGTCCTAACTGACGGCACACATACATCAATCATCGTGTAGCTCAACCATTTTATAGGGAGCGTCGAATTCCTTAGCAATTTTGTTGTCTCATTATGATAATGAATCATATTATGTTATGATTCAGCATACCTGGCTATATTGTCCCCTTTAACTCGCAACCCATATACTGTGGATAATACCAATGCCCTTAATTTATTGAAGTACCTCTCAATAGTCATAGTTCGTTCTTAAAACCACAAACTGTTTAGGTTAAAACATGTTTTTTATTGACATATTTGGTCGTTCTCACTCTGTGGATTTTAACATAAGTACACACATACCATCATGCCTATATTGCCCGAAGGGTTAGGCAGAGGTGCACAAATGTACACCCACACTTCGCCGGTATGTTTAGGTCCCATGTAATAGGGGGCGAGAATATTGCCATTAACCGGGCACAAATCCCGATTCCGAGCTGCTACTGAGAATTTCATAGAAAAACCCAATAATTAATACATTATTCGATCTGGGATTCGAATCCAGAACGTCTAGCGTTGCAGTCTCGCTTAGGACCACTAGACTAATGAGGCAGTCAAACAATATTCTTTTTTTTAATATATTTAATGTAAGAAACAGGCTTCTTTTACCATTTTTAGGGTTCCGTAGCAAAATGACAAAAAACGGAACCCTTATAGATTCGTCATGTCTGTCTGTCTGTCCGTCTGTCCGTCCGTATGTCACAGAATTTTTGCTCTGAAACTATAAGAGCTATGCTGTTGAAACTTGGTAAGTAGATGTATTCTGTGAACCGCATTAAGATTTTTACACAAAAATAGAAAAAAATAAAAAAAGGTTCCCCATACTTAAAACTGAAAGTCAAAAATGTTTTTTTCGTCAAACCCATACGTGTGAGGTATCTATGGATAGGTCTTAAAAAATGATATTGAGGTTTCTAATATCATTTTTTCTAAACTGAACAGTTTGCGCGAGGGACACTTCCAAAGTGGTAAAATGTGTGTCCCCCCTGTAACTTTTAAAATAAGAGAATGATAAAACTAAAAAAAATATAAGATGTATATTACTATGTAAACTTTCAACGAAAATTGGTTTGAAAAAGATCTAGTAAGTAGTTTTTTTTTAATACGTCATAAATCGTAATGGTACGGAACCCTTCATGCGCGAGTCCGACTCACACTTGGTCGGTTTTTTTAATAGTAGGTATACTTACTCACATTCCTAGTTATAATGAATAAATACCTACAACATAGTGGTATGTACATACATACATACATACCTACATAATAGTGGTATTTAGATACCTACATACAGTCATACAAAAAGAGTTACTACGACATAAGCGAATACCTAAATAAAAACCATGACAAATAAAATTAGCTTCAGTAACAAAGAAGACTACCTTCATTTAAGTCTAACAACAACAATATATTCAAAACAAACTATACAAATAAATAACTTTATAAATATGTTTAAATATATAATAATAAATACATAATTATATAAATCTTACTAGGTATATTGAAACAATATGCTAATAAAATAAACGGTATATAAATAGTATATACAAAACAATAACTATAAAAAAATAATAATTAAGAACATAAATAAAAAAATAATAATTAAAAAACTAAAAAAAGTAGTAGGTATAACAAATATAAAAATAGAATGCCTTCCTCCTCTCTCCTAAATTGCCGTGCCCGACAGGGTCCATGATTGATACCTACTAAATTACTGTGTAACACCTGTTAACATTGTGGAGTGCAATAAATATATTGAGTATTGAGTATTGAGTATTGAGTATCGAGACACGCAGTATATAAATGCATGTATCATTTCGCGATCAGAATATTAATTGCAAAATTATCTGATTGTTAAAAACCACAAGAAACATTATATTTTTAGAATAAATACCTATGTATGAGAATAACCGTAGAATTGTTGAGCAATTATAGCTTTCCGCCAACGGCTTTGGCCGCGTGGGTTCTCGGCTTGTTTTCCCGTTTTTGCAAAATTTTTCATTTATGCTCCGCTCCTATTGGTCTAAGCGTTATGATATAAAGCCTATAGCCTTCCTCGATAAATGGGCTATCTAAAACTGAAATAATTTTTCAAATCGGACCCGTAGATCCTGAGATTAGCGCGTTCAAGCAAACAAACAAACTCTTCAGCTTTATAATATTAATATTATATAGTATAGATTGATCAGTAAATAAAGTTCAAAGTTCAATCTTAGTCATACATAATTCCATAGACATACGCACGATATCCCTGACGTACGCATGAAAAAATATGAAAGAATGAAAGTTGACAAACTCAGTCAAGTTTAGATGGGTTTATGCTCGGGCATTGTTGTTTTATGCCCAAAATGCCAAAAGGCATTGTTTGTGCAACGGTTTGTGCCGAAGCAATTTTGTTTTGCCCAAAAGGCGGATCTCGTTGGGCGCCAAATTCAAATATTATTTGGTTTGTGACATGGTCCGAGCTCACCGCTCCTTCCCCACACCTCGAGCCTCCCCCCGCGCGTCACTATAAATAGCTCTGCAGACGACGCGCGGTCTTCTTCCCGCTGCAGCTACTAAGTTAAGTGCTGCCTCTAACAGTCGGACCTCGCCTCGAAGCCTCCGCCAAACCGTCCCTGAGCTTAACTCAACTATCTCTCATCTTATTGTACCTACTTAGTCTCATCTCAATAAATGTGTTAATTATATGTACTCTATTTTTGGTGACATAAATGAATTGAAGTGAATTTAATGTGTATATTTTGTGTTCCGAGTGTAATTTATCTCCACTGAGTAGTTCCCGGTCGGCCACGTCTCTTTAACGTGTCCACCACGTTACAGGTTCAATATATATATTTCGATATGCCGTACAATGTCGATACTAACACTCTTCTGCAGGAAAGTGACAGAGTATTAATTCCCACCAAAAACTTTAAGGCTAAAACGTCAGGCTTGGGGGCGAAATTCAATTTTTTCTTGGTTTTTCGCAAATTATTCGGCTATAACACATTCTAGGTACACGCGGCTACACATCAAGCTATACAAAACCAGTATAGGCTGACCTCGAATCGTGAAGGCTTTCCGTGCAATGCGAGGCCTGTCTATACTGGATTGGCATAGCTTGATGTGTAGCCGTGCGTACGTACCTACCAATATTGAATTAAAAAATCGACACTTTTAACCGAATCCACTATTTTAGATTTTACACCAAACGATGATTTTAAAAAACCGCTCGCCCGCTTACGATTTGAATGGGACCACCTCTAAATGTGTGACCTGCCAAACAAAAAAGAATTATCAAAATCAATTCATAATTATCCATAGAAACTCCTCCATTTTTTTCGCGGTTAAAAGATAACGTTAGGAACACAATCGGCGGCGAAATAGAAATCAATATCTTACCAATTTACCATGCATTGTCTAGTAATTATTTTGTGTTTACAGTTAAGGTACAATGAAAATTGATCTTAAAGGTCAGAATACGGTAATATGGCCCAGTATATGTGTTCAAATTATTTGCAATTAGTAAGTAATGGTTCTATTTTGCTATTGATCAGAAATCACTACATAGTATAAAACAAAGTCGCTTTCTCTGTCCCTATGTCCCTTTGTATGCTTAAATCTTTGAAACTACGCAACGGATTTTGATGCGGTTTTTTTTAATAGATAGAGTGATTCAAGATGAAGGTTTATATGTATAATACATACATATTTTAGTATAGAAAAGCCAATAAACCACGCGGGCGAAGCCGTGGGCGGAAAGCTAGTAACTACTAAATTAAAAATCTCGTCCGATTTTCATCAAACATAGCTAGGAACTCTCCCGACTAATGCATCTTTCAAACAAAAAAATCGAAATCAAAATCAGTTCATCGGTTCGGGAGCTAGGATGACACACAAAGACACACACAGACACGTCAAACTTTTATAAGTTTGACGTGAACCGGAACCAGTTTCTGAACTGATGTTATCATCAGTTCAGAAACTGGTTCCGGATGTCGATTTAGGACATCATAAAAAATGTGCATATCAGCCTATTGCCGTCCACTGCTGTACATAGGCCTCCCCCAAAGAGCGCCAACCATCCCGGCCTTGGGCAGCTCGCATCCATCCGCTAGATGCGAGATATCACACTCGTTACACCTAGAACAGCACCGTTTTGTTTTGCTCTTTTTTTTATGGGATAACTCGGCAAACGAGCACCTGATGGTAAGTAGTCATCGCCGCCCATGGACATCTGCAAAACCAAAGGAGTTGCAGATGCGTTGCCGAGCCTATTTAGGGAAAGGGAGGGGAAGGAGAAAAGGAGAAGGAAGGGTATTGGGGGAGGAATTGGGCCTCCGGCCCTCTCGCTCACCGAACGAAGCGCAGTAACGAAACGCTACTACTCGGACGTCGGTCTTCTGCGAGAGTGTGGTACTTCCCCGGTCAAGCCGGCCCATTCATGCTGCGAACAGCGTGGCCCTACCACAACAAAACTGCTCTGCAGTATTTTTACCGTAAATTTAGTTCAAAACTTGTGATTGTGTAAGTGAGTTATACCAGTGTTAAGCTAAGAAAAAGAACTTTAAAATACCGATTATACTACCAAAAAAAAAAAACAGAAATTTGAAATGAAATTTAAGGCCCATTTTTGCTAGGTGTAATCATTTTATGGTTGGTAAACCTAAAGTAAATAAATAAATCAGACAATTTAATTACGTAATTACATTTTCTGATTTATTTATTTACTTACGTAAATCTACATGACTAGTTTAATGTAGAGTGCCTCATTGGTGTAGTGGTCCTAAGAGCGACTGCTACGCTAGGTCCTGTATTCGATCCCCAGGTCGAGCAAAGTGTTATTGGGTTTTTACTATGCAATTCTCAGTAGCAGCTCGGAGTCTGGATTTGTGCCCGGCTAATGGCAATAGGCTGGCCCCCTATTACATGGGACCTAAATATACCGGCGAGATGTGCGTGAATATTAGTTACCCTCTGCCTAACCCTTCGGGAAATACAGGCGTGATGGTATGATGAATGTCATGTAACAAATAAAGCACACGTCCAAATACTCAACTGGTAAAAAATTTGAACTATATTAAGAATATCGATCTCAATTTTCCTGTTTTTTTGTTTTAATCGATTTTGTCGACCGTCTCTTTGGGCGTCAAAATCCAACTTTTTGGTTTTTCACAAATTGTAGGTCTTTCAGTCTTTTATACATTCTGGGGTCATCTTGTTTCTTTTGTTTTTAAATTTAAAGTTCACATTTTTTAACAGTTGACTTTTTGGTTGTTTTTTTTTTAATTTAAAGTTCAAATTTTTTAACAGTTGACATTTTCGTTGTTTTTTTAAAAATAAATTAAACCCTGCCTGAGATGGAATTTTTCTTTGACTAGAAATTTTCTTTAATTAGAAAATTCATATTTGTTTTTTTTTTATTTACTTTTTTTATTTGTTACAGATAATAATGCAATCATGGAGCGGAATTGCACGCTCACAGCGCTGCTGTTGCTCACCGTGATAACCGTCGTGAAGGGACAATATTTCGGTAATAATATACTAAACTAAAGAAAAAAAAATACTTTTTCATTAGCAAAAAAAATAGATAGGAAACTACTGCCTCATTAGTCTAATGGTCCTAAGCGCGACTGCTACGCTGGAGGTCCCTGGGTTCGATCTCCGGGTCAAGCAGTTATTGGGTTTTTCTATGAAATTCTCAGTAGCAGCTCAGAGTCTGGATTTGTGCCCAGTTAATGGCAATAGGCTCGCACTCTATTATGTAGGAGCTAAACATTGCAGCGGAGTGTGGGTGTAGGTACATTAGTACACCTCTGCCTTACCCTTTCGGGGAAAACAGGCGTGATGATGGTATTTACAATAAAGTATACATTATTATTATTTCTTATTTCAATATCTATATTCGCTTAAGTGGTAGAAACCAGTATAAAAAAATAACTATAAATGTCAGCAAATTAACACAAAACAAGATTTGGTATCTAACCTCCATTCAATGATATCAACTCACAATGATAATTCAAAAGTGGTTTTTATATTCTATAAACGGATGAGAAAATGGCTAATCATCTTTTCTATTCTTTGAATCTAAACTAATACTATAAAGAGGAAAGATTTGATTGTTTGTTTGTATTGAATAGGCTCTGAAAGTACTGAACCGATTTTAAAAATTCTTTCACCAATAGAAAGCTACATTATTCCTGAGTGACATAGGCTATGAAAAGAAACGTATAGTCCACGGGGGCAAAGCCGCGAGCCTAAAGCTAGTATCTATACTTACTTCATCACTACATAGTATAAAACAAAGTCGCTTTCTCTGTCCCTATGTCCCTTTGTATGCTTAAATCTTTGAAACTACGCAACGGATTTTGATGTTTTTTTTAATAGATAGGGTGATTCAAGAGGAAGGTTTATATGTATAATACATACATATTTTAGTATAGAAAAGCCAATAAACCACGCGGGCGAAGCCGAGGGCGGGAAGCTAGTACTTAATATTATAAAGCTGAAGAGTTTGTTTGTTTACTTGAACGCGCTAATCTCGGGATCTACGGGTCCAATTTGAAATTGGAAAAATTCTTACCGTGTTAGGTAGCCCATTTATCGAGGAAGGCTATAGGCTATATATCATCACGCTAAGACCAATAGGAGCGGAGCCTAAATGAAAAATGTTGCAAAAACGGGAAAAATTTAAATGCAGAAAAGCCGAGAAACCACGCGGGCGAAGCCGCGAGCGGAAAGCTAGTATAATAAAATAAAATGGTAATGGGATATTGTTTGTACGGTGGCCAGCACTTCAAGCTACCACAAAATGTCCAATTTTCTCAGTTGATTTTGAACTTTATCTTCAACAATTTAAGGTTTAAAAAAATTTGGAGAAATTTGACGGTTTTGTATAACTTGATGTGCTGGCTGTACATTATAGATATCGAACATAAAAACTAATATAGGGTGTCTTTATTAGAGATGTTATATTGGAACTGCCTCATTTGTCTAGTAAACCCAAGCGCGACTGTTACCTTAGAACTCCTGGGTGTGGTCCCTAGGTGTTTTGTTGTGGTAGGGCCACGCTGTTCGCAGCATGAATGTGCCGGCTTGACCGGGGAAGTACCACACTCTCGCAGAAGACCGACGTCCGAGTAGTAGCGTTTAGTTACTGCGCTTCGTTGAGCGCGCGGTGAGCGAGAGGGCCGGAGCCCCAATTCCTCCCCCAATCCCCTTCCTTCTCCTTTTCTCCTTTCCCTCCCCTTTCCCTAAATAGGCTCGGCAACGCATCTGCAACTCCTTTGGTTTTGCAGATGTCCATGGGCGGCGATGACTACTTACCATCAGGTAGCTCGCCTGCTCGTTTGCTCGTTTGCCCAGTTATCCCATAAAAAAAAAAAAAGGTTGAGCAAAATGTTATTAAGAGTTTCTATGAAATTCCCTGTAGCAACTCGGAGTCTTAAACATACCGGCGAAGTGTGTGTTTACATTAGTGCACCACTGCCTAACCCTTCGGGGAATACAGTCGTGATGGTATGTATGTATACAGTAATTCTATCATCAAAAAAGTCTGATAATCTATTTTTTCTTTTCCAGATTTATTCCAAGGATTGCAACAGTTTTTACAACCTGGCAATGACTTCGTACCACAGTACAACGGCGTCACAAGAAACCCTAATACACAAAGACAAACGAACAGACAAGACAACAGAAAGAAAACAAATGAACAAAGAAATCAAAACCAAGAAAGACGCACTCAAAAACCTGCATTAAATCAATATGATTATATATTTGCTACAACTAAAAAACCTAGTAGGAAAACTACTAAACATGTATCTAGTCAATCTAGCTCTAATCTTAGGAATATATCTAATAAGAATCAACAAAGTAATTTACTTTTAGGCGACTATTACAACAATTATGATACCACCACTAAATCTAATCAGCATAAATTAAAAACAACAACAACAGCTAACTATTACAATAATTACAACAACAGAGCGACAACTGAGAACATTTTTGAGAATTCAAATGTCAATAAGAGACCAGTCACTGAAAATGTATTTGAAAGCGTGAATCGTAAAGAGAATTATGCTGTCGGTTTTGAACCTGATAATATTTATAACATCCAGAACAATAAGAAATCCAACAACGGAGTCAGTAATGATAACAACAACAATTTTTCCAGAGATCCCAACACTAGACATTTTTCTAATAACAACCAAAATAACAACAGGAATAACAGAGACAGAGGTATTTTGAATACAGATTATAATATCGATGTTCCAAAGAATACCAGAAACCCAAATGTGTATGGAATAAATCCAGATGGCAATAGGGGTCATGACAACAATAAAAAGAATCATGGAACAAACAGTGGATTTATAAATACAGATATTGATCCAGATTCCAATAACTTTGGCAACACTGGCTTGGGTAACAGAGGAAGGCCAAGCAATAGAGTTGAACCCAATAACAATGATAGGACCACTAGTATCACGTTCGACTATCCAGAAACCAATAACAATAGGGGCAGCACAACCAATTTGAATCTAAACAATTATGGTGTAACAGCTTCGAATAATAGGGGTAATTCCAATAACTACGACAACAACAACAGGGGTAATTCTAATACCTACGACAACAACAACAGGGGTAATTCTAACAACTACGACAACAACAACAGGGGTAATTCTAATACCTACGACAACAACAACAGGGGTAATTCTAATAACTACGACAACAACAACAACAGGGGTAATTCTAATAATTACGATACAAACAACAGGGGTAATTCTAATAATTACGATACAAACAACAGGGGTAATTCTAATAACTACGACAACAACAACAGAGGTAATCTTAATAATTACGATTCAAATAACAGGGGTAATTCTAATAACTACAACGACAACAACAGGGGTAATTCCAATAACTTTGACCCTAACAGAAGTTCGAATGTAAATTATCCGTCTGATAACCCTTTAATCAATCGCCCGGGAGTCAAACCAGCTCCAGTTGATGTTGATCAACCGCCCATCACCAATAAGCCTTTGGGTAATGGAAACAACTTCCTGGTCTTCAATAGGCCGACTGACCCTGGGTCTATTACGTTCACTGATGGGCCTGAAGCGGAGCCAGAAATCCTGATAGGTCCTGATGAAGATGATATGACTGATAGGCAGAAAAGAAGATACTTGGATTTGGCAGAGCGGAGTAAGTTGAACTGTTTTACATATTTTTTATGGGACAACTCGACAAACGAGCAGGCGAGGTATCTGATGATCAGTAGTCATCGCCGCCCATGGACATCTGCAAAACCAAAGGAGTTGCAGATGCGTTACCGAACCTATTAAAGAAGGGTCGGAGAAAAGGAGAAGGAAGGGGACTGAGGGAGGAATTGGGCCTCCGGCGCTCCATCTCCGGCATTCATGCGCTGCGGTTAACAGACTTCACACAACGTCAAAAATATCTCTCAGGCATGCAGGTTTCCTCACAATGTTTTCCTTCACCGTTTAAGCGCGTGATAATTAAATATATCAATACGCAAATGACTTCGAAAAGCAAGAGGTTCGTGACTTGGAATTTTACTCGGAATGAGCTTCCCGAGTGGGTCTTTCCCGATGGTTATAATCTGGGTGTCTTTAAATCACGAGTGAATCGCTCTTCTAGGCAAGCGCGCTCTATCGTAGATCACAGTATCGCTCAACATGCGAATGCTCACAGCCACTCACAGGCGAACTGGCGGTCACGCGTAGGCCTATCATGAATAAAAAAAAACACTTTTGACTTCGGTCCATCATACCATCACGCCTGTATTCCGCGAAGGTTTAGGCAGAGGTGAACTAAAGTACATCCACATTTCTCCAGTATGTTTCGGTTCCATGTAATATGGGGCGAGCCTATTGCAATTAACCGGGCACAAACCCAGACTCCGAGCTGCTGCTGGGAATTTCATAGAAAAACCCAAAAACGCTTTGCTCAACCTGGGGATCGAACCCAGGAGCTCTAGCGTAGCAGTCGCGGTTAGGACCACTAGACTAATGAGGCCGTCAAATTAGCGGTCCAATGGTCATATAACTAGGCTATTGATGTTTTTTTTTTTTAAAAAAAGCTTACTAGCAATGTGGGTCACACATTACTAGTATTCTTGTTAACCCCTCGTGCTAAGCTAAATGCTTGTGTTACGAGTGGGTTCACGTCGGTAGTGCAATGGGTGGGCTTCGAACCGGCAACCACATGATCGCAAGTCCGACGCCGCATAAAAAATATATTTTTTTAATTCCCAGTGTGCGACCAATACAAAGCGCTGACTGTGAAGAAAGTTGTGGCTCTTCCACTGGTGCCATCGCCGAATCCCGTGGAGTTAAATGTGTCCGATTGTACCCCAGTGAATGTGCCGCTAGTCATCGGTGGAAGAGTGGTCAGCATCCAAGAGTTCCCCCACATGGCTTTAGTGGGCTGGATGAAAACAAGAGTGAGTATTCTTTTTATTTTCCATGCCAAGATTACAAAGTTACTAGCTGCCAGACCGCGGCTTCGCCCGCGTGGAGTATACGTTTCTTGTTTAATGCCAGTTTATGATAAAATAAGAAATTTTGTCCAAAAAAATGAAAAAAAAAAATGACAAGTGTAGTAGCCGATTCTCAGACCTACTGAATATATATACATATAAAATTTCATAAAAATCAGTGAAGCCTTTTCGGAGGAGTATGGTAACTAACATTGTGACACGAGAATTTTATATATAAGATTTTCCATGCTGAGATTATAAAGTTGCTAGCTTTCCGCCCACGGCTTCGCCCGCGTGGTTTCTCGGCTTTTTTGCATTTATTTTTTTCCCGTTTTTGCAATATTGTTCATTTATGCTCCGCTCCTATTGGTCAAAGCGTGATGATATAAGCCTATAGCCTTCCTCGATAAATGGGTTATCTAACACTGAAAGAATTTTTCAAATCGGAGTCGTAGTTCCTTAGATTAGCGCGTTCAAGTAAACAAACAAACAAAGTCTTCAGCTTTATCACTACATAGTATAAAACAAAGTCGCTTTCTCTTTCCCTATGTCCCTTTGTATGCTTAAATCTTTGAAACTACGCAACGGATTTTGATGCGGTTTTTTTTAATAGATAGAGTGATTCAAGAGGAAGGTTTATATGTATAATACATACATATTTTAGTATAGAAAAGCCAATAAACCACGCGGGCGAAGCCGTGGGCGGAAAGCTAGTATTATTATATAGTATAGATTTTAGTCCAAGTCAAAGTATTTTTTATTGCGATACAATGGTTACATTACACACCTGTATTCCCCGAAGGGTTAGGCAGTGGTGTATTAATGTACACCCACACTTTGCCGCTATGTTAAGGTTCCATGTAATAGGGGGCGAGCCTATTGACATTTAAGTTTTATGGCACGGATACTATGTTGTCTGTGGTTTGGATAATAAACCTATCAGCTTTAAGATGTCGGTTGACCGTGATTTTACTCAAGGCCCTAGCAGAATACCAGCGCCGCGTCACTTATTGTATTGAGGCGGCATATGCTGAGCTAGGGTCCTTTTTTGTTCTCACAAATAAGGTTTTTTATTTAATTTAAGTTTAAGTTGTGTGCGTTCGCGCAGCGGAATGTTGTTGAATTTAAAGATTTTAATTATGCAGATATTTAGTGTATGATGTCGTATAATTGTGTATGGTAAAAAAAAATTGTGCACGCAGCCATTGTGGAGAAATACACCAAAAACTGATTCCGCTGGGCGAACGTTGTCCTGACGGAACTCTTTTTAATCCATAGACTTTAGAAGAAAAAAGTTAGTATTATTGATACCTACCTATTTTATGTATGTCTCTTTAACATTTGTTTGTGAGACCAAAATAAATGTGTTTCTTTCGTTATTTCTTGTGGGTTTACGGTGACCAGCACATCAAGTAACCACAAAATGTCAAATTTCCCGAGTCGATTTTGAACTTTATCGTAGACATTTTATGGTGTAACATCATTTGGAGGAATTTGACAGTTTTGTATAACTTGATGTGCTGACAACTGATCTTAAATTTTAACTGCTAAGACTAACATCTACCACGAAGTCAAAAGCTCGACGGTGGTCTTTAGCGAGTCACCGTCTCAACGTGACACTGGCAGAATAGCCGCCATCGGCTCAATTGCCACAAAAAAAAAAGCTGTACTTAGAATCATTATTATCTCTTGTTTCCAGACCTCTGGTTACTCGTGGAAGTGTGGGGGTTCTCTCATCAGCGACCGGTATGTGTTGACGGCGGGGCACTGCACCTATCAGGACAAAGACTATGACGTGGTAAGGTACGTAATCACTTGAGTACTTAAAAACTGATTAACAGACGGTACGTCCATAAACCCGAGGCGAGTGTAGCGACATCTAGCGCGCTACATTCGAGCAAATCTAGTAGTATATAGGTATGTATATGTCACCGTAATATTGTAAATAATTAGATCAAAATCTATCTTGCGAGATTATAAGCTGTCGATAGATTGTGAACTCAACTTACTGCTTACAATTTAACGCAATATTTTTCGGTAGATTATAATCTATCGAAGTGAAACTGTCGAATTGTGAAATGGCATGCGACGGAACGCACTTCGCCTGCTGATTGGTTGAACGTCATGTGCCTCGGCGCCTTTATTTGATAGTCACTTTGTTGATTGTCGAATGTTAAATTCGTTTTCATATTCAAATATAATTTATTGCATTCAATAATGTATACATACAGGTGGTTATTGTAGTAGATAGACACAATTATGGACCCTGTTGGGCACAGCAACATTATTTTTTAAGTAGGAGTGAGGAGGAGCACTTTAGATATTTTGTTTTTTTATTAGTAATTTTATTTGATTTGATTTAGTTCTGTGACCACCTACTTAAAAAAACTATTATTTATTGCTGTATTTCCAGTGGGCCCCCACAAGCTGTCCAGCTGGGGTCTTCCTACCTGGACGACCCTGGTGCCGTAGTGGTCAAGGTGACATCCGTCATCCGTCATCCCAAATACAAGATGAGGAGGTCGTACCACGATGTAGCGCTTATCAAGATGGCGACCAAAGTCTCGTGAGTGGTCATTTTTTAACCAACTTAAAACAGGTGGAGATGTGTTTATTTATAACTAAGTACTGTCTGGACTTTAAAAGAGACCATGATTCTCTGAGTTTGTTTCGGCGTCTCTTCTCGTCAGATAAGAAATACCGGCGCCATCTAGTAATGAAAAAGTAAAACATTGCCTTTTCAAAGTCTTGTCTTTTAAATATCTATTCACAGAAATAAATATTACTAATTTACATGTTCTAAAATATATTAATTAATATTGAATAGATTAAGGTTATTTCAATAAGGTCAGGTGCGTAGATCCTCAACCGGCGCATGTGTATGACAAGATGTATAAATGTGGCCGAAGCAAAAGAAGTATGCAAGAATTGTAGCGAATGGCGTTCTGTATTTTCTGTCTACCCCTATTAGGAAAAGGCGTGAGTGTATGTATGTAAAGTATTAAATAGTCCAACCACATCATATATATTAATCAGTGGCGTATTGTGGCTTCTCGCCCGGGGCCGAACGGTCATATATAACAGAGTACTACATATGATATAGAAAGAAAGAAAATTTATTTAATAGAACTAACTTTCCGCCCACGGCTTCGCCCGCTTTTTGGTATGTTTATTCTCAAAAACCATCCTCGAGAACCACGCTACCCATTGGTGCAAACAGCATGAAAATCGGTGCAGTAGTTTTTGAGTTAATCGCGAACAGACAGACAGACGCGGCGGAGGACTTGTTTTATAATATGTAGTGGTAACAGAAAATTAATCCAATAAAAATCAACACCAGTTACGAAAAACTAAAACAAAATATTATGCATTTGGCGTAAAATGCGTTTGACATTTCAATCTTAAATTTTTCAGATTTTCTGAAGTGATACGGCCTGCGTGTTTGGGTGTACCACCACCTGAGGGTCAAAGTATCATTGCTACCGGTTGGGGCAGAACAGAATTTGGTAAGAAAGAAACTAAAAAAACAACTAAAGCAACTAGTTTTTAACCCCCGACGCAAAAACGACGGGGTGTTATAAGTTTGACGTGTCTGTGTGTGTGTGTGTGTCTGTCTGTGGCATCGTAGCTCCCGAACGGATAGACCGATTTGGATTTAGTTTTTTTTGTTTGAAAGGTGAATTAGTCGGGAGTGTTCTTAGCTATGTTTGATGAAAATCGGTTGAGATATAAAGCAATTGTCGGGGGTTTTTAAAATTTTTAATTGTAGTAGTAGTGTCTTACTGGCATGCCATGCCAGCATGAATGGGTCGATTCGACCGGGGAAGTACTACCCTCCCACAGAATATCGACGTCAAGTAGCAGTATGCATACTGTTGCGTTTCGTATGGTGAGTGTGGAGCGCTGGAGGCCCAATTTCTCCCTCAGTTCACTTCCTTCTCCTTTTCTCCTTCACCTCCCTTCTCCTTTATAGGTTTGGCAACACCTCTGTAACTCCTTTGGTATTGCAGATATCCATGGGCGGCGATGACTACTTACCATCAGGTAGCTCGCCTGCTCGTTTGCAGAGTTATTCCAATAAAAAAACGACTTAATTAGTTAGGTATGTAGGTATATTATATGCATGCAGATGCGTTGCCGAGCCAAGGAAAAGGGAGGGGAAGGAGAAGATGTGAAGGAAGGAGACTGAGGGCGGGATTGGGCCCCCGATGCTTCAAACTCACCGTAAAAAACGCAACAGTATACATACTGCTACTTGACGTCGATATTCTGTGCGAGGGTAATGCTTCCCCGGTCGGGACACATTCATGCTGGCACGTAGACATGTCAGGGAGACACTACTACTCCTGAACTAAGGTTCGATTAACCAAGTTAAGGATTAGAATGAGGTAAAACTCCTTTTAACTGATTATTTCTCTCATTTCAAGGTGGTGATCATTCAGAGGAACTCCGCAGCGTTTCCCTCCCTGTCTGGAACATGGAGGAGTGTCGAGAGATCTGGGGGACCTCCCTCAAGCTCCCCAATGGAGTCACCACCGATAGCCACGTGTGTGCCGGAGAGAAACGAGGAGGGAAGGATACTTGTCAGGTGCGATACCGACTGCCTCATTAGTCTAGTGGTCCTAAACGCGACTGCTACGCTAGAGGTCCTGGGTTCAATTGCCCTACATTGAACTCGCATGTAATAAGCCTATTATCTGGACTTTAAAAGAGACCACGATTCTCTGAGTTTCGACGTTTCTTCTCGAGGTCGTCAGATAGGAAAGGACAGCGCCATCTAGTTAAAAAAAATGTAAAAAAGCAACTTGTAAAGGTGTCTTATAAGATCTATTCACAAAAATAAATATCATTTCATTTCAATCCCCAGGTCGAGCAGTGTTATTGGGTTTTTCTATGAATTTCCCAGTAGCAGCTCGGAGTCTGGATTTGTGCCCAGTTAATGGCAATAGGCTCGCCCCTTATTACATGGGACCTAAACATACCGGTGAAATGTGGGTGTACATTAGTACTCCTCTGCTTAACCCTTCTGGAAATACAGGCGTTATGGTATGTTGTGTTATGTTCTTAGCTATGTTTGATGAAAATCGGTCGAGATACAATGCAATTTTAGAAGTGGCGGTAGCCTAATGTCTAGGGCGTCGGGAATTTTTCTGTGGTTTTTTTAATTATTATTTTTGTATTTTTTAGGCATTTTCCATGCAAAGATTATTAAGTTATTTTAGTGAAGGAAAAATACGTCGCCGTCGCCTCAAAGACGTAAATTAAAATGTGAAGGCAAATTTCGACATGGCGGGTGGGAGTCGCGGTGGCTTAGCGGTCATAGCGTCTGGTGTACTTAACCAGAAGACGCAGGTTCGAATGCTGCCCGCGGCCATATTTTTCCTTCACTAAAATAACTTTTTTTTTTTGTTATCAGGGCGACTCCGGTGGTCCGGCCCAGACCCGGGCGGGGTGCGCGTGGCGCGTGGTGGCCGTGACGTCACTGGGCCGGTCGTGCGGGGCGCCCCGCACGCCCGCGCTCTACGCACACATACCGAGAGCGTTCGTCGCGGCTGTCACATTCGCCGATCTAACTTGATTGATAAATAAAATGACTTTTATATTGACGAATTTAAGGTTTTATTTATTGAATTTGCACTTGGCACAGTTACAGAGATGGATTCAGGAACGGAGATTGGTACTACCACCCTTATGATCCTAAATATATTGACATTGGAGGGGGCAGGGAGGCACAGTTCACGAATATGAGACTAGGTTTTGTCCTCAGAAACGCACATTATTTCCAAAATACCAGTGTCATTCGAATAATGTATAATGCGCTGGTAAGGAGTAAGTTGGAAACCAGTGGGTCTATCTGGAGCCCCCACGAGAAAAAGTAAACTCTTATACTCGAAAAAGTACAAAAGGCATATCTTCGATATCTTTACAAGAGAATCTATGGATACTACCCATATCTTTATTCCACCAAATTTCTTCTGGGTTGTCTCGGTTACAATTCCCTCGAAACCAGAAGGAACCTTGACCAAATTGTCACAGTGCATGCAAAATCCTACGTGGGGAAAAATTGACTCAACCGATTTGTTTAGTAAACTGTGTCGATTCTTTACCCCTAGTAACTATCTAAGAGGTAGGAGACATAAAAAGCTTGCAGTGCCAGCCTGCCGTACCCTAACTCGTGCTAAGTCCCCAATACCGCGCACACTCTCCGCACTCAACGATCTCCAGGACTCATGGCCAGACACTGATTTGTTCGAGGATGGATGGGCAAAGCTGTTGAAGGTGTGCCTCAAGTTGTGCGAAAGGGATGTATGATCGGTCTTAGTTCAATATAAGGTATTCTGTATCTTCAATTATTGTAATTGGTATGTACCGTTATTCTTCTTCTCAGCCGATTCGCTCTTGGCAGAGCGGTCGTGGCAGTCATGTAGTAGTGGTGCTGGGGGCAGATATTGTTTGCCTCACGATGTCACGCCACCTCTCTTTGTTCGCCGTCATCCTGGTACACTCACTTATAGGGCCACCCATTGCGTTCTTGATTTGGTCAGTCCATCGCATAGGTGACCGACTGCGAGGTCTTGTACCATTAACCCTGCCCTGCACAACCAGTCGTTCGATAGATCCACCATCTCTTCGCGACACGTGGCCAAAGTATTTCAAAATGCGCTTCTGTACAATAGTTGATGTACCGTTATAGTGAAAGTAAAATTAGGAGGAGGAAGGAGATAAGAGAAGAAAATAGACAATATTTAGAAAAAAACATCATCATCAACCCATTACATTGTCCCACTGCTGGGCACGGGTCTCCTCTCAGTACGAGAGGGATTATATGTATATGGCTATACTGTCCACCACGCTAGCCTGCTGCGGGTTGGTAGACTTCACACGCCGTCAAGAAAATCTTTCAGGCATGCAGGTTTCCTCACGATGTTTTCCTTCACCGTTTAAGCGCGTGATAATTAATTATTAACCTTTTGAACGCCAGAGTATAAACGTATCGCCGTACCCCTGACGCCAAGCCACTTTTTCTGTCAAATTACACAAGGTAGTGAAAACACACTAAAGTAATGATTAAATTGTTTATTTCATAATATGGTGCGTCGTATATTTTGTCATATATTTATGACGTTGGCGTTCAGGGTAAGATTTCGTTTGTCACATATATGTGACAATGGCGTTCAAAAGGTTAATACGCACATGACTTCGAAAAGACAGAGGTGCGTGCCTTGGATTCGAACTCGAGACCTTTGACTTGGCAGTCCAATGGTCATATCACTAGGCTATTACTGCTATTGTTATAAAAAATGCACATGTTATAAAAAAATAAATGATCCTATGCGTGATTGCTACGCTAGGGTTCGATCCCTAGGTCGATCAAAGTGTTATGGGGTTTTTCTATGATATTCTCAGTAGCAGCTCGGAGTCTTGATTTGTGCCCGGTTAATGGCAATAGGCTCGCCCCCTATTACATGGGACCTAAACATACCGGCGAAATATGGGTGTACCTTAATACACCTCTTCCTAACCCTTCGGGGAATACAAGCGTGATGGAATGTTATGTTATGCACCTTTTTTTTCCAGAACTTTTTTCGAACTCAAGACCTTTGACTTGGCAGTCCAATGGTCATATCACAAGGCTATCACTGCACTAAATCACTGAAAAAAACATACAGTACTTTTATAGGTAGGTACATATCTACATACACTCACAAATTTTCCCTTAAATTTGCTATTAATGTTGTACGTACTTTTATATGCTTTGGAAGATGACCCACAAGGATACGGCCCGCCTGGTGGTAAGCGACCACCGCAACCTATACCAACAACATGATGCTCATCACTATCAGCAACTGCACCGTATGCCGTATGAAGATAGCGATTTTTAAGCAACAATTTTAATACTAAATTGTGACTCAGTTATTGTGATGTCGTTATTTTTACTGCGATGTACCTACCTAGAATGTTTTATAGACAAACAATTTTCGAAAAACCAACATTTATGATATTTAAATTTGCGCCCAAGGCTGAACGGTCGGCCTTAAGATAGAGTTGAAAAGATTAAAATGGAATGATGAAAATTTTACTATAGATCGTAGGTCAAACGATGGTGGTCAAGTCAAGTCAAGTCAAGTTGGTCATATATCATACGCTAGACTATATAGTATACTTATACGAACTGGTATAATATCAAGTTTGATTTGATATTAGTTAGAAGTGGGCCCAGATGGGGGCAACCTTGGGCCCCCTTAGCCCCCGTCCTGAATCCGCCACTGTATCAATGTTTTAGTTTGACATTGAGTTCTCAGATGCTGAGAACCTTTTTTAGGGTTCCGTAGTCAAATGGCAAAAAACGGAACCCTTATATAAGTTTAATCCTGTCTTCAGGCTAATTATGACATTAACCTCCAATGTCCACACATCCTGTTATCGCCATAATGTACAAGTGAATAATGTAAAATCTTTTATTTTAAAAGAGTGTCCATAGAGTTTCTTGCCGGATTCTTCACCAACATTTTGTAACCGTGCAACTAGATGCATTTCATAAATGCTTGTAAAAGATTATGTATCTTATAGTGGGTACACCTTAATATAAAATAATTAATATATTAAAAATGTAAAATATGAAAATAATAAAAAGGCTATAAAACTTCCTCCTCTCTCCTACATCTTGCCGTGCCTGACAAGGCCCACACATGATTCCTAAATTATATGATTGTAACAGCTGTTTTAACTTGTGGAGTGCAATAAATGTATTGAGTATTATTTGAAATAAAAACATTTGATTTTATTTGATTTGAAATGCTAGTTTATCAAGATTATCAAGAATATCCGTGTATCTGTTCTAGAAGGCGTCATTCTAAAGTTAAATAAATACAGACCCAAATTTTATGTAAGACAGAAATACGTCAGTACAATATTATATTGTCATTTAAATGAATATTATATATACCTATGTATAAATTATTCGTTACGTCAACAACCATGTAATTGGTTATAATTTGATTTTAAATTGGAGCTATGAAATACGCGGAGAGCGAGTAATAATACTATAAAATAAAAAAATAAAAGGTTTATTGGCAAAAATACATAGTAACACAGAAAAGGGACCCCTGACTTCCAAACTAAGTAACAACTTGTAATATGGAAGTCAAGCAGTTCTCTGTCGAGTACAAAAATGTTAACTATGTAACATAAAAGTGCAAAACTTTCACTGAAGACTTTGCACTTTTATTTTATAAGAAAAAATTAAGTATTACTATCAACATATTCATTCTGAACATCTCTGCTTGGGAGCTAAATTCCATATTTTTTTTGTTCGAATTGTACGTCTACAAGCACAGATATAAGACTGTTATTTATATTTCTATATCTACAACACATTCTGGAGTAATTCGAAGTAAGAATTGCGACTTCGACTAACTTTTTCACAACTGAGTACCTAAGTATTAAAACTTTTTCTTGTTGAAATTGGCTTGTAGTTTGGCAGAATCCTCTTAAATATGTTACACTTAACTATCTGCTATGACAACAATTTTTTAATTAAAAAGTTCAAGGTTAAAAGTTTTAGTACTCAGTAATAAGTGATTTTTATCTCTCTTTTTCGTGTCAAAGTTAAATATTTTTTAAACTAGATGGCGTTGGCACTTTATATCTGACGACCTCTGAGAAGAAATGCCGAAACAAACTCAGAAAATCATGGTCTCTTTTAAAGTAATTTTATTATAAGATATGTAGGGCAAAATACAGGTCTGTCGAAGATAGCGCCATTGCAGCTTTGAGTTGAGCTGTCCTAACTGACGGCACGCATACATCAGTCATCGTGTAGCTCAACCATTATTTAAGGAGCTCAACGACCTGTCGCACGAAGATAACAGTGCAGTAATCAACAAGTATAAAATAAGTAAGTATCACTTTCCACTCTAGAATTTGACATTCCCTGTCGCCTTCCCAGGTAGCGAAAAATAAGGAATCTCGCGATTTTCATGGCCATACCAAGTACCATTGAATACAAAACTATTTTCGTGAAAAAACACCTGTTTATACAAAAGCAGTGTAACATTTAAACAATTTAACTGGATTGTTTAGTCATATGGTATATAAAAGTTAATATTAATAAATAATTTACCAAAGACACCTATAGTTTTGTGTTGAATAGTGGTAAAAATGGGGACGTATATTGTTTTTTTATTACTGGTGAGTTTTTGATTTTTCTAGATTCTAGTTTTTTTTTTGTGATCTGATCTAAGACCTGTGCTGCTTAGGCTTAGAATAATATTGTATAGAAGCCAGAAATACGCATAAAATTGATGGCAAAACATTTCGCATTTTGGCGATTAGTCACTTTGTAAACATTATCAAGGGGGGCCAGGGGGGGCGGCTCCCTCCCTGGACATAAAAAATTTAGCCACATTTTTTAATTTTTTTTTAAGAAAGAAGAAGAAATTTTACCCCATCCTGTTTAGTTTTTAACGAAACAGGATGGGATAAAATTTCTCCTCTAAGAAGCCCTTTTTGGGACACAATACACTGCGGGGTAGATTGGGATTTCGCCACCTGGGGCCGCGTCTGGAAAATGGACTGATGATGATGAAAAATCTAATTAAATTAAAAAAAAAATCTTTTTCGATTGGATTAAGTATCGGAATTGGTATATTTATTATGATTCCATAAAAAAGTTAAAAAAAATTATACGAGTAAGTATGCCGAACAACAAAAACACATTTTATGCTTCACCAAAAACTTTAGACTAACCTTTTAGTTACCCTATATAATCGTACTAGCTTTCAGCCCACGGCTTCGCCCGCGTGGTGGCTCGGCTTTTCTGCATTTAAAAGGAATTTAAAATATTTTTTCCCGTTTTTGTAACATTTTTCATTTATGCTCCGCTCCTATTGGTCTTAGCGTGATGTTAGCCTTCTTCGATAAATGGGCTATCTAACACTGAAAGATTTTTTCAAATCGAACCAGTAGTTCCTGAGATTAGCGCGTTAACGCAAACAAATTCTGCAGCTTTATAATATTAAGAAGATATATTTATATCCTACTAATATTATAAATGTGAAAGTTTGTGAGGATGGATGGATGGATGTTTCACGTAAAAACTACTGAACTGATTTTGATGAAACTTAACAGTATTATTGTTTAGACATCAGAATAACATATAGGCTTTAATTTATAACAATATTTTGGGAAATTCCCACAGGATTGGGGAAAATCTATTCCACGCAGACGAAGTCGCGGGCAAAAGCTAGTAATATATATAAGTATAGATTTGTATTGTTTAGGTACTTACAGATAATATTATTTTGATTACAGATAAGCATCTGCCATGGATTTAAAGAGATTAGTAAGTACCTTAACTATAAGCACCTTTTATAGTACGAAATATTATTATGCGCCCGGCAATAGGCTCACGCCTATGTAATAGGGGATTACATGGGACCTTAACATACCGGCGAATTGTGGGTGTACATTCACCAGCACATCAGCTTATACAAATTGTTAATAATTACGTTCAAAATCAACTGAGAAAAGGGAAACGCCCATTTTTGGCCATGCTTTGCCCATGAATGTGGTAAGTACAAAAAAAATATACGCATTTAGTAACTAAAATATTGCTATAAACTTATTTGTAGCAGAACTCCAGAATTAAAAGCCGATTTAATTAAGACACTCAATCGGATTGCTTTATTTTACAACTTCCGGGGTTTGGTCAATCCGTCAAAGTAAGGAGGATAGCGACTTTTACTGAAAAAATCGATACACTATAACCGGTAAAAACAGATTTTTGGGAAATCTTTTTGTTTGTGCGATTTTTTCTGCTTTTTTTATTGTCTTTTAACAGAAAAAAAAAGAAGTGTTTGTCCATTTCTGGGATTCAAATATTCCCTTCCCAATTCAATATTCCCTGTTACCGCTCCTGATGACGACCTTGGCTTTTCATTTGATTCTGTACCCGCTTCCCACGACCAAAAATCATAAAACTACAAGTATGTTTTTTTTTGTTAACCGTGAATTTTTTAATATGATTTTTATAACTCCAACCGAGTTCTGTGTAAAAAATAGTGGTTGTTTCTTTATCTATAATGTCAACCCTAATGCCTATAATTTGTTTCTTTCATGGGCGTCATTTGGCCAAAACCTCTTTATCAAATGGGCATTTCCCTTTGTCATTTTGTGGTAACTTGATGTGCTGGACTGCTGGGGTAATGTACGGTACAGTACATACGTAAATAAAAAACATATTTTCAAATAACGCTTTGTTTTCAGGAATCCAGCTTGATGGGAAAGATATCGGATCTCCAATTAAGATTCCTAAATTCCCTTTCATGCCAAACAATAATCATCCTTATCCCCCTTCCAAGCCCAATCCCTTTGGCAAACCAAAAATTCCATTTGTAGACCTATTTGCAGCTCCAAAGGGGCCGAAACCGCAACCAGGATTTCCGGGCTTAGTGTCCAGTTTGCTACCTGGTTTTGGACCTGCAGCTCCGACTCACCCGGCAGGACCTAAAGCTCCTGGAGTGCCTACTCCCCCGGCAGGACCCAAAGCCCCAGGGGTGCCAACTCCCCCGCCAGCAGCTCCTGGAGCACCAACGACTCCCTCAGGTCCAACAGTTCCAGGAGCACCAACCACACCTTCAGCACCATCAGTCCCTGGAGCACCAACCACACCTTCAGCACCAACAGTCCCTGGAGCACCAACAGTCCCTGGAGCACCAACCACACCTTCAGCACCAACAGTTCCAGGAGCGCCAACCACACCTTCAGCACCAACAGTCCCTGGAGCACCAACAGTCCCTGGAGCACCAACCACACCTTCAGCACCAACAGTTCCAGGAGCGCCAACCACACCTGCAGCACCAACAGTTCCAGGAGCGCCAACCACACCTGCAGCACCAACAGTCCCTGGAGCACCAACTACCCCTTCAGCAGCAACAGTTCCAGGAGCGCCAACCACACCTTCAGATCCAACAGTCCCTGGAGCACCAACCACACCTTCAGCACCAACAGTTCCAGGAGCGCCAACCACACCTTCAGCACCAACAGTCCCTGGAGCACCAACAGTCCCTGGAGCACCAACCACACCTTCAGCACCAACAGTTCCAGGAGCGCCAACCACACCTGCAGCACCAACAGTTCCAGGAGCGCCAACCACACCTGCAGCACCAACAGTCCCTGGAGCACCAACTACCCCTTCAGCAGCAACAGTTCCAGGAGCGCCAACCACACCTTCAGGTCCAACAGTCCCTGGAGCACCAACCACACCTTCAGTCCCAACAGTTCCAGGAGCGCCAACCACACCTTCAGGTCCAACAGTCCCTGGAGCACCAACAGTCCCTGGAGCACCAACTACCCCATCAGTCCCAACAGTTCCAGGGGCACCAACCACACCTTCAGCACCAACAGTCCCTGGAGCACCAACGACACCTTCAGCACCAACAGTTCCAGGAGCACCAACTACCCCTTCAGCACCAACAGTCCCTGGAGCACCAACTACCCCTTCAGCACCAACAGTCCCTGGAGCACCAACTACCCCTTCAGCACCAACAGTCCCTGGAGCACCAACTACCCCTTCAGCACCAACAGTTCCAGGAGCACCAACAGTCCCTGGAGCACCAACAGTCCCTGGAGCACCAACTACCCCATCGGTCCCAACAGTTCCAGGAGCACCAACTACCCCTTCAGCACCAACAGTCCCTGGAGCGCCAACTTCCCCTTCAGCACCAACAGTTCCAGGAGCACCAACAGTCCCTGGAGCACCAACAGTCCCTGGAGCACCAACTACCCCATCGGTCCCAACAGTTCCAGGAGCACCAACCACACCTTCAGCACCAACAGTCCCTGGAGCACCAACTACCCCTTCAGCACCAACAGTTCCAGGAGCGCCAACTCCCCCAACAGTTCCAGGAGCGCCAACTCCCCCAACACCACCAACAGTTCCAGGAGCATCAACTCCCCCAACAGTTCCAGGAGCACCAACCACACCTTCAGCACCAACAGTCCCTGGAGCACCAACCACACCTTCAGCACCAACAGTCCCTGGAGCACCAACTACCCCTTCAGCACCAACAGTTCCAGGAGCGCCAACTCCCCCAACACCACCAACAGTTCCAGGAGCACCAACTCCCCCAACTCCTCCAACAGTTCCAGGAGCGCCAACTCCCCCAACTCCCCCAACAGTTCCAGGAGCGCCAACTCCCCCAACAGTTCCAGGAGCGCCAACTCCCCCAACACCACCAACAGTTCCAGGAGCACCAACTCCCCCAACTCCCCCAACAGTTCCAGGAGCACCAACTCCCCCAACACCACCAACAGTTCCAGGAGCGCCAACTCCTCCAACTCCCCCGACAGTTCCAGGAGCGCCAACTCCCCCAACACCACCAACAGTTCCAGGAGCGCAAACTCCCCCAACAGTTCCAGGAGCGCCAACTCCCCCAACACCACCAACAGTTCCAGGAGCGCCAATTCCCCCAACACCACCAACAGTTCCAGGAGCGCAAACTCCCCCAACAGTTCCAGGAGCGCCAACACCACCAACAGTCCCAGGAGCGCCAACTCCACCAACAGTCCCAGGAGCGCCAACTCCTCCAACAGTTCCAGGAGCGCCAACGGCTCCTGCAGTACCTGGAGACCCTGCTAAACTGGGAGGTAAAATACTTGTCATACTATCAACTCATACATAGGGAAGTCAATACATGTATCACTACAAAGTACTACATAGTATAAAACAAAGTCGCTTCTCGCTGTCCGTCTGTCCCTATGTATGCTTAGATCTTTAAGAGCATAGTATCCGCTCCGCGCTCCATACAAAAGTATTTAGTTTGGTTCCATCTTGAATTTTAACCAAAGAAAGTCTTTGAAATTTTGCAATAGGTAACAATCTTATCATTAAAATACGTGTTCCTTGAATGTAAAACTTCATTTAAATTCACGGTTAAAAAGTTACATGAGCTCAAAGATTGGTAATTTTCGATGAAAACAACCCAACTTTATGCTAGTATTTCAAGATAATGTATCAATACAGAACCATTTTGACTCACGGGGAACCCAGATAATAAAATTAATATCCGTTAACAAAAAAAAAACTACGTAATAACTATATTAAAAGAGTAATTTTCAAATTTTGGAACAAGAAATACGCGCTAAAATGTTGCAAATGTATTGCTATTTCTTTCACCTGTCGGACACGCGTTCGCTTCGTGAGGAATAGAGATAGCGACAACAGTGCAACATTGTAAGGTCGCGAGGGACACTCCTCTTAAAACTACACAACGGATTTTGATGCGGTTTTTTTAATAGATAGAGTGATTCAAGAGGAAGGTTTGTATGTATATTACATATATATTATAGAACAGAATAGTGGAGAAATCATGATTATCGGTGTTATCTGTACAAATAAATAATATTGAAGTAGTTCAGGTAGTTGATAAACATTATTCATTTTTAAATAAACGTAATTTTATTGTAATTTTTTAATTAAAATAAATCCTAAGATTCAACTAAACTAACTAACTAATACTTATCGGTAAAAGAAAAGTTTAAAAAGGCATAAAAACTCATCCGTATCGCATCGCTATCAGCCGGAAGGGTACCCAGAAGGCTGGCTACATTGCCACGTTTTATGGCAATGCTGATCGGCCTTGAGTTTAGAAGTCTGGAGTAAAATACAGACATTCAATCACCAATCTCCAATGCACTCAGATCAAATAAATAGTTAAGATGGCACTTTGCGAACAAAGAAGTGAGGCCGCCTAAAACTACGCCATGCCGTTTACAAATACAATTACACGCACACACGTATACCTTATCTACCGTCAGTCGAGTCATCGACTGAAAAAATAAGGCGTAGTTTTGGTATACGTGTGTGGGTGTAATTGTGTTTGTAAAATGTCTAGTTTTTTATTTGATCTGAGCCAATGCATACACTTGTAGCGATATCTACGCTACGTGCAACTACAACAAAAACATTTTTTCATGTCTTCCTAAAATTATTCTGCTATAACACATTCTAGTACATGGCAGTAAGAAATAACGACATCAACAATAACTTATTAAAGAATGAGCATTATAATTTTGGCTTAAAAATCGTCGAAGATTTTGGTGTAAAATTGAGGAATCGGCGAAAAATTACAATTTACACCTAAATCTTCTTATTTCTACTGCCTAAGCTATACAAAACTAGTATAGGCTGGCTTGGATTCTACGGAAAACCTTTAAAATGGGTTTTGCATAGCTTGATGTGTAGCCGCGTGTACGTAGAATGTGTTATAGCCGAATAATATGCGAAAAACCAAGAAAAACCAGTCCTACCCGTGAAGACCTACGGTGCTGAGACGTGGACACTCACAGTGCGGCTTGTCCACCAATTTAGTCGCTCAGCGTGCTATGGAGCGTGCTATGCTCGGAGTCTCTCTGAAGGACAGAATCCGCAATGAGATTATCCGACAGAGAACCAAAGTTACCGACATAGCGCACCGGATTAGCAAGCTGAAGTGGCAATGGGCTGGCCATATCTGTAGAAGAACCGACAACCGTTGGGTAGACGTGTTCTCCAGTGGAGACCGCGACTCGGCAAACGTAGTGTAGGACGCTCACCGGCAAGATGGAGTGATGATTTGCGAAAGGTAGCTGGCAAAAGCTGGATGCGAAAAAGCGGAGGACAGGTTGAAATGGCGCACACTAGGGGAGGCCTACGTGTAGCAATGCATAATATTGTTTTGTTTTCAAATGTTAATTGTACGATATTAAAATGTAAATGTGAGTACTATGTAGGTTAGCTTTAACTCGTATCAGATGTTAACAATTTTGAGTATTTCACATGACCTACACAAATGTCTTGCTGATCTGGGATCGTTGTGCGACGGGTCGTTGAGCTCCCTATAAAATGGTTGAGCTACACGATGACTGATGTATGCGTGCCGTCAGTTAGGACAGGTCAACTCAAAGCTGCTATGGCTCTTTCTTCAAAAGGCCTGTTCAGATTTTGCCCTACATTGTAAAACTCGCATATCTAATAATATCACTATTGTCTGGACTTTAAAAGAGACCATGATTCTCTGAGTTTGTTTCGACGTTTCTTCTCAGAGGTCGTCAGATAGGATACGTCGACGCCATCTAGTTAAAAAAAATAAAAATAAATCGACTTGTAAGAGAGTCTTAAAAGATCTATTTACAGAAATAAATATCATTTAATTTCAACAGCAGTGAACTAGTTGCTGATGATGAAGAAAAACCAGAATTCCTCGCACAAGGCTGACGCTTTTTAGCTTTAATCGCACACGGAACATTCCTCCCTCCCTTTGATTAGAGGCGCAAAACCTCGTCCCTCCACACTCACACTCAAGCACCTACCTCCAATCATCGTCATCTAATTTATTTTTTTAATTACAGGTCCTCTAATAACTGGTAAACTGGACATCGGCTTCGGAATATCAGCAGGTAAAAAGTAATACTTAACCATCACGCTTGTAATCCCCGAAGGGTTAGGCAGAGGTGTACTTATTGATCACCGACAGTTCGCCTAGGAGGCGAGCCTATTGTCATTCACCGGGCACAAATCCAGACTCCGAGCTGCTACTGAGAATTTCATAGAAAAACTTAATAACACTTCTCGATTGTTTCCTTTTTTTCGTTTTTCGCAAATTATTCGTCTATAACATTTAAAATGCAGAAAAAGAAATTGTGACAACAGCTTATAATGTATTCACAAATAAGTATAACAACTAGATTAGATTAGAAGCGGCGGTAGCCTAATGGCGTTTTTAAAGCTTACTAGCAATTTGGGTCACACATTACTAGTATTCTTGTTAACCCCTCGTGCTAAGCTAAATGCTTGTGTTACGAGTGGGTTCACGTCGGTAGTGCAATGGGTGGGTTTCGAAACGGCAACCACATCGCAAGTCCGACACCTAGCCGTTAAGCTACCGACGCTTAAATTGGAAATGTATAGCTTGGGTTTAGTTGTATGAACCTGCTGTGTTATTATATCAATACTATATGATGTCCTTAGGATCAGCTGTACCCGCCGCACCGTTTCCAAACAAACCAGCAGTACCGTGTAAGATTTGTTTTTAATTTATTTATTTACTTCAATTAAAACGGTACAGACCAATTACAATAACTGAAGACACAGAGAAACTTATACCTACTTAATTTTACTAAAATAAACACAAACACGATTATACATCCTTCTCACAAAAACGCAAATAAATTTATTCTATTCAATATAGGTACCTAAATTGTTTGACCCATTGACTCGAAAAAAAGATCGAATATACAGGTTCGACGCAAACCGCTTACTATGCATTCAGTTCAGTACATGATTCTGGACCCCACTCGGCATTGACATTTTTCGCCAAAAACAGCTGCCATACATTTTGACCGTGTAGGTATTGCACTTTTGTAGGAAAGAGCATATTTTTTTCTAATAACCAACGAATACTTCGACGCGAGGGGGTTTTCAGAATCATGTGGCCGAATATAAAAAATTAAAAAAAAAAAACACTTTTAAGAATGTGCAAACATTATATAATGCTGTGTGTTCTAATGTTGACATTTTCCATGAAAGTCGTAATGTTTTTAAGAATTCTCTACTTAAACTGAACTTAGCTCAATATTTTGTCACAATTTAATGTTCACATCCTATTTCTCATAGAAGTTGTTTAGCTGTTGAATGCTGTGTACACTCATGTATGTTAAGAATAATGTTATTACGTAATAATCAATCTGTTATCCGTTTCTGTAACTGTTTAATAAAATAAAATATCAACGACGTCCATTTTTTGTCAATTTTGGTGGCGAATATTTTTCTTCAGTTTTCGTGCAAAATAAGGTCCTGGTATAAGAATAGAAAGTACAAAGCTAGAAGCTTTTATTCTTATACCAGGACCCAAATATTCGCCACCAAAATTGACAAAAAATGGACGTCGTTGATATTCACCCATGTACTGAATTCATGGTAAGCGGTTGTGCGTCGATGTCCCTTCCACCCTGTATACATATTCTAAGAAATATTGTATATTATGAAAGTACAGAGAATCTTTAATGTTTGCAGCAGCTCCGAGCCCAGCTGGCGGCTCCCCCTTAAGTATAGGAAGTCCGGGAAACCCATCCTTGGGTTCTACTCCTTCGCCTAGTGGCGGTGAGTTTTATTCTTAAGAGGATAGTATCCGCTTCGCGCTCCATACAAACGTAGTTTGGCCCTTGCTTGAATTTTAAACAATGAAAGTCATTGAAATTTTGCAGTAACAATCTTATCATTAAAATACGTGTTCCTGTAGTATACAATTTCATTTCAATATACGGTTAAAAAGTTACACGAGCTCAAAGATTGCCAATTTTCGTTGAAAAACGGCCCAACTTTATGCTAGTATTTCTCGACAATGTATCAATACAGAAACATTCTGATTCGAAAGAAACCCAAATAATATAGTGAATATATTTTTACAAGATTTTTTTTTACGTATTAACAATATTATAGGAGTAATCTCCAAAATTCGGAACATAAGAAATACGCGTGAAAATGTTGCAAATGTATTGTTGTTTCTCCTCTCGGGCACACGTTCGCATCGCGAGCGATAGAGACAGCGACAACTGTGCAACATTGTTGCGTTCGCGAGGGACACTCCTCTTAAGAGGATAGTATCCGCTCCGCACCCCATACAATAGTAGTTTGGTCCTATCTTGAATCTTAACCAATGAAAGACTTTGCAATTTTGCAGTAACAATCTTATCAGTAAAATACGTGTTCCTTGAACGTAAAAACTTCATTTTAATACACGGTTAAAAAGTTATATGAGCTCAAAGATTGGTAATTTTCGACCACCACCCAACTTTATGCTAGTATTTTATGATACCTAACCATTTTGACTCATGGGGAACCCAGACTCGGCAAGAAATCCGGCAAGGAACTCCATGGACATTCCAACTCGGAAAATCGTGATCTCTTTATTTCCGATGCAAACGGCCAAGCGCCGTTCTCCGTTGCAAAAATCATCGTGTCTGATTCCATGTCTAAACTCAGATCAAATAAAAAGTTAAGATGGAACTTTGCGAACAAAGAAGTGAGGTCGGCTAAAACTACGCCTTGCCGTGTACAAACAATCACACGCACACACGTATACCGAAACTACGCCTTATCTTGTCAGTCGAGCTATCGATAGCTCGACTGACTCGAGGCGTAGTTTTAGCCGGCCTCACTTCTTTGTTCGCAAAGTTCCCTCTTAACTTTTTATTTGATCTGGGGGTCTAAATAATTCTTTGTATTACAGGGTCTATTTTAAACTTAGGTGGTAAAGTAGCGGGAAGCTTTGGAGTGGCGGCAGGTAAATATAAGTTAAATCACAATATAAGATCTATACAGTATCGGGACTCGCGGCGCGGTACGTAAACACGCAATAGTGCTACCCGCCTACACAATTTAAATAAACCAAGTATTTTGCTTGGTGAAAAAAGCTAAATACCTGCCTATTAAAACTGAAACAAATTACGTACTTAGTATACTACCTATAAAAAATATTATGTAGTATGAAGTTTCGGAGTTTCCAGATAGTTTAAAAACTGTTATATCTGGTTAGGTACTTTATTGAAGAATTTAAGCAACCAAAAATAGCACAATATAGTCCATAATAGCTTTTTGCCATATTAAGTAAGTAATTGTACTTATTCAATCAAATCGCACGCCTACTGTTTAAAAGCCATCACACGTTCATTCGTCATTGTTTGTGTACCAAACTCGAGTCGCGTAGGTATGACTCGCTTTTCGACCGTTTGTATAAAGTTACGATACTGCATACATTTTTATACTGTGTGAAAGTAAGTTCTTTTTTCAATAAGTAGATATTTAATTAAATAATTTTGTTGTTTTTCAGCACCCACTGGTGGATTTAATATGCTTGGCTAACTTCGCAAAAGGAGATGACAATCTATAATTATATTATATATTACATAATCAGGTCTTTTATTTATAACAAAATAGCGACATCTATCCCCCAACATACGAACTGCGACGAGCTAATTCTGCATCACGCAAGCATTTTTTGTAATAAGCTTTTCCAAGCGTTTATGAAACGTCATTGACACTAGTTGCACGGTTCCAAAAAGTTGATCCTATAGAGAAGACTCCGGCAAGAAACTCCATGGACACTCTTTTAAAATAAACATTCAATATTACGTATTCTGTATTCCTTTCGTTGGATAAGTACGGGAAATCCGTACACTATTTCCGAAAAAGGACCGAAAGGCCTTCGACCGGGAACAAAAACAACTTTTTACGAAGTTGTCATCGGAAAACGATAATACGTGGGTAAAATACAATTAATACCATACAAATTATACAGTTTGTTCGAAATAAGTAAGCCGATCGGAAGTTGTCTGCAAGTGGTTTAAAAGTGGTAAATTTTAATAGAAGGAGTCGTCGTAAAGATAATTAGAGTCATAAATGTTTCACGTTTCCAATTATTTTGTTTACTAATTTCGATATTTATGTATTAAAACAATTAATTAAACGATTTTATCACCGCGGTAGTTCGCAACGGCAAACTTCCGATCGGCTTACTTATTTCGAACAAACTGTACATTAATGCATTGGTTACTTAATTGGCCAACACATTTTAACACTAATTGAATACATAATACTTATATTTCCGCTAAAACAGGAATTATATATAGAGGTTATAAAATTCTTACCTAGGTACCTGTTGACGCCGACATTTCTTCACAATATCAAAAATCCTCTTACACAGACACTTTTACACTATCACCGAATATTTATGCATTCATTGTAAACATTATTCACTTGTACCATACAATACTGACACCACAAAACAAAATTATTAATTTGTTTTGATAACGGCCGCGCGCAACAGTCGGCTCGCCGGGCGGCCACGGGCGGCGCGTGCGACGTAACCGACAAAGTACAGTTTGTTCGAAATAAGTAAGCCGATCGAAAGTTGTCTGCAAGTGGCTTAGAAGTGGTAAATTCTAATAGAAAGAGTCGATGTAAAGATAATTAGAGTCGTATATGTTTCACATTTCTAATGATTTTGTTTACTAATTTCGATATTTATGTATTAAAACACTTAATTAAATGATTTTATCACCGCGGTAGTTCGGAACGGCTAACTTCCGATCGGCTTACTTATTTCGAACAAACTGTACCGTCTGCCGATTTTGTAGCATTTTTACTATATCAAACATGATTACAAAGTAAATATGCAATAATATGAGTAACTCTTGACTGAATTATGTTTTTAAATCAATAATCTAGCTAGTATGACTAGACAACGTTGCGGACTGAAAGATGACATAGTGACACGAATTGAAAGAGATGCTAAGATGGTTTGGGCATGTCGAGAGAATGAATGAAAGACGATTAACGAATGGAATTTATAAGGCGAATGTTAGTGGCAGCGTCTGGAGAGGTCGCCCTAGAAGGACGTACACCGATCTTATCGGTGAGGTTCTTCAAAAAGGTCAGGTGCGTAGTACTCGCAACCGGCACGTGTGTATGAAAAGATGTATGAATGTGGAAGAAGCGAAAGAGATATGCAAGAGTCGTAGCAAATGGCAGTCCATAGTTTCTGCCTACCCCTGTGGGAAAAAAGCGTGAGTGTATGTATAACATACCATCACGCCTGTAATCCCCGACGGGTTAGGCAGAGGTGTACTTAATGTACACCCACAGTTCGCCGGTATGTTTAGGTCCCATGTAATAGGGGGCGAGCCTATTGCCATTAACCAGGCACAAATCCAGACTCCGAGCTGCTACTGAGAATTTCATAGAAAAACCCAGTAACACTGCTCGACCTGGGGATCGAACCCAAGACCTCTAGCGTAGCAGTCTCGATTGGGACCACTAGACTAACGAGGCAGTCAGTAACGAGTTTATGTATGTATGTATGTAAACTAGCTACGTACCTACATGTATATCGAACAAAATTCAAGCATATTTACTGTAAAATCATGACGAAATACGTCCGACACCAAGTTGAATCTATATACATCCACAGTTCAGTACTTTTTTCAATAGCTTATTACAATATTCACAAAAACTATCTCTTTACACATATTTAATTATTTCTCAATAGTTATATTTAATTCACTAGCGCACGTAGTTGCCTCATGAGGGCAAAACAATAGATTTTGCATTGTGTCTACAATATGGCGCTTGACCAGTTAAGAATCTTATAAGAATATTCACCGGATAATTCTTGCAGTAACTTTTCCGATAGCACTCGCACAACAACAACACGACAAAAAGCAAAGATGGCGGAATATAGAGATGCGACCACGGACGATGAAGTTTTTTGTAATTTTTTAAACCCCCGACGCAAAAACAGCGGGGTGGTATAAGTTTGACGTGTCTGTGTGTGTGTCTGTCTGTGCCATCGTAACTCCCCGAACGGATGAACCGACTTTGATTTAGTTTTTTTTTGTTTGAAAGGTAAATTAGTCGGGAGTGTTCTTAGCTATGTATGATGAAAATCGGTCGACATTTAATGCAAGTGTCGAGGGTTTTTTAAATTTTTAATTATTCTTACATTTGGTTCCAACTAAACATCAAATCCACCTAAATTAAATGAATATGAACTAGAGTAACTAATCGTACACTAAGTTAATGTTCAGAGCAAAACAAAACGTAATAAATCCATGACAATACATGCACTTGCGCGCTTATTTGCGCACTGATGTGCATACATCCCGTCGCGCCTGCAATCTGTTTCTGGGTGTGCAAACAGCACTTCACGGCCTCATGCCTCGCTGGCAATTACTCTCTCAGTCTCCTTCCTTCCCCTCTTGTTCCTTTTCCTTAAATAGGCAACCCATCTGCAACTCCATTGGTATTGCAGATGGCTATGGGCGGCGATGACTACTTACCATCAGGTAGCTCGCCTGCTCGTTTGCCGAGTTATCTCAAAAAAAATATTCGGGGAAAAAAATAAAACAATATTTTGCTATAAAATACAATATTTATTATTGCTTAATTAATATTATAATACAGAGTAAGTTTTTTAACAATTATCTCCTATTAAAAAACCTTCAAAAAGTCAAGTGAGAAGTTTTCCCCTCTGAGAAAAAACGCCGAAACAAACTCAGAATATTATGGTCTATTTAAAAGATCAGTCAGAAGTATTATCAGATATGCGAGTTTTACAATGTAGGGCAAAATCTGAACAGGCCTTTTGAAGAAAGGGCCATAGCAGCGTTGAGTTGAGCTGTCCTAACTGACGGCACACATACATCAGTCATCGTGTAGCTCAACCATTATATAGTAGCAGGGGAGCCCATGAGGGGATTTCGGGATTTACTTGAGCGCGGCAGATTAATATATAGGGGGATACCTTGTACCCGGTTAAGTACTTCCACCAAATATGAGCCTCATATATATGGCCGCCCGTCAAGGATAAAGGATCAGATTAGTAAAAAAAAATTTTTCATCTGACATTCTCGAGCGCGTCAGATTAAGGTAGGGTGACATGATAAAACATGTATATTCCTCTATCTCTGTCTCCTCTGACAATTTAAGGGTGTCGTAAAGAAACGGGAGGGCTACAAAGTTGTAAAAAAAAAAACGTCATCTTGACATTCTCGAGCGTGGCTAATTTTTTTTTTATTTTGTAGGGAATAACTTAAGGATTTCGAAAAATATATAATCTGACGATTTCCACAAGCCGAAGTAACAAAAAATCATCGCTAAAGATTAATGCGTGCATATACGTTATGCCTGTATTCCCATCTCCGCGTTTCTATTCCTCTCTCACTCTTTCTCTATATATAACTCTCTCATTCCGTCCCCACTTAGAAGATGATTATTAAAAAAAAATACAAGAAAATATATTTTTTATAATTATTTTCTTATAAATACAAGTATTTTACTGAAAACAAACCTACAGATTTTTATTTTCATGCTATTTCCTGAGCTTTTCAATTAAAACATAACATACCATCACGCCTGTATTCCCCGAAGGGTTAGGCAGAGGTGTACTTAATCTACACCCACAGTTCGCCGGTATGTTTGGGTCCCATGTAATAGGGGGCGAGCCTATTGCCATTCACCGGGCACAAATTCAGACTCCGAGCTGCTACTGAGAATTTCATAGAAATACTCAATAACACTTTGCTCGACCTGGGGATCGAACCCAAGACCTCTAGCGTAGCAGTTGCGATTGGGACCACTAGACCAACGAGGCAGTCAAGGCAAGGCAGTCTTTTCAATTAATTAAGTTTAATGATTTAAGACTGCCTCATTAGTCTAGTGGTCCTAAGAGCGACTGCTACGCTAGGGGTCCTGGGTTCGATCCCCGGGTCGAGCAAAGTGTTATTGGGTTTTTCTATGAAATTCCCAGTAGCAGCTCGGAGTCTGGATTTGTGCCCGGTTAGTGGCAATAGGCTCGCCCCCTATTACATGGGACCTAAACATACCGGCGAAATGTGGGTGTACATTTTTACACCTCTGCCTAACCCTTCGGGGAATACAGGCGTGATGGTATGTTATGTTATGTTAATGATTTAAGAAAATAAAAAATGAAAATTTTTATTTGTCCGATTAGGCGAATCCCTCCAAGTAATCGTCAGATTATGAAACAGCACGTCTAGGGCATAAAGATAAACCATATATATCTTAATCTGACGCGCTTGAGTATTTCAAAATGGCGAATTTTTTTGCAAATTCTAATAATGGCTGCGAGTTTGCGTCACCTCCAAATCGTCAGATTATTATATAAGAGCTTTTTTTTAGGTTTACTTAACGTCCCCTGAGAAAATCTGACGCGCTCGATTAAATGTTTTTTTTTCCATTTTCAACCCTTACGTACGACCACCCCCATCATGGAAACAATCAGATTAACATACGTACATTTTTTTAAATACGTAGGACATGGATGCTATAAATATCTGACGCGCTCGAGTATGTCCAGGCCACAGTTTTTTTTTACATTTTTGAAAATCTATAGCCGCTCCCCCCACCGATGTAAAGGTATTATTATATGACATTTTTTTCTTTTTATCATCTTAGCTTCGCAACCCTATAGGTCTCTATGGCGCTCGAGTAACTACCGATTTAGCACCTTGGGCTCCCCTACTATAGGGAGCTCAACGACGCATATCAGCAAGACTGAAAAGGAATGGCTTACTTAACAACTGAGGTGTCGAGATGACAACGCGCGAGTGATACCACTGGTGAGGGGCTGGACACTTCTATACTTGATATTTATTGTGTAGGCAGTAGCGCTATCTCTCGATAAATCCCATAAAATAAAAATGAGTTTTATTGCGTTGTGCCTCATAATACCATAGATGGAGCTTATTCCAAGAACTGGTACTTGTGTAACTGTTTTATCGCCATTATGTAGAATACGGATACGGATACGGTCGTTAAGTTTGGATGTGTTCTCTCAACTTCAGTTACTGTTTCGTGATATTTTGTGCGTTAGTAATGCACAGAAATTGTGTTAAGTTGTAGGTTTTCGACGTGTAACACACAAAGACAAAGTAAATATATTGATTTACAGTTAGTGCAAACGTGTTAATCAAATTCTGTGCGGTAAAATGAGGACTAATAATGCAATGGACGTAAATTGTAATGGCGTAAATTTATTATGAAAAACCAATATTATAAAGCACCGAAATAAAGAAATTTCTGAAAAACTTGTTTTGTTATGCAGTATATAAACCTAATATAGGTTAATATATATTAAAATACGTAGATACGTACATATCTCCCTATATAAAACAATTAGTAGGTACATGGGAAACGTCAAAAGATGGCCTTAGTGTTCAACAAATGTAATTTTTGGTGAGTGCTGACACGAAAATTTCTGAGAGGACTCTCTTTTCCTAGTATATTAGTCTACTCTTTGCCACTGGTCTTGCTGACGTCTATAGGCGGAGGTTGTCGCGTACTACCTATATATTATTATATATATATATATATAAAAGGCAATGTCCCGACTGACATATCATCGCCCAGCCGAAACCACTAATTATAGAACTTTGAAATTTTGTGAGGATATTTCTTTTATACTCTAGGCGTCATTTAAGAAAGGATTTTTCGAAATTCATCCCCTAAAGGGGTGAAATGGGGGTTTAAAGTTTGTATGAAACTCTGTCATTTCTAATTTGAATTTAATGAAATTTGGTATTAAGCCTCTAAATACAAAATAATAAAACACGTCGTTAAAGATTTTTTAAATTTCATCCCTTAAATGGGTAAAAAGGGGTGTTAAAGTTTGTATGGTTTTTTTTTTGTTTATTATCAAAATTACTTGAGATTCAATATTTAAGCTTTCCAACATAATTAAGGAAATACGTGTTTTTGGATTTTTTTAATATCGTCCCTTAAATGGGTAAAAATGGGTGTTAAAGTTTGTATGGAAAATAAATTTTTTATTATCGAAAATACTTGATATTTTGTATTTATGCTCTTCAATACAAATAAAGACATAAGTTTTTTTGTTTTTTTGATTTTCATCCCTAAAAGGGATAAAAAGGGGTGTTAATGTTTGTACGAAAATGAATTGTTTATTATCAAAATTACTTGAGATTAAATATTTAAACTCTTCATTTAATTTAAGAAACACGTATTTTAAAATAAATTGTTTATTATCATGCTTGAACTTATGCATTTAAGTTGTACAATACAAGTAGAGCAACAAAATTTCAATTTCAACCCTTACTAGCCGCGTGAAAAGAGTTGCTGCCCCTATATAGTGCAAGTAAAGAAATCTGGCATTTTTATTGGCGCACCTAATTTTTATTATTACTTTTAGAACGGAATACGTTATGATTCCGTTCAAAATAAATAAATACGAGAATCACAATATTCGAAAATTATACCAAGTTGCACATCATTATTATTATATAGCCAACCATTTTGTGTCACGCACTTTTGGCTAAAATACAAAGTAATCGGGGCATTGCTTTAGCTGTAGATTCATCTGGAATCGGGAATGCGTCAGATTCTGTTATACCTAGAGGACCCCGAGCAGACGAAATCAGAGCATCCTCAACATTGTCATACCTATAGCCCAACATAATGATTATCTGTAAAAAGAAAAATGAGAAAAAAAATTTTTTTGGAAGTTTTCAGAGCTATTAGGTACTTAAAATAGGAAATGGAGATTACCCCGAATCCGAAAGGAAAATATGTATAGCATCTCCATAAATATGTTTATCGTCACTGTATTCAACAGTAGTGACAGGTGGCTATGATAGTTCTAATAGCTAGAGTGTGCCCTAATTATTCTAAAATACAAACAAGTCTATAAGGCTGTGCAAACGTGCAATATTGACTTCGAAAAACAACAGTGCAGCTGCTATTAATTACATACTCATAACTTTATAAGTCTTTGTAGGGCTCAAAAATTGAATGCAGATCTATTGATTCAGAGCTACAAGCGGATGAAGCAATTTACTATCATGTAGAGTTTTTAACGGTGTTAACCTTCCTTGGGACACCTGTAATGCTGCTGCGTCTCATTAAACCATTTAAACTATGTAACGGGACTAGACTGCGAGTAACCGCATTGCACAAAAATATTAAAGAGGCACTGTGATAACTGGATGTATCCGGGGGAATCACTTTTCCTAACTCAAATAGCACTGATACCATCCGACTATGTTTTTGAGAACGATTACATTTCCCCCTTAATTAAGATCTGCTTTGCAATGACCATAAAAATATTTCAGGGTGAGTCATAAGGGTGGCAGGCATACATTTAAGAGAACATTGCTTCTTACATGAGCAATTCTACGTTGCCTGTTACAGAGTCCGTACTAATAGCAGTCTGGTCATTTTGACACCAGACAGAAAAAGCACCAATGAGCAAAGTGGTTTACCACCATTTGTACCTCCCCGTGGAAATCGATCCTACGAGAACTCCAGAATGATAGACCATTGCTCTAGCTATTATTAGTACACGAATGCTGCTCATTTAATAGCAAATATATGTACATGTTACTTTGGAAATACCTAAACAGCCTAAATCGTGATGTCCACGCGGGCGAAGCTGCGGGCGGAAAGCTAGTCCGGAATATAACGAATATATGCTTGTTAATAACGGTAGAGTAGAAGAGATCTTTGTCAAAAAACTTAATCCTACAGTTTGTTCAAAATAACTACTAAGCTTGTCTGAAGTTCCGCAAATGGTTTAGCAGTTGTCAATTTTAATGGAAACAGTCGGTGTAATTTGTGATTATTTAAACGAGCAGGCGAGCTACCTGATGGTAAGTAGTCATCGCCGCCCATGGACATCTGCAATACCAAAGGAGTTGCAGATGCACTGCTGAGCCTATTTAAGGAAAAGGAGGGAGAAGAGGGAAGGAAAATGAAGGGTAAAGGAGAAAAGAAGAAGGAAGGGGAAAGGAGAAAAGGAAAAGGAAGGGGAAATGAGAAAAGGAGAAGAAAGGGGATTGAGGGAGGAATTAGGCCTCTATGTATAAAAACACTTAGTTAAGCACTTTTTCAAGCGCGGTAGTTGGGAACGGCTAATTTCAGACAAGCATATATCATAATATATATGAAACACTAACCATCATATACAAAAAATATACCTAACGTTTTACAATTAAAAACATAATTTATTTTGTCTCGTTTTAACACGTGATATTTTCGTGAAAGGGAAAAGAACACAAAACATATTTAAGCTATAGGAAATATTTTGAACGTTATATATTTTTATGAATAAGACGGTTAAGAATTATATTACAATATTGCTTACAATACACTTGAAAATTATAATTAAAAACAACATTATTGATCAAAGGATTACTATCAATACATTTCTAGTTAACAATGCGTCAAAAGATACTGTTTTTTTTTTATTTTGTTTAGGTGTGAAAAATCTAATAACATAACATACCATCACGCCTGTAATCCCCGAAGGGTTAGGCAGAGGTGTACCTACTAATTTACACCCACATTTCGCCGGTATATTTAGGTCCCATGTAATAGAGGCCGAGCCTATTGCCATTAACCGGGCACAAATTCATACTCCGAGCTGCTACTGAGAATTTCATAGAAAAACCCAATAACACTTTGCTCGACCTGGGGAACGAACCCAGGACCTCCTTCGTAGCAGTCGCGCTTAAGACCACTAGACAATGAGGCAGTCATATCTAATATGCGTGTTTTTTTATTAACTGGCTTAGCGGCCAAATTCGCCCCGTTTAAGGGTGATTCAACCCGACATACTGATCAACTTTCCCTATGAAACCCATCAACGATACGTGAAAAAAAAAACGACTTTTCATACATGCCGAAATGTGGTCTGTTTACAGAGTATATATTTATATTTCACGAATAAGGTTGGAAATTAAATGATATTTAATTTCCGTAAATAGATTTCTCAAAAGGAGCGTTCAAGTGTTACGTATCGAATTTGGGGGGTAGGGGGGGGGGGGTCTTGTTTAACGTTACGATGCGTTAAAGTCGGGGTTGAACTACGCGTTACGTAACATTGTTTTTTTAACCCTTCAGAACAGTCGCGTAGACAGATTCTCTTATGCATCATTTAAAACGTTTTTTTTTTTTCAAAATTTAAAATGGAATGACCACTTCAAATTTTTTTAAAGCGACTTTCTGGAATTTTACTCCACATAATTGTGACTTTTAGGTAAAAATGGTAACATGGTGGTTACGTAACGTTTTACTAGGGGAGGGGAGGGCGAAAGTAGCGTTACTTGAACGCTCCCAAAGACACTTTTACAAGTCAATGTTTTACATTTTTTTATATGTATTGGGTTTCATAGGAAAAGTTGTTGAGTAAGGGTAGATTCATCCCTTTAACGGGTTCAGACTACTAAAACGATACGCTTTATATAAAAAAAAACTTATTTCCCTTTGTCACGCCATATCTTGATTACGACTACTGATAATATTAATTTTTATTTTGAAGTTTTCTAATACTTTTTAGAAAAAAAAATGCGCAGAGAATTGGAAAATATCAGAAAACTTAACCACTATTTTAGCTTCGTGCGTTTTATTATTATTATTTAGTCCATTTCGGATTGAATATTCATAATTAAGACAGGAAAACCTGTTGGTTTCACAAAAATACAAAGGAATGCATATAATTAACCATTTACAATTAAAATTAAAATTTAATCACTAAAATGCTATAATATAATACATACCGGCGAACTGTGGGTGTACATTTAGTACACCTCTGCCTAACCCTTCGGCGAATGCAGGCGTGATGGTATGTATGTATGTATGCTATAATTTTAACAATATAACACAATTATTGTTGTTATTACATAACAAACGCGAGTCAATTGCCATTAACCGGGCACAAATCCAGACTCCGAGCTGCTACTGGGAATTTCATAGAAAAACTCAATAACACTTTGCTCGATTTGTAATTGAACGCAGGACCTCTAGCGTAGCAGTCGCACTTAGGACCACTAGATTAATGAGGCAGTAAAATGCTATAATTTTACCAATATAATAAATTTACTGTTACTGGGTTCCATTCACGTCCCAAAATTATTTACGTATTATTTCAGCTTTTAGGCAGCGTATCAACATGAAACATGCACTCCATTTTAAGTTAGACGCCAACAATACAACTGTAAAAACCTCATCCAATTTCGTGCAGTAGTTTTTGCGTGATACGTGTACAAACATACAGACAGACTGACAAAAATTCTAAAAAGTGTTGTTTTGGCTTCTGTTGTTCTTAACCCCGCGTTCATAATGACAACAAAACATGTTGCAAACATCTATCGTAGCTCTCTCGCGCTCTATGAGAGATAAAAATTAGCTAGCTGTTTGATTACAATCTAGCTCTCGTTCTCTCGCTAAGAGACTAGCTCATTGGCTCAATCGGCTCAATGAATCTTCATTGTAAATCGATCTTTATTTTAATAGGGACAAAGTAGAAAATGCTTTAGCATATTAACATATCTATGTAACTATCTTTTTGTATTTTTTAGACATTTTCCATGCAAAGATTATTAAGTTACATACCCTATCAATGCAACATGTGAGCCGATCAGCGAGCTAGATATGTAAGTATGCTAAAGCATTTTCTACTTTGTCCCTATTAAAATAAAATCGATTTACAATGAAGATTCATTGAGCCGATTGAGCCAATGAGCTAGTCTCTCGCTCACAGAATAGCTCATCAACTCAGGATTCAATGAGAGCTAAATGAGCTAGAGAGCTAAAAGAGGGATACGGCTCTTTTGATTGAAAGAGCTATATCTCTCTTTTCTTTTCATTGAGCCGTTTATTGCATCGCTACTAACTATCAGAGTGATTGGGATAGGTAGCTGTTTACAAAAAAAAAATGTAGTCAGTGGAAACGCAGGGTTATAAAAACCCCCATATTAGTTTTTCATCAATATCTAATGTACAGACATCGGCCTATTACATCGTTTAATATTATTATTTATAATACAATGAAAAGCTGAAAAGTTTGTTTGTTTGAACACGCTAATCTCTGAAACAATCAGTCGTATTTGAACAATTATTTTTGTATATGATAGCCACATGCATATGGAAGGCTAAAGGCTTTATAACATCACGCTGGGATCCTTAGGAGCGGGGCGAAGCGAGTGAAACCGCACACGGCTATTTTTATTACAATTAGGAACATGCATGCGTTTTTTTTATTTTTTTTATTAATTCTATACATCATAACAACACAATAGAAGATATAATTATTCGCGGGAATGTTCAAAAATTTTTTTTAAATATTATTCAACCTACATATCCAAAATTGAGCAGTTTAATCGCCGCCATTTTTCGCGCCCTTCAGATGACGTCATGGGCCGCGATCATCGCACGAAGTGTTTGTTTATTACAGGTGTTTTGGTTAATTCTTAAAGATTTTACCATGGAAGAAGCTAAAAACTCTTTCTATCGGTATTGCATAGTACCAAAATGAAAAAATACTATCAGAACTACTCCCGATAAAGTATTTTTTCTTCTTTCGGTCATCGTATATAGTCGTCTCACCACTGACGAAAATCGCTCAAAACACACAAATTAAAATATATTTCCAAGATAATTCCTCTTCTAGCAGCTTTCGACTATGTGATTAAATTCAATGTCGTGGCCCGTGACGTTTCATTTCGTTCAACCAATGACAGCGCGTTTTGTAAATTTGAATTTCGCTCGCATAATTAGCACTTTTTAATTATTATTTTATACAAATAAATAACAATTATGTAACAAAATGTTGTTACAATAATACTTTATGTATGTTTAAGATTCCGGAAAAAAATATATTAGGCAAATTTAAACTTCATGCATATTCCTAATTTAAATGAAATATAGCATAGTTACTGGCTTTCTGATTGGTTGATTGTGAATTCACTGGCTCTCCGTTGGTTCATAACTGATGCTGATTTGTTGACCAGTTTCCATGCTGGGCTCCGTTTTGGATATACCTGCTATTAAAATCTTTTTGCCGTCTGTTGAACCGGGCGTTGCTGAAACGTAAAAAAATATATTAAACATAACATGCCATCACGCCTGTGTTCCCCGAAGGGTTAGGCAGAGTTGTTCTAATGTACAGTTCTAATGTTGGTGTATAAGGGGCTCGCCTATTGCTTTTGAGGGGGCACAAATCCAAATTCGGAGCTCCTATACACTTAAATGAACAAAAAATGTCCATGGACATTTTTTCGTTTGGGTGTGCTCAGTAGAATGCCTCGCCGAGGTAATGTTGTTACTGCTCATGGGGTTCAAATCAAATCAAAACAAATGTTTTTATTTCAAATAAGCTTTTACAAGCGTTTATGAAACGTTCGTTCTGGACACAAATGCCACTGAGAGGTTTGCATATCTTATGCAAAAAGTAAGTTCGCCCAATTGTGAGGTTCGCGATAAAAGAGAAGATGTGCAACATCTTTTCGTGGAGTGCGTCAGGAACGAAACTGAGAGAAACAGGATAATTAAATAATTATTTATTTTATTAATTATTATAATTAAAGGCATATTTTTCTTTTTTCTGGCTTGGCCTATGTCCCGTAAAGGCTCAATTGATTTATGCATTAATTATTTATTTATTTATTCAGGTTAACCAACAATTGTTTACAGATGAATTTGCTCAGACACATTTACAAGTGTAACAATTAATTAAAGGTTAACACCGCTTGTAAACGGCTGCAATAATAATTATTAAATGTTATGAAAAATATAGTATATAATAATTATGAACTTTTATAAAATTGAATCAATATATAATTTAACATCCTATCCTACTTCCTATCCTATCCTATCCTACTTCCTACTAATATTATAAATGTGAAAGTTTGTGAGGATGGATGGATGGATGGATGTTTGTTACTCTTTCAGGCCGAAACTACTGAACGGATTTTGATGAAACTTTACAGTATTATTGTTTATACATCAGAATAACATATAGGCTTCAATTTATAACGATATTTTGGGAAATTCCCACAGGATTGGGAAAAATCTATTCCACGCGGACGAAGTCGCGGGCAAAAGCTAGTATAATATATATTATATGTTAACTTATATTTCTATTGATTCAATAATTAATTTAAAGTTAATATTTAAAGCACTGTTTTTATTTAGTAGGTGTAACTTGTTTTTTTTTTGTTTGTAAACTTATTAGTTTATGATGGGGCTGATGTGAACTACTTATGTTCAAAAGTCCATTAAAAGAAAAGATTTAAAAACTCACTTATTTCATACAATTCATACACCACCTCAGATTCTTCTGGTTGCAACGGTGGAGTGATTGGAGTTACTCCATCTGAAAAAAACAACATACTATCACAAAGGCCGAAGTGTATTACATCCAGACTTTGAACCTATTGCCATTAACCAGGTACATACGGCTACAGGTCGACCTATACAAATCCAGTTTAGGCTGATCTCACATTGTACAGGCTTCCGATACAATAAGAGGCCAGCGTAAACTGGTTTTGTATAGCTTGATGTGTAGCCGTGCGTACAAATTGAACCTCCAATTTGCTGCTCAACCTCTAACAGAACATAAAAATAAAGATTTTTTTATAAGATATCTCTGCAAACGAAAGGAGTAGGGGACTGAGGGAGGAACTGGGCCTCCGGCGCTCCACACTCACCGCACGAAACGCAACAGTATACATACTGCTACTTGACGTCGATATTCAGTGGGAGAGTAGAATTTCCCGTCGTGCCAACCCATTCATGCTGGCATGTAGACATGCCAGTGAGCCGCTACAAATATATTTTTATTTAATGGATATCTTGGCAAATGCAGGCAAGCTACCTGATGGTAAATAGTCATCGCCGCCCATGGATATCTGCAAAACCAAAGGAGTTCCAGATGCGTTGTCGGGCCTATTTAGGGAAAGGGAGGGGAAGGAGAAAAGGAGAAGGAAGGGGATTGAGGGAGGATTGGGCCTGCGGCCCTCTCGCTCACCGAACGTTTTCTGCGAGAGTGTGGCACAGTTGCCAGCAGATCTGACAAATTACTCCAAATGATTTTAAACCTTAAAGTGTTGATTATTAAGTTCAAAATCAACTGAGAAAATTTGACATATTGTGGTAATTTGATGTGCTGGCCACAGTACTTGCTGGGTCATGAAATGAAATGATATTTATTTCTGTAAATAGATCTTTTAACGACACTATTACAAGTCATTTTTTTTTACATATATTTTTTTAAACTAGATGGCGCCGACATTTCCTATCTGACGACCTCTGAGAAGAAATGTCGAAACAAACTCAGAGAATCATGGTCTCTTTTAAAGTCCAGACAATAGTTATATGATAGATATGCGAGTTTTAAAATGTAGGGCAAACAGGCCCATTCATGCTGCGAACAGCGTGGCCCTACCACAACAAAAACTGGTCATACAACCAGGCTAACTTTGCACTGCTTATTGGTATACATTCAATAAAAAATAAAAAGTTTAAATCAACTCACCCCAAGCCCGATGATCACCTAATCCTTTCATTTTAAATAAATGTTGTTTTAACAGCACAGCATTGAAAAACACTTCACCACACACACACATATGTGTCTTAGATTTGACCTCCTCTTCTGGCGCGTGGTCTCCTTGTATGTGCTGTCTCATTCCCTCTTTAGTAACACATAGTGCTCGACAAATTATACATATATGAACCGCATTACTCAACGGTATACCTTTGAAGATGTGGCTCATACGGTTCTTCATTGACGGGTACATGCGATGAGGTAAAAAGTATTTCCCCACATCACTGTTAGCTGTACTTTTAATATTCTTCCTCTTATGCATGTCCATGTGCTTATTTAAATATAACGGTTTTGATGTCTCGTACCCACATATATTACAAGAAAAGTGACCTGGATGGGTTTTTATATGTTTCAACAATTCTTGACTGTTTTCACAAGATCTTAAGCATATCGGACATGTACCAATGTTAAAAGTACCATGGTATAACAGATGGAACCAGGCCGATTTACCGCGTATACTTTTCCAGCATTTCGGACAGTTTATTTTCTTTGAATCGTTGTCTATAGTTTTTCTTGTATGCCAGTGGTATATGTGCGATACAAGGAGTTGTTTGTTGAAGAAAAGTCTTTGACAGTAGTCGCAAAGGAATATTTGTCGATCAATCCGTGTGGCGTCCGGTGGGCAACACAGATGATTAACTAGAATATGTTCAACGAGGGTCTGTTTGTCTTTTTGCTCTCTTAGACATATCTGGAAGGTTTAAAGGCTTTTTAGTATAAATGATATGCGCTGCAAAGCTGACAAAATGATCCGTCATACATAAATACTATGTACTACAATTATGGAAACAAAATGTTGATACTATAAGTTACGTGCCTTTTTTAAGGGTCTGGTTATCTGCGCGACAGTTTCTAGTATGGATACCAGTCTCCCACAAAGGACTAATGGAAAGAGTTTTACGAACTTGATTTTAAGAACCTTTGAGGTAGAGATATTATAGAGTTATTATTTAAAGTGTGGTAGTGGTAATTAGAGGCCCAAAAAAAGCCTAACTTTGTGTAAAATACTGATATTCTGTCTGCTCAGACCGGAAGCCAACCCCAACATAAAAAGAAATACCGTACCATCACGCCTGTATTCCCCAAAGGCATGAGGCAGTGGTGTACTAATGTGCACCCACATTTCACCGGTAAGTTTTAGTTCCCATGTAATATGTGGCGAGCAATTGCCATTAACCAGGCATAATTCCAAAATCTGAGCTGCTACACTGATTATTTCATAGGGAAACCCAATAACACTTAGCTTGACCTGGAAATAGAACCTAGGACTTCAAGCGTAGCCGTCACGCTTAAGACAATCAGACTACTGAGGCAGTGTAACAGGGAAGTTAACAAGATTACTATTTTTTTATTTTTTTTATGTAGCCTCTTTTGTTTCCCCCTGCAGGGCAAAGGCCTCCCCTAACTTCTTCCAGGATCCTGGGCTTCTTTATGCAACGTTGGAAGAAAGCAAAAGATTACTAGTAATGATTTTAAAAAAAAGTGATAAAAAATTACAAAAATAGTGTGGCTTACAGAACACATATGAGAGTTCTTATCTTTCAATGCTTTCACTAAATACCAGCGGTGAGCACTATTCCTGTGTATCTCGACATCAGTCTCCGTCGACCACGGACCTTTCTCGCACAAATCACAATAATATTCTTCCAATATGTTACTAATACTAGTTCCAGTTTCTATATTTCTCACATTCACATCTTTTGGAGACCGAAACATTTTTGTTTTGTTATTTATTTACAAAATATAGCTTTTTGAAATACTCGGAAAGGTATTTCAGCGAGCGCAATTTTTATCAATTTGACATTTTGCTACTGACACTGACAGTTCAGTTGACGTAAAATGTTATTATTTAGTAGTGTGTAACTCATCTCCACACCGGCTCAAAGAGCCAGATCATAGAGTCAGTAAGACAGAGCTGTTGAGGTGTGGTGTATTTTACCGCAGCTCAACAGCTTAATGAAAAGTATTGTGCCTCTACGTTCGTAGCCAGTACAATGTAAAAAACTGTTAGAACTGGGCACTGCACCGAAATTCGTGAGCAGTGATCTGTCGATGAAAGCCGTGAGCCTTGATCTGTTGGTGAGTCTCAAAGTGAGCAAATGAACACGCAATAAAATATAGATCGACGGCTCTCCCTGCCTATCAACGACCTCGCGTGACTTAAAATGAGTCACGGCTTACTCAAATGAGTTGTTGTGGTAGGGCCACGCTGTTCGCAGCATGAATGGGCCGGCTCGACCGGGGAAGTACCACACTCTCGCAGAAGACCGACGTCCGAGTAGTAGCGTTTCGTTACTGCGCTTCGTTCGGTGAGCGAGAGGGCCGGAGGCCCAATTCCTCCCCCAACCCCCTTCCTTCTCCTTTTCTCCTTCCCTTCCCTTTCCCTAAATAGGCTCGGCAACGCATCTTCAACTCCTTTGGTTTTGCAGATGTCCATGGGCGGCGATGACTACTTACCATCAGGTAGCTCGCCTGCTCGTTTGTCGAGTTATCCCATAAAAAAAAAATAAAAAAATAAAAAAATGAGCCGAGAGCTGATCTGCAGATCAAAATTTTGTTGAGTTTCATGCCTAGTAGTATTTAAGTTTTCCAATGTTATATAGGAGTAAAAGAGATAGCAATAACATCATGCATGCTATAAATATATTTTTGTCGGTGCTATAAATTAAAATCAATGTAAGGTTACTGGAACGCTTTTATACGCTCCTATTCACTCAAAACATGTTCTGAGATATTTTTACAATTTTAATAAATTATGTTGGTAATTGCTGCTCTATTTTTATCTTAGATTCGTTTAATGAAGAAGTGGAAAAACTGAAATAGGTATGCAAGAGTTGTAGCAAGAGGCAGTCTAGCGTCTGCCTATCCTGTGGGAAAAAGGCGTGAATGTTTGTATGGTAGACTATGTAGTCTGATGACTTCTGCTAAAATAAAGTCACAACCAAAGTCTACATTACAATACAGGAAAGTCACAACTTTCCAGCTTTTGTTTACAATAAATTGTCGTAAAATTAATGTTTTCTCAAATAAATATGTCAGATACGCCTATCCATTTCGACGAACAAAAACTCTATTCTGATAATTATCATTTACTATAAGATAAAATGTGATAAAATGTAATAAAGTGCATTGATAGCCTTGTTTTATGACCATTAGACTGCCAAGTCAAAGGTCTTGAGTTCGAATCCAGGGCACGCACCACTGTCTTTTCGAAGTCATGTGCGAATAATTAATAATGAATAATTAATTATCACGCGCTTAAAAACGGTGAAGGAAAAACATCGTGAGGAAACCTGCATACCTGAGAGATTTTCTTGACGGCATGTGAAGTCTGCCAACCCGCATTAGGCTAGCGTAGTAGACTAAAGCCTAATCCCTCTCGTTCTGAGAGAAGACCCGTGCCCAGCAGTGGGACAATGTAATGGGTTGATGTTAAGATAAAATATAGGAATTTTATCGAAAGGAACTTTTTATAGAAAGGAACATTAAAAAATCTTATAGTCAAAGATATTACTTTAAGATTCTTTGACTACTTTTAAGATTTTTTAAAGTACATACCACAATACAAGTAACGGAACGTTGTCGTAGAGTACAATCGAAAAAAAAGTGAAGCTACCCCAAAATGGCCGAAGGAAAGGAATGAAGCTTCCTTTGTTTTATAAGATTTTTGTGAAATTCATGTAAAAAAGTGTGTTTAAAATGAAGGAAATCAACATAAACATAGAAGGATATAACGTTAATGGAATATGTGTGGGTTGTTTGAGTTTTAACCGTCGAATGTTTTACCACAGCGATGTAAAAGAGTGTTTTCATTTACTGGGAAATATAGATGTAAGTACTAATACGACTATCTAAGTATTAAAATACAGATAAATATAGATATCAAGTGCGAAAACCTTGATTAATTATGCAGTTCAATTCATATTTCACTAAAACAAAACATGTAAACACGGAACAAAAATCCTTGGATCCGCCATTGCTGTCGCTAATGTTTTTTTTTGACACTAAGTATAGTTTAACCTTTTTACAGTTTGTTCGAAATAAGTAAGCCGATCGGAAGTTAGCCGTTCCGAACTACCGCGGTGATAAAATCGTTTAATTAAGTGTTTTAATACATAAATATCGAAATCAGTAAACAAAATAATTATAAATGTGAAACATATAGGACTCTAATTATCTTTACAACGACTCTTTCTATTCAAATTTACCACTTCTAAACCACTTGCAGACAACTTCCGATAGGCTTACTTATTTCGAACAAACTGTACTGTACTTATTCTTATCTATGGGACATTAATGGACGGCCGGAAGCCTGAAGTCTACCATAGCCATTAAAAAAATGTTTTGTCATTATTCATTCATTCGGCAACTCTCAGGCAGGCCCAATTTCTCCCTCAATCCATTTCCTTCTCCTTTTCTCCTTCCCCTCCCGTTTCCTTAAATAGGCTCAGCAACGCATCTGCAACTCCTTTGGTTTTGCAGATATCCATGGGCGGCGATGACTACTTACCATCAGGTAGCTCGCCTGCTCGTTTGCCGAGTTATAGCATAAAAAAAACTCTTTTGCCCTTTTCAAGTAAAGTATAAAGTATCATTAAAAATCAAATACAATAAAAAAATATTTAGTTAAAAGGTGTAGTGATAGCCTAGTGATATGACCATTGGTCTGTCAAGCCAAACGCCTCGAGTTCGAATCAAAGGCACGCACCTCTGACTTTTCGAAGTTATGTGCGTATTAATAATTAATTATCACGCGCTTAAACAGTGAAGGAAAACATCGTGAGAAAACCTAGGTACATGTCTGAGAGATTATCTTGACGGCAAATCCCTCTACAGACAAATCCCTCTCGTACTGAGAGGAGACCCGTGCCCAGCTGTGGGACAGTGTAATGGGTTGATGATGATAATGAGTTAAAAGGTAAAACAACATCGATCGGCATTGAATCGCCTGATCTACACTCAAGCCTTTTTCCCATAAGGGTAGACAGAAACTACAGAACGCCATTTGCATTTCTTGCATAGTTTGTTTGAAATAACTGAGCTTCTGTGAAGTTAGCCGTTCCGAACCGTCGAACAGATAAAATCGTTCAACTGCTTTTTTTTTTCTTTTTTTATGTAGCCTCTTTCGTGTCCCACTGCAGGGCAAAGGCCTCCCCTAACTTCTTCGAGGATCGTTTAACTGCTTATTTTTTATTATATTTTAGCATTAATAATGCAAAATGTTCACAAAGATATGAATTTTCTAATGAAAGAATATTTCAAAAAGCAACATCGTTCGACATTGAACTACCTGTAAAGGAAGTCATGTTGGTTGGTTGAAGCCACCGCGACGTTACCTCAAAGACGTAAATTCGAAACGGGAAGGCAAACGACGACCCTGGACTCGCGGTGGCTTAGCGGACATAGCGTCTGGTGTACCTAACCAGAAGACGCAGGTTCGAATCGTGCCCGTAGTCGAATTTTTCCTACACTAAAATAACTTAATAAATAAATGTTCGTCGTATCGTTCAAATAATACATAGGCATAATGTATTATCTAATGCCTATGTAGTGTAGTGCTCGCCTTACCTTTTATGTATTAAGCTTAGTGTAAGTTAATTAGTATTATAAAGACATTCGACCCATCAATACGTGTCTTATTGATACCTGCAACGCCCCACATTGCATGGCGACCCTGCCAGTGCTGCCACGTAGGCAGCGCTGAGCAATTAAAACAAATAATATTGTGATTGCTGGACCTGAATATCTGGGGCAATAGAAATTTTGAAAAAAAAATATATGCTGGGTGCCGGGTGTTGTCCACGCCCATGTGTGATGTGCAGCCGGGAGATGTTCGTGTCCAGGGAGCAGTATGGACTGCCCTGCCCTGCCTGCGTCCAGGGAGCAGCGTGTGGTGCTGCCTTACCCTACCTGCCTTTGTGTTGTGTTTGGTGTGTTTCGGGTTATGGAGTGTTTTTTTTTTCACCAAGTGAACAATCAGTGACAATGCGCGATAAGACGTTTTTCCGTGTTTTTAGTTAGAATTTAGACAATTAGGGGCCCTTAAGTTTTATTTTTAGATTGTAACGCCTGTTGACTTAAATTTTATATTACAATGTAAATTTATCATAACTTCTCCTAATTTAGTTTGTCGCGAAAGGTATGTGTAAACTGCATATCAAATTACGGTGAGTAACACCTAGTAACGGGTACTCGTGTAAAGATGATGTCACCTCTGTAATTTGATGTTGGGAAACGAATCCAGGTGCAAATATCTGACTCGACAAATTAAACAATGCATGTAAGTTTTATTATGTAAATTTAAAGGAAAAAAGAATGGTACCTATGATGGATAAATGTGAGTTATATAAGAATAAGTAATATGGATTTGGTTTTGAATAATAAGAATGCTTAGGATTGTTAAGATTGTTATGTAAAAAGCAGTTGGGAATAATTTGGTAAGTAAGGTTTTAGATTACGTAGACGGACTGATCATCCAAATGCGATTTAGAATTTTATGTGCCGAAGTATTCAATTAGGATAGTGGTATTTATTGTGTGAATAAGAAAAGTTTATGAGTAATAATATGATAGAGTAGGTACACAAAAGGTACAATTAAGGGTTCAGTTCCTTCAGTTCGATCATGGTGTAAACGAGATTTCTCTGTGAGAGCAGTTGGAGACCAAAGATGTCTTAAATCATGACCCTAATATTATGTAAGTTTGTTTAATAAATCAGGTACTGAGAGTCCTGAATAAAGTGAGTACCAAATATTATAAAATAAATAAAATACCCGGTCGGGTTAAGTAAGTGTACCTACTGCTACAATGAAATGGATAATGTTAAATGAATATTATTTATAATGAATTTATGAAAGAATAGAATTATGGATTTGTAAGAGAGTTTTGTGAATAAGAAAATAAAGAAGAGGAAAGGGAAGGAAGTAACAGTGATTTTACATTACAGATTATATTTTTTGTATTTCATTAATTAGTACTCTTAAAAAAAAAAAGAAAATATGAAAGTACCTAGTTGATTTATGTCAATAAATATAGGTTTTGTCAACAGTGCGACTTAGTTTTAATTTAAATATATTATAGGTACAGCTAAAAAAAATTTATTATGATTAAATAAATATGAGATAGGTAGTAGTAATAGGTAGGTAGTGTTTGAAGTTAAAATTATATTGGAAAAAAAAAGTTATATTATTAAAAAAAAAAAAAGTTTTGTTAAGCTATAACGTAAAAGAATAGTAATAGACGTAGAATAAAGATTAATTGTAGGTATAATAAGTTAAAAAAAAAAATCATATTTGTAATTTTTTTTTTCAAAATTACGGGGAAGGTGTAGTGTAGTGCTCGCCTTACCTTTTATGTATTAAGCTTAGTGTAAGTTAATTAGTATTATAAAGACATTCGACCCATCAATACGTGTCTTATTGATACCTGCAACGCCCCACATTGCACCTATGCCGTGTCCAATACCAAATAAAAAAAAATACAACTAATTATGGAGTATTACATTTATTATAAAATTAGAATACCTCCAATAAATGTAAATTATATATATAGGCATAGGCATATTACATAAATCAGTTAATAGAAAGAAAGATTGGTTAGGTATTCACTTAACGTATTTTATACGCATCAGAAGGTGAAGTCAGATTGATAAAGATTAATATCTAACTTCTAACCTTCTCTTTTTTTTTTCTTTTTTTTTATACACTTTTTTTTCTCTAATACCTAAGTATCCTAAGTAAATAAATTGTAAATTGTTTAAGGACAAAATAAAATGAAATAATGTTAATGGCTATTACATAATGTATAACACTCTAGGAGTTTGGCGCTGATAGCCGAAATACAGGCTCTGCCTAGTTCGGCTACAGATGACTACATCACTTTATCGCATCTAAACTAGCCTGTTAAAATATTTTGTAATTTATGTCTAAGCTTCTTTAAATAAACATTATTCTTATTCTTTTTTACTAATCTTTCATCAATTCAGCTCCGACGCTAAGGTGCGGGTCGTTACTGAAATACATGTTTTCATAAGGATTGGCCCGCGTCAAACGTACTCCGTTTTCGTCGCTTAAGAGGAGTGTCCCTCGCGAACGCAACAATGTTGCACAGTTGTCGCTGTCTCTATCCCTCGCGATGCGAACGCGTGCCCGAGAGGAGAAACAACAATACATTTGCAACATTTTCACGCGTATTTCTTATGTTCCGAATTTCGGAGATTACTCCTATAATATTGTTAATACGTAAAAAAAAAAATATTGTAAAAATATATTCACTATATTATCTGGGTTTCTTTCGAATCAGAATGTTTCTGTATTGATACATTGTCGAGAAATACTAGCATAAAGTTGGGCCGTTTTTCAACGAAAATTGCCAATCTTTGAGCTCGTGTAACTTTTTAACAGTATACTGAAATGAAATTGTATACTACAGGAACACGTATTTTAATGATAAGATTGTTACTGCAAAATTTCAATGACTTTCATTGTTTAAAATTCAAGCAAGGGCCAAACTACGTTTGTATGGAGCGCGAAGCGGATACTATCCTCTTAAGACATGTTGATCGTTGCACACGAACACCGATAGCGTTCGGTCGCCTAGGCGAAACACGATCGGTGAAATCGTAGCTGAATACAGTCGTATGTTCCACGTAACCGTTTGCGTGTCGATAGACGAAGTTAGCCATCGTTCTTTCTAGACGATCCCAAACTGATTTTTTCCCCCTGTTCATATCCCAGGTACAAGGGAAAATATTGTAAACTGCCTTTGGTCCATTAAAACGATGAGCAATTACGTGACAGCGTTCGTCGCGCGGTCCTGGGTCCATATTTAGGTAATTAGTTTCCTCTCGTACTAGTAATTTATTTCCTTGGCGTGGCCCAGAGGGCCTTGTGTAATTGGTGATGACTGAAGTGACTGCGAGCGGTAAGGACACTTGTGTGAGAGCCACTACACCAGGCAATGGCTTCATGCTGTAGCTAATGATAGGATCTCTCACATTTCTATCAACAACATTAGGTCCCAATTGTATTAACACGTATTCGGGAAACTCTGTCTCGTATTTATATTTAATTTGGTTTATGTTTACGCGCTTATGTAAGAAGTTGAAATCTCTGTCTGCACGTTTCGTCCTCTGGAGTGTAGCGGTGGTGCGAACAGCTTTCTTGCTCGGGGTGCATGGCTGCAGGGATGAATTGCCGTCCAAGCATATGTAGCCCACCGAATACGTGCATGCCATATATCATAGGTTACCGTCCAATGTCCAATCTACATTGGAATGTCGATCATCAGGATCGCAGTCTATTTCCTCATCTAGAACCCCCATACACTTTTCCGTTAACGGATCGCACCTGGTCAAACACTTTTTTTTAGGTTTAATATGTTCTGATCGCCTTCAGGTTTTTCTGGTGTGTTGTCAGAACAGGAACAAATCAAATCAAATGTTTTTATTTCAAATAAGCTTTCACAAGCGTTTATGAAACGTTATTGACTCTAGTTGCACGGTTCCAAAAAGTTGATCCCATGGAGAAGAATCCGGCAAGAAACTCCATAGACACTCTTTTAAAATATACTGTTTAACATAACCCAATGAACCCATTGAATGGTCGGTTGTTTTGCACTCATCGCCTGATAATGACGCGGTGACTATGTGCAAAATGATACAGGAGTATATCGGCAGAGACGCAAGCGACATTGTAACGCAACTGACTTATTCTGAATCAGATTCTCTAGTTTTATACCCCCGAATTCCCGAACCAATTCTTCCCCAACCCGATTCAACTCTCTGCATTAACCAATTGTGGTTCAATGCCTAAATTGAACCACAATTGGTTAATGCAGAGAGTCACAGGTCACTGAGAGCGTTAATCATATTTGCCTAGTGATGGGCGGTTTTTTAGCTTTGTGCTATTTGGGATTTCTAATGAACTACATTATGTGATTTCAAAGACATTTAATACACTACTATTAAATATCTTTGTCTGATGTCAAAACGAAGCAACGTGTTTCTGAAGCGTCTGATAGTGATAGTAATTAATTCAGAATCGTTCACGATTGTAGTGATTCACTTCTACAAATAAATATTCATAATTGTAGTGAAACTGTGTATTTTGATTTAATTTTGGTGTAAAATTCTTAGTAGATTCGGCGAAAAATGAAAATTTACACCTAAATCTCCTACCGGATACAAAAAGGACCAAGAGGTGCTCCGAAGATCGTTCATGTGGATCGTTTAGCGCGGTATCATGGATCTAATGATGCTCGGGACGAGCATGTCTTAGGAGGGGGCAGTGTTACGCCGAGTAACTAATAGAAAAACGTGGATAGGCCGCGAAGGTTCTAGATCCGTCATAGCAGCACGTCGAAACACAAAAGAATGTACCTGACTGTGCCCCTCGCAAATAATAACAGTTCAAGGCCAAGGTCACGGGTCAACGCCCGGAAACAATAGGCGGTTAGGTACCTACACGATTTTTATCGACTAATCGCGACCATTCGACTCTGGAATCTTCATTGCGCGTATAAATACCGGTCGTGAGGGCTAGGCAGAGTAGTCTTGTGTTGGAAGCGAACAAGTGAAGATCGAAGTGAGTTAAGGTGATTTCTGTTGTGTTTTAGTGTAAAGTGTTTGTTTGTTTATTGGTAAATTGGTGTTGATTAATTTATCCCGAACCCCAGCTCGTAACAGTAACATTAATTATAGCATTGATTTCTGTTAAGATGTTTTTATTTTATTTTTTATTTTATATATATGTACTCTAATGTACATTTATTTTTGTTATTATAAGTACCTACTTACACTTTGATTAATTTGTTTGTGTTTATATTTAGGTATTTTGTTTGTGATTATTTAAAGACTTCCCTAGCTATTCACGCCTGAAACACAGGATTACCTAGTTCAGGCACATATTATATCCTATGTCCTATTTAAATTTTGTATTACCTAGTTTAATAATTTTTAAGCAAAATATGTTTTTCTGAATAAATATCTTCTTAACATAGTATAAAACAAAGTCGCTTTCTCTGTCCCTATGTCCCTTTGTATGCTTAAATCTTTGAAAATACGCAACGGATTTTGATGCGGTTTTTTTTAATAGATAGAGTGATTCAAGAGGAAGGTTTATATGTATAATAAATACATATTTTAGTATAGAAAAGCCGAGAAACCACGCGGGCGAAGCCGAGGGCGGAAAGCTAGTATATTATAAAAAAAATTGCGAAACACCAAAGAAATTAAGTGCCCAAGGCTGAAGTTTTTAGCCTTAATCTTAATTTATTTTGTCCAGGTACCAGATGGACTTCAAGTGCAGGTGTGTTGGGAATGCATAGGGTATATCAGAACTGCTATCAAATTCAAGAACCGCATACTAAAGTCTTACGATTTCCTCATAAAATACTCTAAAGAGGTAAGTAATAATTACATTTTTAGTGAAAAGTTTTGTTTTGTAAGTAGGTACATGTAAATCAACTTAACGCACTGCTCCAATGAGACAGCGATGTTTCGGGGTAAACGATAATATCATCGATGTAAACAATTTTTAGATTTTTGTTGATTATTTTAAAACCGCTGAACCGATTTCGATAAAATTTGAATGGGACCACCTCTGAAGTATGATCTAGCAAACAAAATAATCATCAAAATCGATCCCTATTTGACGGAGATATCGCGTAACAAACATACAAAAAAAACAACATACAGACGAATTGAGAACCTTTTTGAAGTCGGTTGATAAATAAATTATATTTATTTCTGTAAATAGATCCTTCAAACACACTTTTATAAGTCGAATGTTTTATATATTTTTTTAAGCTAGATGGTGCCTTTTCCTATCTGACGACCTCTGAGAAGAAAAGCCGAAACAAACTCGGAAAATCATGATCTCTATTAAATTCCAGACAATAGTAGTATCATACATATGCGAGTTTTACAATGTAGATACCAGATGGCGCCGGCATTTCCTATCTGACTTCCTCTGAGAAGAATATCGGAGAGTCATGGTCTCTTATAGTCCAGACAGTTGTAATTTTAACAGATATGCTAGTTTTACAATGTGGGGCAAAATCTGAACAGGCCTTTATAAGAAAGAGCCATAGCAGCTTTGAGTTGAGCTGTCCTAACTGACGGCACGCATACATCAGTTATTCTGTAGCTAACTTTTTTAGTTTCTAGCTGGCGTGTCTACATGCCAGCATGAATTAATTTAAGTACTTTTATTTGTTTTTTTTATCGAACCCAGACGCTTTACTTTGTGTAAATTATTTCACCACTGCTCTTAAAACGGTGAAGGAAAACATCGTAAGGAAACCGGCGTGTCCTAAAACCAAAATTTCGAAGACATGTGACATCTACCAACCCGCACTGGGCCCGCGTGGTGGATTACGGCCCACTCCCTCTCACCGAGAGGACGCCTGGATCCCAGCAGTGGGGACATTATTAAAAATTTCATGACTGCCTCATTAGTGGTAGGGTCCTAAGCGACTGCTACTCTAGAAGTCCTAGGTCCGATCCCCAAGTCGAGCAAAGTGTTATTGAGTTTTTCTATGAAATGCTTGGAGCTCAGAGTCTGGATTTTTGCCCGGTTAATGGCAATAGGCTCGCCCCCCATTACATGGAACCTAAACATAGCGGCGAAATGTGGGTGTACATTAGTACATCTGCTACCGCTTCGGGGAATACAGGCGTGAATGTATGTGTAGAGATGCGAGGTGTGTTGCCCCTCCAACCAAAGGGAGGATCCTCCAACCAGGCAGGTGTTCGCCTGGCGGGCTACGGCCCGACGGTTGATGTCAGGCGGTTGTATATATGCGAGTCGCGCGGTAAACTTCGCTTGCGCGATTCAGGATTTGCTCGAAGTAGTTGCTATGTTCGCTAGATGTCGCTACATGATATTGATGATGTGATATTTATTTCCAGCACACATTCCTGGATTCCCCAGCCGATTTCCTTCCCTATTCCAGCACCAGTATCTCAAGGTCTGATGTAGACACTTGGAATTTAGACACGGAACTGATAAATACCGAAGAGGACGATGAAAAAGATGTCTTGATAAAAGAAGAAACGGAGAAGTGTGAGTTTGGTTGGTATTTTCTTCTCTTTTTTTATGGTATAACTTGGCAAACGAGCAGGCGAGCTACCTGATGGTAAGTAGTCATCGCCGCCCATGGACATCTGCAATACCAAAGAAGTAGCAGATGCGTTGCCGTCCCTATTTAAGGAAAAAGGAAGGATTTCAAGGAGAGAAGGGAGCAATTGGGCCTCCGGCGCTCCACACTCACCGTACGAAACGCAACAGTATGCATAATGGTACTTGACGTTGATATTCTGTGGGAGGGTAGTACTTCCCAGGTCATTCCGACCTATTCATGCTGGTAGCTAAACATGTCAGCGAGGCACTACTATATTAATGATTTAGGGGCTGTCCATTACTCACGTGAGGCTCGAAAGGGGGGGGAAGGGGTCCCTAAAAAATCACGAAATATCACAAGGGGGGAGTGTAGTAATATATCACGTTTATTATTTTTTCGGCAAATGCGCCGCAATTTTTTTTAAAAATTAAGATTTTTGGTGGTACTAAAAAATACACGTGATATAGGGGGTGTGGGGGGGGGTAGTCTTATACCTCACCATGAATCACCAAGGGGGAGGGGGGGTTAAAATGCCGAAAAAAACATCACGTGATTAATGGACGGCCCCTTACCTACTAGCGTTTCCCTTGTAATGCTTGTCGTTTGTCTTGGTATGGGCACGTGATGAGGAGGGATGAAACTGACGTGACAAAAATGAGTTATGAGTATGAATGTGGAGGGATGAAAGCAGTGGCGTAGCATGGGGGGGGGGTGCGGTCCGCACCGGGCGGCACTTTGGCGGGGGCGGCATTTCACTGGTGGTCAAAAAAAACAAGTACGTATCTAATGTTTGTTTAATTGTGGAAGAAAATACAGTATCAACAATGAATTTTACTTTGTTTTTTTTTTATGTGAGAACATTTGTTTACTTTTCAGTTTAGTTTTATCATGCCCTACATTTTTGTTATTCATTTAAAAAATGAAAGGGCGGCAAATTCGGGATCCGCACCGGATGCTAGTCACCCGTGCTATGCCACTGCATGAAGGGGTAGAGGGAGACCAAAGAAAAGATGGATGGATCGTGTGAAGTCAGATATGATGGAAAAGAGATTTAATGATGAGACGACGACTAACAGGGATGAATGGAAGAAAAGGACAGGCTGCAGACCACAAATAAATTAGGAGAAGGGCAGGAAGATGATGATAATGATAATGTTTCTTGTGAGCGCTTTTTTTTAGAAAATTGTACACACACGGCTACAGGTCAACCCATACAAATCCAGTTTAAGCAGATCTTGTTTTGTTTAACCTTTTGAACGCCAGAGCATAAACGTATCGCCGTACCCCTGGCGCTAGGCCACTTTTTCTGTCAAATTACACAAGGTAGTGAAAACACACTAAAGTAATGATTAAATTGTTGATTTCATAAAATGGGCGACGTATATTTTGTCATATATATGTGACAATGGCGTTCAAAAGGTTAAGCTGATCTTGTATTGTTTAAATTCAAATTCATTTTATTTCCATAAATGTCGTTACATGTATCTTACGTATATATAGGATTATTGTCCAGCACATTTGTCATATAATCTTTATGACGTACAAAGGCTTCCAACACAATAAGCGGCCACCGTAAACTGGTTTTGTATAGCTTGACGAGTAGCCATGCGTACGTCTATGAGACATTCGTTAAAAATACCGAGTGTTACCGGAGTGTTGACGCCGACACTAATGTATGGTAGTGAAAGTTGGGTATGGCAGAAGAAAGAGGTGAGAGCTTTGAGAAGTATGTGTGGTGTTACGCTAAAAGATAGAGTGAGAAACAGTGTGATAAGGGAGCGTTGTGGAGTGAAAGAGGATGTAGTAACAAGGATTGAGAAAGGTTTGTTAAGATGGTTTGGTCATGTAGAGAGAATGGATGAACGGAGATTGACGAAACAAGTATATATGGTGAGTATGGATGGACGACTTGGAAGGGGACGATCTTCCAAGGGGGATGTTCTTAAAAAAGGCCAGGTTCCGAGCACCCTAAACCGACGGTCATGCATGAAGAGATTAATGAATGTAGATGAAGCGAAAGTAGTGTGCCAGGATCGTAGCAAGTGGAAATCTTTAGTCTCTGCCTACCCCCATGGGAGACAGGCGTGACAATATGTATGTATGTTAAAAATACCTCATAATATATGAATGATCCAAATCCATTTTTATTTGGACTCAGAATCCCTGGTAAAAGAGGAACCTATTGAGAATTGTCATTTCGAGGATTTTACCCAAGCTGACCATGATATATCGTCAGAGGAAGATATACAGCTGTCCAAATTAAAAGAGAAAGAGACGGAGAGAGTCAAAAAGAAGAGGAAGAAAGAGGACAGGAGACGAGATACGGTAAGTGTTGTGTCTTATTATTTTATCATCACTACATAGTATAAAACAAAGTCGCTTTCTCCGTCCCTATGTCCCTTTGTATGCTTAAATCTTTGAAACTACGCAACGGATTTTGATGCGGTTTTTTTTAATAGATAGAGTGATTCAAGAGGAGGTTCATATGTATAATACATACATATTTTAGTATAGAAAAGCCGAGAAACTACGCGGGCGAAGCCGTGGGCGGGAAGCTAGTTGTACTTTAAGGCTGATTGTTCAGCCTTGGAAGCCAATTTTTACTATATTTTGCATAAGCAATAGGCCGATTATGGCCTATAATCTTACCACACAGTGCAGTCATAGCCTTGTGATAGTTAATAATTAATTATCACGCGCTTAAACGGTGAAGGAAAAACATCGTGAGGAAACCTGCATGCCTGAGAGATTTTCTTGACGGCATGTGAAGTTTGCCAACCCGCAGTAGGCTAGCGTGGTGGACTATAGCCTAATCCCTCTCGTTCTGAGAGGAGACCCGTGCCCAGCAGTGGGACAATGTAATGGGTTGATGATGATGATGATGAATCTTACCACTGTTGGGACACAGTCCTCCTCTCGGTGAGAGGGAGTGGGCCGTAATCCACCACGCGGGCCCAGTGCGGGTTGGTAGATGTCACATGTCTTCGAATTTCTGGTTCTAGGACATGTCGGTTTCCTCCTGATGTTTATTTTACCGTATTTGGGAGCAGTGGTGATGAACACAAAGTAGAGGGCCTGTCTGGGTTCGAACCTTTGACCCCAATTTTTTTTTTTTTCGCATATTTCCCGTCTATAACTCAATCTAGGATCATGGTAGTAAGATTTGTGACATCAACTGTAATTCATTTACAATAGTACTAAGACTTTTAATTAAACAACCCCGACAATTGCTTTATATCTCGACCGATTTTAATTTTTTTTTATGGGATAACTTGGCAAACGAGCAGGCGAGCTACCTGATGGTAAGTATTCATCGCCGCCCATGGACATCTGCAAAACCAAAGGAGTTGCAGATGCGTTGCCGAGCCTATTTAGGGAAAGGGAGGGGAAGGAGAAAAGAAAAAGGAAGGGGATTGGGGGAGGCATTGGGCCTCCGGCCCTCTCGCTCACCGAACGAAGCGCAGTAACGAAACGCTACTACTTGGACGTCGGTCTTCTGCGAGAGTGTGGAACTTCCCCGGTCAAGCCGGCCCATTCATGCTGCGAACAGCGTGGCCCTACCACAAAAGTTCATCAAACATGCTAAGAACACTCCCGACTAATACACCTTTCAAACAAAAAAAAACGAAATCCAAATCGGTACATCCGTTCGGGAGCTACGATGCCACACACACAGAGACGTCAAACTTATAACACCCCGCCGTTTTTGCGTCGGGGTTAAAAATCATTATTGTTGGAGGATTAGGCGAAAAGTTTTAAGCAACACAATTTATAGGCACTACGATTCGAAGGACAGACTGGTTGTCAGGCTGTTTGTCATAGGCGATAAAATAGAGTATACATACCATCACGCCTGTATTCCCCGAAGGGTTAGGCAGAGGTGTACTAATGTACACCCACATTTCGCCGGTATGTTTTTTAGGTCCCATGTAAGGGGGCGAGCCTATTGCCATTAACCAGGCACAAATCCAGACTCCGAGCTGCTACTGGGAATTTCATAGAAAATCCCAATAATACTTTGCTTGACCTGGGGATCGAAGCCAGGACCTCTAGCGTAGCAGTCGCGCTTAGGACCACTAGATTAATGAGGCAGTCTTAAAATAGAGTATTCGGCCAAAAATGACAATTTACACTTAAATCTCCTTCGACAACGATTTTTAAGCAAAAGTCTTATAAAACTCAATTGTGAATAAATTAAAGTGCATATCTCAATTTTACTCTCAGATCAAATAAAAATTAAGATGGAACTTTGCGAACTAAGAAGTGAGGCCGGCTAAAACTACGCCTTGCCGTGTACAAACACAATTACACGCACACACGCACGTGATACGTTAATGACGTTTTGATAGAAAAGAAAGAAAGATTATTTGTAGGACACCTGAATTACATAAAATAATAGTAAACAGTAAATCTAAGTAGCTACAACTAAAAGCATTCAAGTGAACTACAAATCCGTCCAATCTCAGCAAAATTGCCGAATTGCCAGTATAAGCAAAACGATGCTGGTCTTGCAAATGACGAATTCGAATCCGAATTCCTTCCTGATAGACGTGTAGCGATAGACAAGATAAGGCGTAGTTTCGGTATACGTGTGTGCGTGTAATTGTGTGTTTGTATACGGCAAGGCGTAGTTTTAGCCGGCCTCACTTCTTTGTTCGCAAAGTTCCATCTTAACTTTTTATTTGATCTGAGTTTTTACTGCCATGATTCTAAATTGCGTTATAGACAAACAATTTAAGAAACAAAATCCAAAAAAATTACACCTTCTATTAAAGCTTTATTATTTTTACGTATTCCTATTTGTTATAGGAATACGTACTAGGATACTTAAATAGTTTCAGTCGATTCAATTTCACCTTGTAAATCGAAAATCTAGCTCGCATTATTTGCAGGTAGACTCACAGGTAGATCAAAAACCACAGAAACGGGAAGACACAGAGAAGAAGAATAGAAAGTTGAAGAATCTTCCAGAAGATCTGGTAGAGTTGTACACGATGACGAAGCAAGAGATGTGGGCGGTGAGGAACGAGGACCTGAACAGCAAGGAGTTCCAGAAGCTTAAATACAGGTGAGGAGTCAGGTGGTTCTAGGGTAAATCTGTTTTTAGGATTCCGCACCCAAAGGCTAAAAACTCGACCCTATTGCTAAGACTCCGATGTTCGTCTGTCTGTCTGTTCGTCAGTTATGATAAATGTTATTTAAACATACCATCATACCATCACGCCTGTATTCCCCGAAGGGTTAGGCAGAGGTGTACTAATGTGCACCCACATTTCGCCGGTATGTTTAGGTCCCATGTAATAGGGGGCGAGCCTATTGCCATTAACCGGGCACAAATCCAGACTCCGAGCTGGGAATTTCATAGTAAAACCCAATAACGCTTTGCTCGACCTGGGAATCGAACCCAGGACCTCTAGCGTAGCAGTCGCGCTTGGGACCACTAGACTAACGAGGCAGTCATAAATTTTATGTTATTTATTTCTATAAATAGATCTTTTAAAGACACTTTTACAAGTCGATTTTTTTACATATTTTTTTTAAACTAGATGGCGCCGACATTTCCTATCTGACGACCTCTGAGAAGAAATGTCGAAACAAACTCAAAGAATCATGGTCTCTTTTAAGGTCCAGACAATAGTTATATCATAGATATGCGAGTTTTACAATGTAGGGCAAAATCTGAACAGGCAGTTGTTGTGGTTAGACAGTTGAAACTTTCACAGATGTATTTCTGTTGCCGCTATAACAAAAAACACCGGCCAAGTGCGAGTCGGACTCCCGCACGGAGGGTTCCGTACCGTACCGTACGATTTATGACGTATTGAAAAAAAACTACTTACTAGATCTCGTTCACATTGTAACACGTCTCACTCACGTCGTACTCACGTCTCGTTTACATGGTAATGTAGGTACATCATATATTTTTTGTAGTTTTATCATTCTCTTATTTTGGAAGTTACAGGGGGGGACACATTTTACCACTTTGGAAGTGTCTGTCGCGCAAACTATACTTTGTCCATTATGTGAACCGGCTTAGAGCGTAGCTGTTCCAGATTACGTAAAAAATAACTTTGAAATGCGTAACAAATTAAATGTATTATCTACCTTATGTTACTCAATTATCTTAATAATGATTCCTTGCAGACATTATAATACCATAAATGTAACGGATTTTCCAAAAATACGCTTAACAATATTATTGTTAAGAGTATTAAATTTAGTTACATTCTACCACATACTACCGTGTCTAGTGATGCAATCGAATGTATTCGCTGCAATAATTTTGAACAATGACATTAAATCAGTATCGGAAAATGGCATCCACTCTAATATCAATAAAATATAAATTAAACAATCTTTTTGACCAGAAATGGATGGAATATGAATATTATACAAAAATTAATACAATCAGATGAATATTATACATATTTATTTATTATTGGTCGTCGTTGCACCATTTTCGATTCGATAACCTAACAATCGAGCTACGTCACTGCTTCGTAGTTCCTCGTAGCGCGCTAGATGTCGCTACAAGAAGTACTATGACTATTTGTCAACCGACTTCAAAAAGGAGGAGGTTCTCAATTCGTCTGTATGTTTTTTTTTTTTTTTTTTTTTTTGTATGTTTGTTACGCGATTTCTCCGCCAGTTGTGGACCGATTTTGATGATTGCTTTTTTGTTTGGTAGGTCATACTTCAGAGGTGGTCCCGTTCAAATTTTATCGAAATCGGTTAAGCAGTTTTGAAAATATCAACAAAAATCTAAAATTTGTTTACATCGATGATAGTATCGTTTACTCCGAAACATCGCTGTCTTATTGGAGCAGTGCGTTTAGTTGGCTAACAAGTACTTCTAAACAAACTTTCCACTAAAAATTACAAAATAAATTACTTTTAACAAAAAAGTTAAACCGCCTTCAAAAAATAATAAAATAATTTTGTCTAAAACAGTTTGGGAAGTCGGTGGCGAAAATAAAAGACCCACTCAAATAGAAGTCACCGACTTCCCAAACTGTTTTAGACAAAATTATTTTATTATTTTTTGAAGGCGGTTTAACTTTTTTGTTAAAAGTAATTTTATTTTGTATTTTTTAGTGGAAAGTTTTGTTTGACAGTGACAGTTTGGGAAGTCGGTGGCGAAAATAAAAGACCCACTCAAATAGAAGTCACCGACTTCCCAAACTGTTTTAGACAAAATTATTTTATTATTTTTTGAAGGCGGTTTAACTTTTTTGTTAATTCTATAAAATTCTCAGTAGCAGTTCAGAGTTTGTATTTATGCCCGGTTAATGGCAATAGGCTGGCCCCCTATTACATGGGACCTAAACATACCGGCGAAGTGTGGGTGTACATTAGTACACCTCTGCTTAACCCGTCATCAAAGATGTTGGTAGGTTTTGTTTATACTTATATCCTAATTTGCTACAGATGTGATGACTGCATCATTGCGTTCAATACTGAGAAGTTGATGCAAGATCATCGCAACGGGAAACATCAGCCGGTAAGTTGTTGATAAAGTTAATCATCACTATCATCATCAGTACTTAATATAAAACAAAGTCGCTTCCCGCTGTCTGTCTGTCCTTATGCATGCTTAGATCTTTAAAACTACGCAACGGACTTTGATGCGGTTTTTCAACCGACTTCAAAAAGGAGGAGGTTCTCAATTCGTCTGTATGTTTTTTTTTTGTATGTTTGTTACGCGATATCTCCGCCAATTATGGACCAATTTTAATTATTGTTTTCTTGTTTGGTAGGTCATACTTCAGAGGTGGTCCCTTTAAAATTTTATCGAAATCGGTTAGGCAGTTTTGAAAATATCAACAAAAATCTAAAAATTGTTTACATCGATGATATTATCGTTTACTCTGAAACATCGCTGTCTTATTGGAGCAGTGCGTTTAGTTGGCTAACAAGTACTTCTAAACAAAACTTTCCACTAAAAATTACAAAATAAAATTACTTTTAACAAAAAAGTTAAACCGCCTTAAAAAAAAATAAAAAATTTGTCTAAAACAGTTTGGGAAGTCGGTGGCAAAAACAGAAGACCCACTCAAATAGAAGTCACCGACTTCCCAAACTGTTTTAGACAACATTATTTTATTATTTTTCGCTCTTAAAACTCGTCATCGTAGCAGATACTCGTCTACTTAGTGTAAAATGGAGGATTCTGCCAAAATTTACAATTTACTTTGCTGTTTGCTACAAGAACGAGTTCCAAGCAAAAGTCCATGTCGAATAATTTTTTTTAAAGCTTACTAGCAATGTGGGTCACGCATTACTAGTATTCTTGTTAACCCCTCGTGCTAAGCTAAAAGCTTGTGTTACGAGTGGGTTCACGTCGGTAGGGCAATGGGTGGGTTTCGGACCGGCAACCACATGATCGCAAGTCCGATGCCCTAGCTAATCCTACTGCAGCTTAAATTCTTACTATGTTGACTCGAGAATGTGTTATAGGCGTACAATTTGCAATGTTGTCTTCAGAAAAGCGACGATTGCCATCAATGCCCGGTCTGCCGTGCCTACTTCTTAACCAAAGACAACGTGGCCGCCCATAGAGCACTGCACCAACAAGGTTATCGGTGTAGGGAGTGCGGGTTCATTACCCTGCTGAAGAGGCGTATGCTGAAGCACTACGTCACACATACTACTGGCGGCGACTCTCACATGTGTCAGACATGTGGCACTACCTTTAGGTAAGTGCGTATGAGAGAGAGTGAGTTGTGAGTGAGTGATAGGTGAGTGTGTGTGTGTATAAGTGTGTATGAGAGAGTGAAAAGTGAGTGTGGTGTGTGTGTTTAAGTAAACGTTGGGTGTGTGTATGAGAGAGAGATATAGAGTCTGAGAGTCGGGGTAACAAACAGATATAAGAGAGCAGGAATGTGGTATAGCTTCGGGTAAGTGTGTGACAGTGAGAGAGTAGTGAGTGAGAGCGTATGTGTGTGTGAGAGGAGTTTATAATATATACATACGCCTTTTTCGCACAGAGGTAGGCAACAACTATAGACCGCCACTTGCTACGACTCTTGCATATCTCTTTCGCTTCTTCCACATTCATACATGTTTTCATACACACGCGCCTGTTGCGAGTACTACGCACCAGACCTTTTTGGAGGAACTCTCTGATAAGAAATAGTTAATGTGCTATGTTTTTGTGATGTGTGGAAGTGTATTAATGAATATGAATATGTGTATGTATGTAAGATAAAGAGAGAGAGATAGAGTGTGTATGAACATTTGGGTGCGTGCGAGAGAGACAGAGGACGGGAATGTGGTAATAAGTTTCTGGTGAGTGTGTGTTTTGTATTATGCTCATACAAATGGAGTGTGCACATGTGGCACTAGCGTTACGTTGATGGGGATGTGTGTGAGAGAAAGTGAGCGTGTGTGCGAGTGTAGCTATGTATGTGAGGGTGAAAATTTAGCAAATCCGTTTAGCTTTTCTGCAATTTCGGAATTAGCATTTAATTTTTTATTGTTGCAGCACAAAATCCAAGCTATCATATCACCGCGCGGTTTGCAAACAAGAGCCGCCGCAGTGCGACTGTTGTGGAAAAGTGTTTGCTAATAAAATGACGCTTAAGTACCATCTCAAGTGAGTACTTCTTTATTATCTTGAAGCGGCGGTAGCCTAATGGCCAGGGCGTCGGACTTGCGATCATATGGTTGCCGGTTCGAACCCCACCCATTGCACTACCGACGTGAACCCACTCGTAACACAAGCATTTAGCTTAGTACGAGGGGTTAAAAAGAATACTAGTAATGTGTGACTGACATTGCTAGTAAGCTTTCTTTTAATAAGAAAAAAATATATATGTATATTTTAAAAGAGTGTCCATGGAGTTTCTTGCCGGATTCTTCTCCATAGGATCAACGTTTTGGAACCGTGCAACTAGAGTCAATAAGGTTTCATAAACGCTTGTAAAAGCTTATTTGAAATAAAAACATTTGATTTATTATTATGGACTTTCGCCCGGGATACATGACATATGTTTTTTTTACAAAATAAAAGGTACGTTTCTCCATCTATATTCCTATATCTAGGGGAACAAAGAAAATTTAAATGGACACTCACAAAAAAAAATATTATTGAAGTTATGACAAAAATTTAATATTAAATAACAAAATATTTATTAATGGTTGGACATTACATTCAGTGGCGGCGTAAGACCGAAATTTGATGTGGGCAAAATTCATTTTGCGGGGCCCTCTGCCTCTGCCCTCTCTCTCATAAATTTTGCGGGGTCCGCTGCCTCTGCCCTCTCTCTCATAAATTTTGCGGGGCCCTCTGCCCTCTCTCTCATAAATTTTGCGGGGCCCTCTGCCTCTGCCCTCTATCTCATAAATTTTGCGGGGCCCTCTGCCCTCTCTCTCATAAATATTGCGGGGCCCTCTACCCTCTCTCTCATAAATTTTGCGGGGCCCTCTGCCCTCTCTCTCATAAATTTTGCGGGGCCCTCTGCCCTCTCTCTCATAAATTTTGCGGGGCCCTCTGCCTCTGCCCTCTCTCTCATAAATTTTGCGGGGCCCTCTGCCCTCTCTCTCATAAATATTGCGGGGCCCTCTGCCCTCTCTCTCTCATAAATTTTGCGGGGCCCTCTGCCTCTGCCCCCTCTCTCAGAAATTTTGCGGGGCCCTCTGCCTCTGCCCTCTCTCTCATAAATTTTCGGGGCGCGAGACCCCCTGGGTCGCGAGGCCGTAGGCGGTGGCCAACGTCGCCCACGCCTTGCGCCTCAACTGATTACATTAACTCCTTCTTATGTCACTAGTACTCATCGCCCTACTATGTTAGAGGCACCTAACTATGGGTTTCTTTTCACAGGATCCTGCCGCAGAATAAAGAAGAAAAGCCTAAAGAGAAACTATTTATACCTTGTAAGGGTTGTGACAAGGTGTTTAACTCTAAGAAGAGTTACAGAGCACATGTGTGAGTTTTCTACCCAATGATATTATCATTAAGAGGATAGTTTCCGCTCCGCACTCCATACAAAAGCAGTTTGGTCCTATCTTGAATTTTAACTGATGAAAGTCTTTTAAATTTCGCAGTAACAATCTTATCATTATAATACGTGTTCCTTGTACGTAAAACTTTGTCAAAATAGGATACACGACCTCAAAGATTGGTAATTTTCGATTAAAAACGGCCCAACTTTATGCTGGCATATCAAGGTAATGTAGCGATATAAAAAAAATGACTCATGGGGTCCCCAGATAATGTAATGAATATCGTTTTACAAAAAAAAATATCTACGTAATAACTATATTAAAAGAATAATCTCCAAATTATTGAACCTAAAAATGTTTGCGGAAACGTTGCAAATGTATTGTTGTTTCACTTCTGGGGCCTCACGATCGCATCGAGAGCGATAGAGATGGCGAAAATATGATAATGCACACCCGCAGTAGCTTAGCATCCTATTATACACCACGTTAATTTTTGCTTAACCTGAAGCCAAAACACCCCAACTTTAATAACATAACATACCATCACGCCTGTATTCCCCGAAGGGTTAGGCAGAGGTGTACTTAAGGGTATTACATCGCTCAAATCCCAAAAACACCCTAGGTTTAAAGAAGTTTCTAGATGAATCCTTATGTGCCTTTGTCATATAAAAAATATATGTTATACTTAAGGTCATCACAAATAAATTGTATTGTTTAATTTTTTCATAAAATTGCCCCATTTTTAAAAAATAAATCCAAGAAAATAGTCCTTTTCCAAACTAAATTGCATTTTGTCTCTTTAACCGCTTAATAGTTTGTCATAAATGTTATACCAAAAAATTTGTAATGACACACTTAACAACTTGTATTGTTAAATTTTTCCTATTTCTTTGAATATTTTTAAATAATACAGAAAAACCCGAAACTTCACTAGCGCCCCCCGTGAAGCACCCCCGCAATGCCCGTGATGAATACTCAGGACGCGAATATCAGTGTCTCGACGACTCTTGCGACGGGTGGGCTGTACGTGCGTTATTGTTTGCAAATAAATTACAAAAGTGATGATTTTTGAATGATTTTTGAATTAAGCAATATCGTAAATAGTACCAATATAAATATTACGTAGAAATTAAGTTTGTAAATATATTTAAAGTAGTTTATAATTTTGTTTTTGTTCTTGATCATTATCATAGACTAACCATAGTGTAATGAAATCTACGGGCGCACTCCTTTGTCTGGCTCTAAATGCCGACAATCTTTTTTAATCATTTTAATTCAATTATACATAATAATCATGTTATCCAAAGTTTGAATGAACCTCGGAGTACCTAAGTAGGTACCGACTGAGATACTAGTTTATCTGACCTCGTAAGTAAGCTGACCTTTTATTGTATGAAAGTCTATATAATGCGAGCTCAGCTTATATGTATAACAAGCTATACCTACATCACCAGTACAAACTGACCGCTTATTGTACGGATAGTCTATACAATGCGAGGTCAGCTTATACTGGATACCTAGGTTTAACAAGCTATACATTATCACCAGTACAAGCTGACCCTTTATTGTATGGAAAGTCTTTACAATGCGAGATCAGGTCTATAGGAGTTGCGTATTTTCATGTCACCAAAGTGAGGCAGTGATAGCCTAGTGATATGACCGTCGGACTGCCAAGTCAAAGGTCTCGAGTTCGAATCCAAGGCACGCACCTCTGACTTTTCGAAGTTATGTGCGTATTAATAATTAATTATCACGTGCTTAAAACGGTGAAGGAAAACATCGTGAGGAAACCTGCATGCCCGAAAGATTTTCTTGACGGCGTGTGAAGTCTGCCAACCTGCAGTAGGCTAGCGTGGTGGACTATAGCCTAATCCCTCTCGTTCTGAGAGGAGACCCGTGCCCAGCAGTGGGACAATGTAATGGGTTGATGATGATGTCACCAAAAGTCGTTATTCCCCTCTTTATCGAGACGTATTTCAAAATCCAAGATGGCGCACATCATTTAAATAAATTGATATGGGTGTCAATTTCGAGGTATCTTGGGGTACTGATGATGAAAATGGCATTGATTTTGTAATACAAGATGGCGGACATTATTTTTCTTTATAAATTGATATGGGTGTCAATTTCAAGGTTTATCGGGATGCTTATTACGAAAATAACATTAATTTTAAAATCCAAGATGGCGGACATTATTTTTCTTTATAAATTGATATGGGTGTCAATTCCAAGATTTATCGGGATTCTCATTACGAAAATGACATTAATTTTGAAATCCAAGATGGCGGACATTATTTTTCTTTATAAATTGATATGGGTGTCAATTTCAAGGTTTATCGGGATGCTAATTACGAAAATGACATTAATTTTGAAATCCAAGATTGCGGACATTATTTTCTTTATAAATTGATATGGGTGTCAATTTCAAGATTCATCGGGATGCTAATTACGAAAATGACATTAATTTTGAAATCCAAGATGGCGGACATTATTTTCTTTATAAATGATAAGTACCTATGGGTGTCAATTTCAAGGTTTAACGGGATGCTAATTACGAAAATGACATCAATTTTAAAATCCAAGATAGCGAACATTATTTTACTAAATATTGATATGGGTATCAATTTCAAGGATTATCGGGATGCTAATTACGAAAATGATATTAATTTTGGAATCCAAGATGGTGGACATTATTTTTCTAAATACCTACATAAATTGATATGGTGGGCAATTTCAAGGTTTATCGCAATGCTAATTACGAAAATGATATTAATTTTAGATATATTTCAAGGCGGACATTATCTTAATTAGCAATTAAACCTTGAAATTAACACCCATATCAATTTATTTAGAAAAATAATGTCCGCCATCTTGGATTTCAAAATTAATGTCATTTTCGTAATTAGCATCCCAATAAACCTTGAAATTGACACCCATATCAATTTATAAAGCAAATAATGTCCGCCATCTTGAATTTCAAAATTAATGTCATTTTCGTAATTAGCATCCTGATAAACCTTGAAATTGACACCCATATCAATTTAATAAGAAAAATAATGTCAGCCATCTTGGATTTCAAAATGAATGTCATTTTCGTAATTAGCATCCCAATAAACCTTGAAATTGACACCCATATCAATTTATGAAGAAAAATAATGTCCGCCATCTTGGATTTCAAAATTAATGTCATTTTCGTAATTAGCATCCCGATAAACCTTGAAATTGACACCCATATCAACTTCGACTTCGACTTTGACTTTGACTTCGACTTACGAAACTTTCTGCATTTCATGCATGTTTGTTTGCATGTTTTTTTCTCTGTAAAGAGAAACAAACATGCACGTCGTTACACTTTTAAGTGTCGTTTTTATCCATCTAGTCCCCTTTCGCAACGCGCGATAAGGAACTTCGTTCCAAAAAGTAAAGTGAATAATGTATCATGTAGTAGCACCCACACTCAATTTGATGAATGTTGAAAGCCAGCTCATCCTAGCTATCTCCGTTTCTGAGAATCTAGAAAGACTTACCTGATCATCATCAGACCCTCAGAATGTATCATGTAGTAGCACCCACACTCAATTAGATGAATGTTGAAAGCCAGCTCATCCTAGCTATCTCCGTTTCCGAGAACCTATAAGCACTTACCTGATCATCATCAGACCCTCAGAATATATCATAATTATAGTGGCACCCGTATTCAATTATATGTAAATATAAATAAATGTTTTAAGCCAGGTCACCCTAGTTATTTTCATTAGGTACTAAAGTAATATGTAGAAAGGTGTAGGTATCCCTTATTTCAAAATTATCAAGAATTACCTATAATAATTATAGATGTAGGTAACTCGTACAAGACATTTATCTAGAGGAACAAAATGTCTTAAATTTTTCAGAGAACGAATAAAATAGGTAAATACGATGACGACACTGCGACATATCTGTATTCTTGCTTAATCTTCAGTTCCTTTTATTGAGTACGATCAAATGTCGATAGATGGCGCTGAAGTAACAAATACTAGCACAAAAACCCGAATCCTCAAGGTCATTCGGCAATGTAATACCCTTAATGTACACCCACAGTTCGCCGGTATGTTTGGGTCCCGTGTAATAGGGGGCGAGCCTATTGCCATTCACCGGGCACAAATCCAGACTCCGAGCTGCTACTGAGAATTTCATAGAAAAACTCAAAAACTCAACTCAACTTTGCTCGACCTGGGGATCGAACCCAAGACCTCTAGCGTAGCAGTCGCGATTGGGACCACTAGGCCAACGAGGCAGTCAACTTTAATTTGATTTGAAAAGTGAGAAAAATACAAAATAAAAAAATATTTAAACTCACGTGGTGACGAGCTCAAAAGTTTGTCCTAATTTATGAATTTACCTAATTTGCACGGGTGCGTACTGTTATACGCTTTCAATGTACTTAATACTGCTCGCTAGAATGCCTAATAAACACAATGCTTTGCAACCCACAGGCATAAGCAATAAAGGCTAGTTGAGTCTCTCAGTTCACGTCTGATTTCCAAACCGAGCGGGTCTGCCCTAAGGTCTCCCCTATTGTTTAAGTATCCAAGTAATCACTACATAGTATAAAACAAAGTCGTTTTCTCTGTCCCTATGTCCCTTTGTATGCTTAAATCTTTGAAACTACGCAACGGATTTTGATGCGGTTTTTTTTAATAGATAGAGTGATTCAATAGGAAGGTTTATATGTATAATACATACATATTTTAGTATAGAAAAGCCAATAAACCACGCGGGTGAAGCCGTGGGCGGAAAGCTAGTTAATAAAATAATATTGTCCTTGATATCCGTTTCTTTCTTTTTTTTAAACCAAATTAGGGTGAGACCTATAACGGTACGAAGTAGCTAAGGGCGCCGGGCGGGCAGGCGAGTGAGTGACCTCCCCGTTCGGTGTTTCTTGCGCTGATTTTCGTAATAAAAATGGTCGTCCAAGTTGAATAATTTTAAAAATACTTAAGTTTATATGCTTATATTGTTGATATGCCTTAATAAAGAAATAAATTAACATGTTTTGGGACAAAAATATAATATAGGTTAAAAACCATTGTTGTAACCGATTCTGTTACATGTTTTCTGTAACACAGGTATTACCTAGCTCAGAAGTCAGGTATTTCATAGGATAATTTGTAAAAAAAGTTTTGTGAATAAAACATTATTATATAATAATGTTTTATTCACAAAACTTTATTATGTTACTGATTCTAAACAAAATACTTTCTGATTCAGATGTCACTGACGTCACCTCAAAAGACGTAAATTAAAAATGTGAAGGCAAATTTCGACTAGGCGGGTGGGAGTCGCGGTGGCTTAGCGGTCATAGCGTCTGGTATACTTAACCAGAAGACGCTGGTTCGAATCCTGCCCGCGGTCGTATTTTTCCTTCACTAAAATAACTTAATAATCTTTGCATGGAAAATGCCTAAAAAATACAAAAAGATAGTTAAAATACTTTCTGCTTTCGGGTAAACAAAAACTTACGTTGTATATTTTGTTTCGCTAGTGTGATCCACGACGGCCTAACCTACCCGTGTCCGATCTGTGGCAAGCTGTTCCAGTGGAAGAGGAACCTCGCGCGACATTCGCGCAACCACCGCGAGCGCGAGGCCGGCGCGCTGCACGAGTGCCGCGCCTGCTCCAAGACCTTCGCCAGCAGGGACTGCTACAACAACCACATGAGGCTCAGCAAGCGGCACGTGCCCGAGGATACTTACCAGTGAGTACATCAAATATCCGCGCCGAATATCCGAAAATATCCGCGGGGAATATCCGAAAATATCCGCTCTGAGTATCCTTAATCAGCAATAAGTATCTGAAAATATCCGCGGTTAATATCCGAAAATATCCGCGCTGGATATCCAAAAATATCCGTTGTTAATATCCCAAATAATATCCTTCTTGAGTATCCACGCTAAATAACCGATATTTTCCCCTTCCAATATCTGAATCTATTTGCGTTCAATATCCAAAGTTAACCGCGCTTCATATCCACATATATAACATAACATACATAACATACCATCACGCCTGTATTCCCCGAAGGGTTAGGCAGAGGTGTACTAATGTACACCCACATTTCGCCGGTATGTTTAGGTCCCATGTAATAGGGGGCGAGCCTATTGCCATTAACCGGGCACAAATCCAGACTCCGAGCTGCTACTGAGAATTTCATAGAAAAACTCAATAACACTTTGCTCGACCTGGGGATCGAACCCAGGACCTCTAGCGTAGCAGTCGCGCTTAGGACCACTAGACTAATGAGGCAGTCAAATCCACATATATCTATTATCATAATATCCAAAATTCAACTTAATTGTGTGTGTACGGATATGCTTTATCCTATGCGTTTCCACTTATACCTCGCACAACCACAGAGGGCAAGAGAGAAAATATTAACTTCGGATATACAAAATTATCCTAAGTAAATATCTGAAAACATCCTTTCTGAATATACAAAAATATCCGCTCGTTATATCCGAAAATATCCGCACTCAATATCCGTAAATATTCCGTAATACCCTTCACTCAGTATTCCACAATATATTGTTGCAGACACGAATGTAATTATTGTGGTAAGAAATTTGCCACAAAATGGTGTCTTACCGATCACATCGACTGGGATCATCTAAAGCGAATCAAGTACCAGTGTAGCGTGTGTTTCAAGGTAAATGTTACCTATTTCATGTAAAGCACATCAATTTACCACAAAATGACAAATTTTCTCAGTTTTTTTTTTTTAGAAAAGCTTACTATACTTTGTCCATTATGTGAACCGTTTTTTGACAGATGGAACTAGTGATTGCAGGAACGTAACAATGCGATTATCGATCCGATTATTGACACTTTGATTGCTGTCTCGTATTGGTTTTCGAATCGAAAATGGTGCAACGACGGCCAAATTAAATAAATATATATGTATATTATTCATCTGATTCATCTGATTATATTATTTTTTGTATAATATTCATTTTCCATCCATTTCTTTTCAAAAAGATTGTTTAATTTATATTTTATTGATATTAGAGTGGATGCCATTTTCCGATACTGATTTAATGTCATTGTTTAAAATGATTGCAGCGAATATATTCGATTGCATCACTAGACACGGTAGAATGTGGTAGAATGTAACTAAATTAAATACGCTTAACAATAATCATTTTTTTTTTGGAAAATCCGTTACATTTAAGTATGGTATTATAATGTCTGCAAGGAATCATAATTAAGATAATTGAATAACATAAGGTAGATAATATATTTATTTTGTTACGCATTTCAAAGTTAACTTTTACGTAATCTGGAACAGCTACGCTCTAAGGCAGTCTAAGGCATCTGTCAAAAAACGGTTCTCATAATGGACAAAGTATAGCAATGTGGGTCACACATGACTAGTATTCTTGTTAACCCCTCGTGCTAAGCTAAATGCTTGTATTACGAGTGGGTTCACGTCGGTAGTGCAATGGGTGGGTTTCGAACCGGCAACCACATGATCGCAAGTCCGACGCCCTAGCCATTAGGCTACCGCCGCAAATTTTGCAATTTTGAACTTAATCATCAACACTTTAAGGTTTAAAATCATTTGGAGAAATTTGTCAGTTATGTATAACCTGATGTGCTGCCGACTGTACAGTTTGTTTGAAATAACTGTGCTTATCTGAAATTGTCACCAAGTGGTTTAGCAGTTGTAAATTTTAATAAAAAGAGTCGGTTTAATGACAATATAATTCATCATATATTCACACCAGACTATCGACACGACAGCCTAATCCCTCTCATTCTGCCCAGCAGTGGGACAATATATGGGTTGATGATGATGATGATGAACATATCGCACCTCCGATAAAATAGTATAACAACTCAAAAAGTAAACATTTTCACGCGCTTAAGCGGTGAAGGAAAAACATCGTGAGGAAACCTGCATGCCTGAGAGATTTTCTTGACGGCATGTGAAGTCTGTCAACCCGCAGTAGGCTAGCGTGGCGGACTATAGCCTAATCCCTCTCGTACTGAGAGGAGACCCGTGCCCAGCAGTGGGACAATGTAATGGGTTGATGATGATTATTATTTGATCGGAGGTACGATATACTGTCAGACGATGATGTCACAGTGCAGTGTTAAAATGAATAATTTGCTTCGCAGGCGTTCAAAACAGCAAAAATTATGGTAGCTCATGTGAACAACATACATGAAGGGAAGAAGAAGGAAGCAGAAGGAGAACATCTGTGCGAAATATGTGGCAAGTCTTACAAGGTCAGTTACATACTAACTGTAGGGGATCCAAGTCAAGCAACAGGTTATAGGGGGGTGGTCCTTCAAGGCCCTAGGACTCCAGAGAATCAAAAATGAAACTCCCGATACTCTGTACACATAGGTTGTATTTTTGTGATTTTGAAGCGCCGGAGCCCCAACTCAATCAGTCCTCTTCCTTCTCCTTCCTCTTCGTTTTCCTTTAAATTACAGATTGGCAACACGCGAGTGATACCCCTGGTGTTGCAAGCGTACAAAAGGCTACGGTAACCACTTATCAATCTCACACTACACTTGCTGATCTGGTATCGTCGTGCGAAGGGTCATTGAGCTCCCTATAAAATGGTTGAGCTACACGATGACTGATGTATGCGTGCCGTCAGTTAGGACAGCTCAACTCAAAGCTGCTATGGCTCTTTCTTCAAAAGGCCTGTTCAGATTTTGCTCTACATTGTAAAACTCGCATATCTAATAATATAACTATTGTCTGGACTTTAAAAGAGACCATGATTCTCTGAGTTTGTTTCGACGTTTCTTCTCAGAGGTTGTCATATAGGAAACGTCGACGCCATCTAGTTAAAAAAAAACTTAAAATTAAAAAAAAAATCGTCTTGTAAAAGTGTCTTAAAAGACAGAATGATATTTACAGAAATAAATATCATTTCATTTCATCATTTACCACCAGGTGGGCCATATGCTTATTGTATTTATTCATGTTTTGTGTGTACGTTAGTCTAGTGGTCCCAATCGCGACTGCTACGCTAGAGGTCTTGGGTTCGATCCCCAGGTCGAGCAAAGTGTTATTGCGTTTTTCTATGAAATTCTCAGTAGCAGCTCGGAGTCTGGATTTGTGCCCGGTGAATGGCAATAGGCTCGCCCCCTGTTACATGGGACCTAAATATACCGGCGAACTGTGGGTGTACATTAAGTACACCTCTGCCTAATCCTTCGGGGAATACAGGCGTGATGGTCCTTCAAAGAGACATGTAACTTTAATACGCGCTACCCTGACAGACTTGCTCTTCCGTCTATAAAAACTGAACTATGTAGTCGAAACAGTTACGCTATGTCAGTAAGAATATATAATCATTTACCACAAAGTATTCATAATTTACCAATAAATAAATTTAAAAAACAATTATATAAGTGGTTATGTGAAAACTGTTTTTATTCCGTAAATGAATATTTAAAATTTAAATTAGGTAGTAAATAGGTAACTTTAAGGTATCTCAATTGTTTTTTGTAACCATTTAATTATTTGTATGCCATATAAAATGGCAAATGTGTGGAACTAAAATATATTGTAACAACTTTTATACACCACATTTAAACGAATAAAAAACTTGAACTTGAACTTGAACTTGGTATGTTTTTCTGTGTCCGTGTGTCACTTCAAGGGTGCCAACTGAAAACCAGCGCTGGGTATTAAATACACCCAGCATAATGCTGAGCTGGCAACCCATTCGAGGCAAGCATGTGGACAGCACACCTAGTGACCTTACATTTTAATTTTTACTGTTCATTTTATCTGTGTGTTGTCTCCTTGTCTCAATAAATGTGTTTTCTTTCTTTCTTCTTTACCACCTTATTTTTTTTAATAACATACCATCACGCCTGTATTCCCCGAAGGATAAGGCAGAGGTGTACTTAATGTACACCCACAGTTCGCCGGTATGTTTGGGTCCCATGTAATAGGGGGCGAGCCTATTGCCATTCACCGGGCACAAATCCAGACTCCGAGCTGCTACTGAGAATTTCATAGAAAAACGCAATAACACTTTGCTCGACTTGGGGATCGAACCCAAGACCTCTAGCGTAGCAGTCGCGATTGGGACCACTAGACCAACGAGGCAGTCAAGTCAGTATGTTTTTTATATTGGTCTCGTAACAATGTTAAAACTTAAAGCGGCGGTAGCCTAATGGCTAGGGCGTCGGACTTGCAATCATGTGATTGCCTAGAATTTCATAGAAAAACCCAATAAAACTGGGACCTAAACATACCGGCGAAGTGTGAATGCACATTAGTGCATCTCTGCCGAACCCTTCGAGGAATACAGGCGTGATGGTATGATGGTTTTTTTTGTGATCTTACGTAAGAGTCAAGACTCCCTCCCACATCCTTGTAAGAAAAAATAAGACATAGTCGACCCCCCGTCCCCCAAAATCGTGATGTAATAAATAACTGGCGCTTATGTTATTTTATTTTATTTTTTATTTTGCTTCGTTTTTAATTTTCCTGTAGAAAATAGGTCTCATTATTATTTAATGTAAGGGAAGAAGCGAGACGGCTTCAACACAAGTACTCCTGTCACTTATGTACGATCATAATGTTTGAGATGAAATTAATATTTTTGTATTTTATGTTTTTTTTCTTCCCCCGTAGACTGTGAAGCGCTTGAAAGGCCACGTTTGGGCGATGCACACCAAGCGTTCCAACACCAAGAGCTACAAGTGCAAGCTGTGCCCCGCCACCTTCACGTGGCAAACCAGCATATACAAGCATGTTAAGATGATGCACACCTCCAATAAGACCAGGGTAAGAGAGAGAGAGTGTATGACATAGACACACATACACACTATAGCAAACGAGCATAATTATACAAGCATGTGTAGATGATGCACACCTCCAATAAGACCAGGGTAAGAGAGAGAGAGTGTATGACATAGACACACATACACACTATAGCAAACGAGCATAATTATACAAGCATGTGTAGATGATGCACACCTCCAATAAGACCAGGGTAAGAGAGAGAGAGTGTATGGCATAGACACACATACACACTATAGCAAACGAGCATAATTATACAAGCATGTGTAGATGATGCATACCTCCAATAAGACCAGGGTAAGACAGAGAGAGAGAGAGTGTATGACATAGACACACATACACACACACACACTACAACAGACTAGGTACCATACCCAAGCAAAGTGCGCGAGAGAGAGGGAGAGTGAGAGGAAGTGAGAAAGAGAGAGAGAGTACACATAGACACACACTTCCACCAACATATCCAAGCAAGATGTGTATGAGAGAGATAGAGAGAGAAGAAGGGTTGCAGAGGGAGGGATGGTTGGAGAGAGTGAGAAAGTACACATATACACACACACAAACACACTATTACAAACTAGCACATAAAAGCATGTGAAGATGATGCCCTCCTCTAATAAGACCAGGGTAAGATAGAGAGAGTGTGTACACGTGGACACACACAAACAACAAAAAACTTTTACAGACTAGGTACCATATCCAAGCAAAGTTTGTGAGGGAGAGGGAGAAAGAGAGAGAGAGTACACATAAACACACTTGCACGGACTAGGTACCATAGCCCGGTAAGGTGCGTGAGAGAGAGAGAGTCGGAGAGAGAGTACACATAGACACACACACAATCACATTACAACAAACTAGCATATACAAGCATGTGAAGATGATGCACACCTCCAATAAGACCAGGGTAAGATAGAGAGAGAGTGTGTACACGTAGACACACACAAACACACTGCAACAGATTACCAAATCTAAACAATGTGTATGAGAGGGAGAGTGAGATGGAGTGAGGGAGAGAGAGAGTGCACATATACACACAGACACCTCCACAGAGAGATTTTGTCGACGGTGTATGAAATCTGCCAACCTGGCTAGTCATTACTTACAATTAGTATCTACAGTATAAATTCAAACATTGAATAGTAAAAAAAAAATAGTCTTTCTTAAAATATCGTTTATTATTTATTTCGTTTATTGACTGCCTCGTTGGTCTAGTGGTCCCAATCGTGACTGCAACGCTAGAGGTCTTGGGTTCGATCCCCAGGTCGAGCAGTGTTATTGAGTTTTTCTATGAAATTCTCAGTAGCAGCTTGGAGTCTGGATTTGTGCCCGGTGAATGGCAATAGGCTCGCCCCCTATTACATGGGACCCAAACATACCGGCGAACTGTGGGTGTACATTAAGTAGACCTCTGCCAACCCCTTCGGGGAATACAGGCGTGATGGTATGTTATGTTTATGTTATGTTTATTATTTATCATAGAATTACACCTGTATACGTATTTGGCTATCAAATAAAATCTTTTTTTTTTGTCACAGCAACCCCGCACTGCGCCGCCAGTGAAGAAAGAAGAGCCTTACCCGGGACTCGAACTCGCTAACCACATGCAATACTTCCAACAAAACATCACTCGAAATATCAACATAGTACATTTACAGCCGGCAGAGATGACGCAAAATATTGTACAATAGATACTAGAAATTAAAAAAAAAAAAAAAGGCTTATTAAACCTTCAGCCGAAATAGTACAATGTGCACATTAAGTACACCTCTGCCTAACCTTTCGGTGAATACAGGCGTGATGGTATGTTATTTTATTAAAGATTAAATAAATAAATAAAATATCAGAGATAATATTATGAGATTATGAAAGATGCCATCAATTTTATTTAAGGCTAAATCTTCAGCCTTTTGCGGGAAATTCAATTTTTTCTTGATTTTTCGCAAATTATTCGGCTATTCTAGGTGCATGGCAGTAGAAATTGCGACATCCAAAATAACTTAGTAAAGATTAAGCATAACTAAAAATCGCTATTGTGGAAAATTCTGGTGTAAAATAGTGGATTCGGCCAAAAATGACAATTTACACCGAAATCTCCTACGATGGCAAACCACAAATTTTCTCAGTCAATTTTGAACTTAATTATCAATACATTAAGGTTTAAAATCATTTGGAGAATGTGATATAGCCGTAGTGTATGTGCGAGAAACCAAGAAATACTTGAATATTACGCCCAAAACTGATGCTAGCCTTAAAATATCTGAGGTATGATGATGAAAGATGCCATATTTAATTATTTAAGGCAGATCGTTTCGCCTTGGGAGCGTTGTGCGAGTGAAAGAAGATGTAGTAACAAGGATTGAGAAAGGTATGTTAAGATGGTTTGGTCATGTAGAGAGAATGGATGAACGGAGATTGACGAAACAAGTATATATGGTGAGTATGGATGGACGACTTGGAAGGGGAAGACCTCGGCGAACGTACCGCAACCAAATTGCGGATGTTCTTAAAAAAGGCCAGGTTCCGAGCACCCTAAACCGACGGTCATGCATGAAGAGATTAATGAATGTAGATGAAGCGAAAGTAGTGTGCCATGATCGTAGCAAGTGGAAATCTATAGTCTCTGTCTACATGGGAGACAGGCGTGACAATATTTATGTAACTTTCACACCAACTTCAAAATAAATACAATGGAAATCACATGATCAAAACAGTTTAGGAAGACGGTGACTTCGATTTATTTTACTTTTGTTTTTGTATTTGGTTGGATCTTTTGTTTTCGCCTCCGGTTTCCGAAAGATCTCCGACATTATTCCGGTTGTTTTTCATTTTTAAGTTTCAACCGACTTCAAAAAGGAGGAGGTTATCAATTCGGATGTTTTTATATATTTTTTTAATGTATGTTCGGGCATAACTCCGTCATGTATAGACGGATTTGCCAAATTCTTTTTTGTTCGAAAGGGGTTTATTCCGAAATGGTCCCATTTATTATGTATAAATGAATTTTTTTACAGAATTCTCAATTTACCCTGCTATCTCCTGCGATAACGATTTTTAAGCAAAAGTTTTAGTAATCAGTTGTGAATATTGTTGTTGTCACAATTTCTACTGCCATGAACAATGGCCAGCACATCAAGCTACCACAAAATGACAAATTTTCTCAGTCGATTTTGAACTTTATCTTCAACAGTTTAAGGTTTAAAATCACTTGGAGAAATTTAACAGTTTTGTATAACTTGACCTGCTGGCGACAGTACCTAGAATGAGTTATAGACGTACGCACGTCTACACATCAAGCTATACAAAACCAGTATATGCTGGACTTGACTTCTACGGACAACCTTTACAATGAGAGGTCAGTCTAAATTGGTTTTGTATAGTTTGATGTGTAGCCGTGTGTTTGATCAGTTTGCAAAAAAAGAATTTTCGAGACTTCTCTAGACGAGACGAATCGCCTTAAGAGGGCCGAGAAATAAATGTATTTAAAAGATGCCATAATTGTCTAAGTTTCAATAGCAATAATTAGTTATTAAGAACATTTTATATACAAAAATATTTTAAAATAAACAACAATTTTACAACGAATTGTAGTTTTTTTGCATGTATGCCCCATGTTAATGTGGGTTAAACAAAGTACAGTTTGTTCGAAATAAGTAAGCCGATCGGAAGTTAGCCGTTCCGAACTACCGCGGTGATAAAATCGGTTAAATAAGTGTTTTAAAACATAAATATCGAAATTAGTAAACAAAATAATTAGAAATGTGAAACATATACGACTCTAATTATCTTTACACCGACTCTTTCTATTATAATTTAACACTTCTAAACCACTTGCAGACAACTTCCGATCGGCTTACTTATTTCGAACAAACTGTACCGAGTATATGGAGTGTAGAAGTATGGGTCCAATGCTGTCTTTTAGCGCTTTCGGCGCTAGATCAAGCGGAATTTTAGGGTAATCGACTCTCATTTATTAGCAGTTGACCACTATTAAATCTCTTTGCAGTTGACTAATGTGGAAGTGCAGTGATAGCCTAGTGATATGACCATTGAACTGCCAAGTAAAAGGTCTCGAGTTCGAATCCAAGGCACGCACCTCTGACTTAAACTCATGTGCGTATTAATAATAAATTATCACGCGCTTAAACGGTGAAGGAAAACATCGTGAGGAAACCTGCATGCCTGAGAGATATTCTTGATGGCATGTGAAGTCTGCCAACCCGCAGTAGGCTAGCGTGGTGGACTATAGCCTAATTCCTCTCGTACTGAGAGGGGACCTGTGCCCAGCAGTGGGACAATGCGCGAAGCGTCTCCATTTCAGCAAACATGTCATGTGTGTATATGTCCTATTCTCATCTACAGGTCGTATTCAACCTCTACCCGAAGATAAATAGGATACACCTAACCCCGTGTTTGCACTGACGACAAAACATGTCGCAAACAGCTACCTATCGCACTCACTATTTGAGAGTTAGATAGATGTTTGCAACATGTTTTGTCGTCAGTGGAAACGCGGGGTAAGTTTAACCAACCTCGAGCGGCTGCACCTAGTTTTAGCCGATACGATGAACGCAAAATGTAGTTCTAAAGGTGATGATGATGATTGGTCCGACCGGTTTCAGTCACGGCGACCGCTTTATGGACTCGGTTGTCGCTGGTGAGCTCGCATGTGGCTTATGTAGCCGATTTTCTTAGTAAAAGTTCTAGTGCATTGCGGGCATGTGAGCTCACCATTAACGATATTGTAAGCGAATGCCGCAGCTGGTCGGGCTTTTAATTCATCGCGCTTGGCGTCAAGCTCAGAGCGCCGTTGTATTTCGAGATAACGGACTTTAGTTTGCACAAGAGTCCGCCACACGGTGGGCTGAAAATCGGCTTTCATAGACATAGCGATTTCAATTTGCAAGTGCCGGATTTTTTGCCGGATATCACTTCTATTAGTTATTACTATATTCAAAAATGACACCAGAGTTAATTCTGTACAAAAACGAAGGAATTATAATTTTTTTAAGAAAAATTTGTATGGATCTGGTATTAAAAAGTTAATTATCTCGTAAACAGCAAGGAAAACCGTAATATCCTTACAGATGGTTATAGTACTAATTATTTATGATTTTTTGACATATGTCATATAACGGTTATCGCTGCTAATTTTTTTTTAAAAATCGTCAAAATATTTTTATTTATTTTTACATATGAAACGGTTCCTTTTAGTGACTTAATTAAGAACATTGTTAATTATGAAGAATGTTATTGACCCAAATATTAAAAATATATAAAACAAGAAAAATATTTTAAAAAATAGCAAAAATAGAAAAAAAAATTCAAATATTATACATTTTCCTTATCACTGTCGTTCTCGGACTCCAATTCTGAGTCAGATCTAGATTGGATATATCTAAAAACTCGAACTCACTTTCCTGAAACTGAATTTTTGCGAGAGTTTCAGCAAAAAAGCTCTGCTTTCTCTTGGCATCTCACTTAGGCCTTTGTGCACATAGGAAAGGATCCGAAGAAACAACAAGCATATTTAAGATATCTTGATTAGAATCTTGCCTGCTTCTTTTCCGCGAATGATATTCCCGGAACCTCCTAAAATCTCTGTTTCGAGACTCTGAGGCTTCTTCCAAGAGAGTCCGAAATTGCACAATATAAGTTTTCTCGATTATATCAGCCTCGTGTATTAATAATTTATGTACGGTTGACGACATGTAGTACCAGTCATACAATTCCACATACTTTTCTGCTGTTTTGCGGGCAAAATCTTTAAATTTTATTCTCGCCTATCAATCTCGATCTTCTCGCCAAATGTTATCGCTTGCAAATATTTTAGTAAGATCTTCGTCCAACCCGGTAATAGCTGCAGTTTTATTGGGATACTCGAAAAACTTTCTAGCGGTATTCACGCCATTGGTAGTTCCCGAGCCTTGTTTCACAACATCAATCAACAGATTGAGCTGAACTTGAATTTATTTTGAATACATTTTTTATTTCATTACTTCTCGCTGCTCACCGTTTGAAGTCGAGCCTATACGCAATATGTAACAGACATTCCATACAATTTATACGTGCGTGTAGGGATGATAAGCCAAATTTGTATATGTCAGCACACACAGTCTTTGATGTTACAACATCTAAGCGGTTCATTTCCGTAGGTTGTGCTAAGCACAGGTAGCATGATGGATTTGATCTGGCCTCAGAAAGGTACGTGCAGACTTTGGTGTCGATCACTGTCATAATTAGTTGATGAGTCACCATGTTATTATTATGTACTGCACTCTGTGGGGATAAAGGCCCGAATTTCATCATCCATTTATTTTTTGAGACCGATGACAACTGCTTCGCTCTCCTTTACAAAAGTTAACTGAACTGGGCGTCAATACAAAGTTGAGCATGGTTTTCGGTTCATACAGTATTATCTCCATCTGTCAGTTTTAGTGGCACCAAGGAGGTCATGAAAATGCTTGCATCATCTTGCTCACCCTCCATTTTCTGCTTGTATCGGCTTTGGTTGGAAGCACCATCAAATCCCCACTTGGATATACGCTTTAGCTGCTTATTTTGCACATCGGCATTGTCAGAAAGACTTTGAAGGATCCTCGTCACCGTGATGTCAAGTAAAGCTTGAAGTGTAATCCTAGCCGAGGAATCCGTAACTGACACTGAATGCTTTGGGGGGTAGCAATCAAGCTTAGTTTGTTGCACTTTATAGTAGGATGGATAAATATCCATAGCACCTTCCCGAATGGCAGCCTCTCGCAAAGTAATATATTGCCACTTTGACAGTTTTCGTGAAAGGAGCAATCCAGCGCTTTCTCTGCTGTAAATATGACTGTTTTTACTGATGTCTTAAGCGTTTCTTTAATTTTAATAAAAATTCTTTAATTTTACTGCTTTAGGCTTTTTCAACATGTATTCGATTTCGATTTCGATTTCCTCATGCCCTTCTTTTAAACGCGCTGTAGCTGCATATGCCAATTCACTGGAGTCTTCGCCATCTTCTCTTTTTCTGTTTACTTCCCAAATCTTCGAATGGTTTTCGAGACCTTTTTGTCATTGTTCCAACGGATGATGATGGCTTTAATTGAAAGTCTGATTGTGCTCTTGGTATCTCATCACCAGTTCATTCTAGATTAACTAAAGTTTGCACACAACTTGGCCAATTAATATTTGCTTGCAGCCAATTTCCGTACAGTCTTCTGAAGTTATCAAGGAATCGGTTAGATTTCATCCACCTCTGTAAAGCAGAAAGGCAATACTTCATGATTAAATGAAGTACTCTCACTTTTTAGAAGACAAACAAGTCTAAACTGGTGATTAAACTTTCCATTTTAAGATTTTATAGTCACAGAGCAAAAAAATTGTGTTAGCAGTTGCACAGATGTGATCAATCTAAATTATTAATTAAAATTTTAGCCCTTTTATTGCAAAACGTCGATAATTAGTTAACTACCCTCATTAGAGTTTTGAAAGATGAGCTAATAAAAAAATATAATCGTCAAAAAAAAACTTAGAACTCTTAACACAACTAATCAACAAATTAGCTTACTTATCAGAAATCATTAACAATCATTTAATCACCTTTTCAGACTTCAGACAGTTACAAACAATACCACTTACTTAGTACCAAAATACCAAATAAAAATATGTTTTAACAAATTTTAATACTCATTTTGTATTGATACATAGGTATCTAGCTCAAACATAGTTGTGTAAGTGTGGATGTACGCTAAACCTCTGACTAATCCTTCGGGAATATAAGGATGATGCTATTTTATGTTACGTGTTATTAAAAGTCTGTGTTCCTCAACTTAAACACTAAAAGGAACCGTTTCATATGTAAAAATAAATAAAAATATTTTGACGATTTTTTTAAAAAAATTAGCAGCGATAACCGTTATATGACATATGTCAAAAAATCATAAATAATTAGTACTATAACCACCTGTAAGGATATTACGGTTTTCCTTGCTGTTTACGAGATAATTAACTTTTTAATACCAGCTCCATACAAATTTTTCTTAAAAAAATTAAAATTCCTTCGTTTTTGTGTAGAATTAACTCTGGTGTCATTTTTTAATATAGTAATAACTAATAGAAGCGATATCCGGCAAAAAATCCGGCACTTGCAAATTGAAATCGCTATGTCTATGAAAGCCGATTTTCAGCCCACCGTGCGCCACTCGGGTCGTTTGGCAGCCTGCTGCTCCCAGCTAGACGGTTCAATGTCACACCGCTTCATATGACGTTTGAGCACATCTTTGAACCTAAGGAGTTGTCCGCCGTGCTTTCGCTTGCCTTCCTCAAGTTCACGAGTAGAAGATGCGCTTCGCTATTCTCTGTTCTGTCATCTTGGACACGTGACCGCACCACCGGAGTTGACGCCGCATAATATACGCCTCCTAAGGTTACGTAGGATAGATTTAAGTTTAACCACTTGTAACCGGTTACCATCGCGTTCCCACTGACGACAAAAAATGTTGCAAACAGCTATCTGTCTCACCATGTCTGCACGGACAGACGATCGTTGGAGCAGGCAAGTGCTAGAGTGGAAACCGCGTTTGGGCAAACGTTGTGTGGGACGCCCTGCGACACGATGGAGCTGTCTGCAGACGGACAGACGATCGCTGGAGCAGACAAGTGCTAGAGTGGAAACCGCGTTCGGGCAAACGCTGTGTGGGACGCCCTGCGACACTCCAAAGACCTCACATCCAAATTTTACCCACGCCGCGATGGACCTTATCAGATTAAAACAAAAGGTTAGTCCAACAACTTACACCATCGCAAGCACAGAACAGCCCGACGACGATTTGAAGAAGTGGCTGGCAGCGGATGGAGTCGAGCTGCCCAAGACCGGGATGGTTGGCGCTCTTTGGGGGAGGCCTACGTACAGCAGTGGACGGCAATAAGCTGATATAATAACCTATCTCACTCACTCTTTGAGAGTAGGATAGACTTATATAGTACACTAGCTTTCCGCCCGCAGCTTCGCTCGCGTGGACAACACGATTTTGTATGTTTATTATTTCTATTTCTGGGGATATTACAAATTATCTAAAATTGAGACCAAATAATTTGCTTCACTGTATTATTTAAAGTAGATTGGACCAAGAAATCACGTTGTCCCATACAAACTTTGCCCCCGTTTTTCACCCCCTTAGGGATAGAATTTCGGAAAATCCCTTCTTATCGGATGCCTACGTCATACAAAGAATACACCTTCCAAGTTTCAGGTCTCTACGATCAGCGGTTTAGGCTGTGCGTTGTTCCGTCAGTCAGTCAGTCATTCAGGACAAAGGATTTTATATGTATAGATAGATTATTTGCAACAAGATTTGCCGTCAGTGGGAATGTGGAGTTATAATTAGGCGGGCTTAAACTAGGTGTGTAACTGCACTTCGAATTTTAGCTGTAACATACCTACTACTTGCTAAGTACCTACAACACAAGAAAAACTACTGGAAACAGTGAAATTGTTCCTATTACTCAATTCATATTGCATGATACAATCGCAAATGTTTTGATTGCAAGTTCATTTCACACTTTAATTGTCACATAACTTTTAAATACATTTATAAATTCATATCTTAATTGAATTTCTTCTGTTTTGCTAGGTACACAACTGCACAGTATCGAATTAAGGGTTAAAATGGTGCGGTCTTTTATATCGATCGCATGCATGTTGATATTAGGTGAGTTATTCATGTTTTTTGTTGAGTTTTGGAGACGATAGCACTGTTGGGGTATGTGCCCAATTGAGTCTTAAAAGAAATAATATGTATGTGACCAAAGAGATTTAATAGTAGTAGTAATGTATTAAATGTCTTTGTATGTGACTAATGTAGTCACATACATATTAATGTCAATAATACATATCAATGTCATAAGCTGGACAGATAAGGTCTCAAATAGCCAAGTCCTCAAACGAATGAGACGAGAGAAGCCCGAACTTGTACGTACTATCAAACAGAGAAAAGTTGCGTACCTAGGACATGTTTTAAGACATGAGCGTTACCAACTGCTGCAGACAATAATGATGGGAAAAGTTCCGGGCAAAGAAGAAATTATCCTGGCTCCGCAGCATCCGACAATGGACTGGGATAAGGAGGGTGGAAGATCTGTTCAGACTGGCTCTGAACAAAGAGAAATTTAAAAGGATGACTGCGACCTTCAGTAGTGGAGAGGCACCCAAAGAAGAAGAAGGCTAATGTCTCGATAAGTCTAGTGGTCCTAACCACTGCTACGCTAGAGGTTTTGGATTCCATTCCCAGATCCGAGCAGTGTTACCCCACGGAACGACTAAACATGTTGCATGCATTCATCTAACTCTTAAAGCGTGAGTGGGACAGGTAGCTGTTTGCAACATGTTTTGTCGTCCGTGGAAACGGGGGGCTATAAAGGGTTTTTCTATGTAATTCGTAGTAGCAGGTCGGTGAATGGCAATAGACTCGCTCCCTATTACATGGGACCTAAATATGACGGCGAACTGTGGGTGTACATTAAATACACCTCTGCCTAACCCTTCGGGGAATACATGCAGACATATTTTTTTTATGAGATAACTCTGCAAACGAGCAGACGAGCTACCTGATGGTAAGTAGTCATCGCCGCCCATTGACATCTGCAATACCAAAGGAAAACGTTACCGAGCCTATTTAAAGAAAAAAGAGGGGAAGGAGAAAGGGAGTAGGAAGGGGACTTGAGCGTCCGGCGCTCCACACTCACCGTACGAAACGCAACAGTATGCATACTGCTTATCTTGACGTCGATATTCTGTGGGAGGTTATCTATATAGTACTTCCCTGGTCGTGCGGTATTCATGCAGGGATGTAGACATGCCAACAAGACACCACTACTACTAATAATTGATAAATTATTTCGTTTTTCAGTTACTATAATGTCAATACTCCTTACATCGTATGCGCAAGGGTCGAGGAAGAAATTCACAAACTATGGTTACATAAAGAAGCCTACTCTACAATATTATAGCGACGTCATAAATATATGGTACCCGCAGAATGTACCACGTCTTAGGCATAAAGAAAAAGTATTCAATAATGATCTTAGATCTACATCTAGACACAATTTCAGGGGCTAAGATTTTTTTTTGTTTTATTTCACCTTTCATCCTAAACCGACGCATGAAAAGTTTTCGATACCTCGATAGCTCGACTGACAAGATAAGGCGTAGTTTCGGTATACGTGTGTGCGTGTAATTGTGTGTTGTACAGTTTGTTCGAAATAAGTAAGCCGATCGGAAGTTGTCTGCAAGTGGTTTAGAAGTGGTAAATTTTAATAGAAAGAGTCGGTGTAAAGATAATTAGAGTCGTATATGTTTCACATTTCTAATTATTTTGTTAACTAATTTCGATATTTATGTATTAAAACACTTAATTAAACGATTTTATCACCGCGGTAGTTCGGAACGGCTAACTTCCGATCGGCTTACTTATTTCGAACAAACTGTACACGGCATGGCGTAGTTTTAGCCGGCCTCACTTCTTTGTTCGCAAAGTTCGATCTTTACTTTTTATTTGGTCTGAGGCTCCATATAAAAGTAGTTTGCTTCTATCTTGAATTTTAAACAATGAAAGTTCTAAAGCGCAAAAACCCTTGCTTTCCCTTGTAGTTATTGCCCCAGGATTCTTGACCTAAATTAAAACTCAAATCTTAGCACTTAACCAACTTAATTTAATTTATTATAATTACAAAAGATACCTAAACAAGTTGTTTATTTTTTAGTCTTATTTTGTGGGTTTCTGCCTTGGTTTCCGCCGCCGCGGGCGAGGGGGGCGGGGCGGCCTCGGTTTCCGAACGCTCCTCGGTTGCCACCCCGACCCGACCGCATATTCTGCCCGCCACCTCGACCTTTAGAGACTTCATTCCGACTTCTGGATTTGACCTGAAAAGCAAAATATATAAGAAAACTTTCCTCAAAGAGTTAGGCGATGTATAACATACCCATGGCTACCTATCAAGCTATACCAATCCAGTTCACGCTTGTCTCTTTCTGTATGGAAAGGCTACACAATGAGGTCAGTCAAAACTGAAATTGTATAGCTCAACCTGTAGCCAGGTATACTATACCAGACCAACTTTCCGCCCACGGCTTCGCCCGCGTGTTTTCTCATACAAACTTTCATCCCCTATTTTATCCCCTTGGGGGGTAGAATTAATGAAAACCTGAATTTTATTCTAAACCTCATGCTGTAAACGTCACGGAGCCCGAGACCTTTCGAACGAATGCAAAACCGTTGAAATCGGTTTGTGCGTTCTGGAGTTATAGCGTCAGGAAGGAAAACCCGACTTATTTTTATATAGTAGATCACAGCCTATCATGGTTGGGCAAATGTCCCAAATCCCTGGCCATGACTATAAGGCAAGAGAGGTCTGTAGTTGGTGCAAGTCTCATATACACTGTCACCTTTCCAGGCAGCACAAACTCATAGCAATACCAACTATATTCAATGTGATGAATGATGATCCATGATACAGGGGAAATTCTAATATAGTGCTATATTTTGCTTATCTACTTCGCAGACAAGCAGATGAGCCACCAGTAGCCCGATTCACGTAATTAAAATAGTAGCGATGTCGCAGCGACTTTATTGTTGAAACAGTTTTCCAATGTTAAGTGAGTGTTTTAGAGCCAAAGTATTAGAACAATTCTCGCTCAACGAACTTCTGTGAATACAGTTAAACGATTTTTCAATGGGACGACTCCTAAATCGGTTCGATCGACGGATGTGAATAGGAAAACTGTTTCAACGATTAGGTCGCTGCGACATCGCTACGGTTTTAATTACGTGAATCAGGCTACTGATGGTAAGTAGTCATCACACCCATGGACACATTTAATATCACATGATGACTAGCGCAGTTGCCGATGTGATTAGGAATAAAATTAGAACTACCAGGTCATTTCAAAATTTGACTTATATGTTTACTTAATAAGCTGCAGTGATTGGTTTTAATTTTCAAAAAATATATTATAACATATTTAAAGTTTGAAATATTAGTCATCAAGTTGAATTATTGGATGCAACCTAAGCACCACAACAACTCTTCTAATTCATTTATAATAAGCACTGTTGGGCCCAGTATCACAAAAGAGTTTGAAAGGAGGCTGAATGGAAACATACCTGTGTCTCTTCCTTCACCATATCGATAACTTCATCGGGAATTCTCAAATACTTGATCGTGCTGCCTCTAATATAACATTCAGGCATCCTCCAAAACTTATCGCCGTCTCTAGACGTGCAAATAACTTCTCTGAGGTTGATATTCATCCAGTTGTCGCAACTAACGAGATGCCCGTTGTATGTTTCGCCATTTTTCAGTTCGACCAACATTGGATGGTTTTGAGCCGTTCGGAGTAGTGATAGAGGCAACATTTTAATAAATAGTGTTTATTTAGCTTTTAGTTTACGGATAAACAACAAGTTTTACTTCTTTAGTTTGACACGTATAGGTTAGGAAATTGAGCTCTTTTTAATCGACTTGACACAACACATTGAACAGTTTTGGTGGGTGAATTAGTTTGATCTTTGAATTCTGATTGATATTGATAATATTTTTAGTTGAGTTATGTTGATCATTAAGCGGTTAAAAAGATTTAATCATTATACTTTCTAATGCAATAACAAATCAAATCAATTATTGAAATATTAATTATTTTTGTTCTGTAGTTTCTGCCTACCCCTATGGGAAAAAGGCGTGAGTGTATGTATGTATGTATGTATGTAATTAAATGAACTTAAAAGCTGAAATGTTCACATAAAAAACCTTTTTATTTGTCAATGAAATGACAAGCAAACCAAGGAAGATTTTTGACAGAAGCATATTCATGATAATCAAAATAATCGAGTCGACTCGGATCAAATTGCCACTAGTGATGGACGAGTCATTTTTACCCGACTGCGCTAGAAGGAGGGTTATTGTTTTTCAATTCGAATAACTCGAAGATGTTGTTGATTCGAATCTTATTGGTGTTTATTCGAAACAGTCGTAGGAAGCATTCAACGAATACCATCGGATCGAGTTGGTCTGAGTACACGAATCACAACGGATTTACAGCGAGTCGCAGGATATGGTTTTCTCACTTGAACTCGTAAAAACCCAGCTATTGGCTGTCTCACTCGTTCGCTCACTCTGTTACTCGGCTAGCTATTCAAGCCGCCGCCGCCGCCGACTTAAACGCGTGACTTCGCTTGCACGACGAATGCATAAAACGATTCAACTCGGTTTCATAGAAGGGCCATTCAAATAAGCGAGTTCGAAATATTCTAATTAAATGATTCGAATCGTACATGTCTGATGGAGGATGACTCTATTCGACGCTTCTGTCATGTAGCGCGTTTCAACGTCACTCAAATCTAGTATGAGCACCAATATATTTTATCTCTTTCTTGCAAATAAAGATTAGCTTATGAAAGAAACGTAACGTATCTAATATATAGCAAAAAAAATTGCTGAGAATTGCCGGCTGAACCTGAACATTTAAATCAATTTATTTTATTTCAACGAGCGGTCCTTATTTTCGCTTTTCGCCTGAAAAATCTGGAATTATTCTGTAAAACATTGTTGAAACTAGATAATCGGAATTTTTATTTCTTCTGCGGGATACAGGTGATTATTGTACGTTTAATATTCCTAATGAATTTTTTATAAACCTCGTGTTAAAAAGTACGCAAACATATTTTTGCGTAATAATAAAGAATAATCCTTGTTATTACCAGGTTTTTATGGAATATTAATCTCAAATACTAATAAAGTTCTTGACTTTATTAAATTTTAAGGGTTATGTGCGTGCGGTAATCAAACCACAGTTATTTTTCGGTAACTTCAAGAAATACCGGTTTACACTGTTTTAACTATTAAATGCTAAACCTATACTCCATTTGGTTACAGGGTCAGAGAGTTTATAGAAACAATTGAATCTAATTTTGTGTAGACCTCTTCTAATATATTTTTTTCTTACATGTGACATTGATAGCAAAAGCTTTATTATTACCCAAAGCTACTCTCTGACCCATAGAACACCTTTGCCTAACCCTTCGAGGATATAGGCGTACAGTTTGTTCGAAATAAGTAAGCCGATCGGAAGTTAGCCGTTCCGAACTACCGCGGTGATAAAATCGTTTAATTAAGTGTTTTAATACATAAATATCGAAATCAGTAAACAATAATTAGAAATGTGAAACATATACGACTCTAATTATCTTTACACCGACTCTTTCTATTAAAATTTACCACATCTAAACCACTTGCAGACAACTTCCGATTGGCTTACTTATTTCGAACAAACTGTAATTGTATGTATGTATTATATACTTACTCTATATAAAATGTATAGCTTTTTATTATTGTAAGTTAATAATAAAAGCTACTTCATTTCCATGTCCATCCAATTATAAAATATTACTTTCCACCTGCATGGAAATACACTTTTTTTTAAATTCGGGATAATATATGTATAGGCTATGTCAATAAAATGTCAAATGTAGCTTTCTATTGGTGAAAGAATTTTCAAAATTGGTTCGGTAGATTCAGAGATTATCCCCTACAACGTCACATACTCACAATGTCACAAACGTTACCTCTTTATCATATTAATATAGATACATGAGAGTGAATAGGTACCTTCTAGGCAAGCGTTCTCCATCATAGACCACTTCGATGCTTAACATCAGGCAAGTTGTGGTCAAGCGTAAGCCTATCAGTGATAAAAAAAAAAAAAAAACATTTTCAAATATATTTTTTATTACTAGGAGATATTGAAGATGCCACAAGCTCGTCGTAAGACCCCGTTCAGTGGTAAAGCTAAGAGGCAACAGATGCAGTCCAAGAAACAAAACAAAACATTACTGATGTCCAGTAAGTATTTAAAAAAATATCTTGCATACTATAACCTATAATGTTCCCACTGTTGGGAAAGACCTCCTCTCAGTGGGACAATCAAAATCAAATGTTTTTATTTCAAATAGGCTTTGACAAGCGTTTATGAAACATTATTGACTCTACAACAAACATGTTTTCCTTCACCGTTTTGGAAGCAGTGGTTACAAAATAATTAACACAAAGTGAAGCACCTGTTTGGATTAAATAAATAATAATAACAATCTTATCACATTGTGTAAAATTACATGTAACTTGTTCTATAACAATCATCATTAACACATTTGCTGTCTCACTGGTGGGACAGATTTGTCCTATCCTATAACATGTAATAAAAAAAATAAAAAAAATGAGTGTTTGGGTGTGTATAATATATGAGTGAGCTCCAAAATAAAACAATTAAATTATACCATAATGGAGACTCGGGCGCCAGAAGCTCACTCCTAAAAATATGCTACCGGAAACTAACCAACGGAGAGATTGGCTTTTAATCTGCCGGTGGGAGGAAACAAATAAAAGGCCTATGCTCTTTTGTCTGTCTATATTTTGCCTGTAGGCTGCACACAAAAATTTACAACAATAAATGAAGGCTTAAATTTTAAATTTAAAAATAAATTGCCATTAATGATATAATTATTATTATTATTGCATCTTGTTAGAATTTTAGAAAAAAAATTATTTTATAAATGCCTCCCTCCTGACATCTCCGCGAGGCGTGACGCAGACGAGGAATAAAAAATATAAAGTATGATGAAAAATATACATACGAAAATTGTGGTGAAAAATATAAGTAGGGTGAAAAATATATCCTTACAATTTAACTATGGTGAAAAACGCCGAGGCTGTAAAGAAATAAGCCTGGATTAGAAACTTGAAAACTAAAAATATATGTCGAAACGTGGTCATGTAAAACACAATCGCTTACCGTTTTTCGAACAAACAAAGAATTATGTGTCCACCATTGTGGATAAATCGGCTAAAATATGCCTGAAACAATATAAAAAATGCGGAATGTAGAACATTGAAACAAAATTTTGATGATCGAATGCAACGAACACATTAGCAATAAAAATATTCGACTCACCAATAAAATATGGATCCATCAGAAGTAATCAAGCCATGCGGCTTTGATTTAAAGTTAAATATTCACTTTTGAATAGAACCGCGGCATTATGAAGCCGGATTAAAATTAAATAACAAAAATTTCGAAAAGAACGATCAGGCCATTGTCGGAAGAGGTCGTAGAGTGAAGCTGTCATAGATTTTTGACAGATGACTTTTTAATGAATTGTCATTGTCGATGATGATTACGAAACTGGATAACAGCTATTTGGTCCGAAAAAACTAATGTGGTAGGAATCTGAACTAAAAATCGACTACTATGTGACGATTGTAAAAAAATCGTTACATTACATCCCTCCCCAAAAAATAAAAGAAAGGAACTTTCTTTTATGCACTAAGGCAAAGACAAAAAAACAAAAGAGAAAAGCAAAAGCTCTCTTAAAAATATTTTAAATATAAATACAAACAATAAACCTATAGTATTGAAATACTAAGGTGAAACTAAACAAATATAACTTTAGAACTTTGAAATAAGACTGCAAAGGATAAACCTGCCAAGTCTTAAATTCCAAGCAAAAAATAAAATTCAAATAATGAAATAAAATATTAAACTAGAAAATCTAAGTCTAAAAACAAACACCTACTTTTGAGTTCAGTTAGGCACCATCGCCGCTGACTAACAATAACATCTGTGAGTACAGTTAGGCACCCTCGCCACTGACTAACACTATCCATCCATGAGTTCAGTTAGGCACCCTCGCCACTGACTAGCACACTATCATCTACTTTGAGTTCAGTTAGGCACTATCGCCGCTGACTAACAACATCTACCTAACAATGCATATCGGACATCTTGTATGCCCAAGATACAACTTGAACCTTCACTTCAACAAACTTGTGAAGTGAAAATTCCCATAGAAAAAGGAAAATATTTTATTGAATGTTGTGATTGGCTCAACACCACCAACTTTCCAAGCACAAGCATTCCAAAAATAAGCAGCTATAAAAATAACTGTAAAAGATATTCATATTGTGATCGGCACAACACCACCGAACTCCCGAACACAATAGAAAAAGGAAAACAACAAATACTTGCACGTAGTGAACTTGCGAACACAACGTCAAAAGTAAGTGTAAAAAAATAATGCATATTGTGATCGGCACAACATCACCGAACTTCCGAGCACAATAGCAGAAAAAATGAAATCAGGGATAATAATCCGAGATCCATTAAAAAATCAGGAATCCTACAACAATCCGGTAGAATATCCCAAAAGAAAAATTATAGAGATGAGGACGTCTCCTCAGATGTCAAATCCAAGGTTGAGCTCAATAAAAAAGTCATATCCATGAAACACGAATAAACAAGCTAAAGTTCTACAAAGTAGAATATTTATAAAAAACAAAAGTTTTGTTAATTAAAAAATCTATACTTATTTAATCGTAAAGCAAATAGCAAGATTTTAATTAAACTAAAGAAAAGAAGATTATTAAATCTTAAGAGAAAGTAAGATTTTAATCCAAAACAAACAAAACAAATAATCTCCAGAAGAGATATAAAAAATATAAGAAGATAATATTAAAATATGAAAACATTATCTATCTTATAAACAAAAAAAATAATAAGATCTTTTGATGTAGAAAATATAAGTTGCATTGGTGAAAGAAGCTAATTGAAAAGTTAACCAAAATTTCCTAAGTTACATTTTAGAAAGTTCAGACATCGAGATCAATAAATTGATATGAAGTTACCTGACATACTATCATCATACATAGGGAATTATAATCTTTCATTCATCACTCTAACATAATCCCATTTCAAACAATATTATCAAAATCAAGACTAAAACTTGAAAACCAAATAATAATTAAAATTTAATTATATCTTTAACATGATAACGGCCTACTGAACCTTTAGTCAAATCTTTCAATACATAAACATTATTTGAGACTTTTTCTATAATTTTACATTTAACAAACTTAGGAGCAAGTTTTGCCGAAAAATAAGCAGGAGCATGGGATTGAACGAAACTTCTCCTCCACACTACATCACCCACATCAAAAGAAATGACCCTACGACCCTTATTATAATAAGTGGCATTTCGCTTATAAGCTTTTAATAAATAAGCCTGAACTTTCACGAAAATGTCACTAAGTGAATTAAGAGAAGTAGCAAAAATATTCCTATCGCCAAACTCAAGTTGATTTAAGTTGTCAATAGAATTACTAAAATGATGTAAAGAAGCATCAAAAATAAGTTCTCTACCAAACATAAGAAAATTAGGTGTATAATCTGTAGCAAGATTAACACTATTATTCAAAGCTAATTGAACATGAGGTAATAATTTAGACCAAGTTCTATGATCATCTTCTACAAAACAAGAAATGCAAGTTTCAACCATTTACTATAACGTTCTACAGAATTATTTTGAGATATTAAAACTTTTCAAGAAGTCTACAAAATGTTTTGAAGTAAATTGCGTTCCGTTATCACAAACTATTATTTTAGGAAAAACAAACAAGAAATATTTCCGTTTCAAAAAGTTTACAAATTATTTTAGTAGTAGCATCAATACGTTTAATTATAAAAAACCAAAACTATATCAAACAGTGAAGAACAGACGACTAGCCATGTTGTAATCTCAGCAATAAAATCTGAAAGAGATTCAAAAAGTTTTTGTTTCCTTGTGTGGAGGTCATATTCCAAAAAGTAATCAAAATGAGGCTTATCAAACCGCTTTAGTAATTGAAGCTTAAGCTCGTGCCAAGAAGCAATACGAATTCGAACTGTGCGAAACCATTTAAGTGCAATACCACTAAGCAAGTCAGAAAAAGAACCTACTAGTAAAATTTCATTAAAAATTTTATACAAAAAATACTCTTCAATTTGAGTGATAAATTCTCTAACACACGACTTACCATCAAAACTAATCTTACTTTTTTTCAAATCTGGCAATTTTGTAAAAGAGGGTAAATTCTTTTTAATATGTTCATTAACAAAAGCATTCATCGAATTAAAAGAAGGCAAAGCATTTGTAGCAAAGGCTGAAGAAGAATGAGCAATTCTGTCATTATTATCAAAAGGATTATGCACTTCGGTCAAATTTATCATATCCTGAACCATACCAGCAGCATTAGCATTAGCAACCATGCTAGTACCAACTGAAACATGTTTATCCTCAGATATAGAAAGTGGAGGAAACTGAACTTCTTTATCCATGATGAAAAGCAAGAAAATCCAAAAAGCAAAGCAAAACTAAAAGATTCAAAACAAAATCCAAGAACTAAAAGTTCAAAAAGTTATAATTATGATAATTATCAAGTTTAAATTAAAGTTATTGTTGAAGTTAAGTTATATTATTCAATGGAATAATAATTGTTTTTTAAATTGAAAAGATGCAATAATAACTTACAAGATCCAATCTTAAGAATTATAAACACTGTTTACTTAATGTTAAATTAACTTCTAAAAAGTTACACCTCAATATGTTCACAAGAATTGAATGGATAATAAACACGGTCTACACCATACAATTATGTTGTTGTTGCTAAAGAGAACAAACACATTATGCTAAAATAGCAAATAGTTATAAACAAGATAATAACAAAGTTCAATAGCTATATTGTTTACAAGGTTATATAATAATATCAATGGTGTAAATTATAGTAATTTACTAAAAAAGTTTCAAACTAACAAACAAAAGGGTTTGTAAACAATATAATAACAAAGTACAAGATGCAATAATATACCAAAACAAGTAAGAATATAAGGCAAACCTACTTCATGTCCCTGAACGCAAGCGCCAAATTGTAATAAAAAAAATAAAAAAAATGAGTGTTTGGGTGTGTATAATATATGAGTGAGCTCCAAAATAAAACAATTAAATTATACCATAATGGAGACTCGGGCGCCAGAAGCTCACTCCTAAAAATATGCTACCGGAAACTAACCAACGGAGAGATTGGCTTTTAATCTGCCGGTGGGAGGAAACAAATAAAAGGCCTATGCTCTTTTGTCTGTCTATATTTTGCCTGTAGGCTGCACACAAAAATTTACAACAATAAATGAAGGCTTAAATTTTAAATTTAAAAATAAATTGCCATTAATGATATAATTATTATTATTATTGCATCTTGTTAGAATTTTAGAAAAAAAAATTATTTTATAAATGCCTCCCTCCTGACATCTCCGCGAGGCGTGACGCAGACGAGGAATAAAAAATATAAAGTATGATGAAAAATATACATACGAAAATTGTGGTGAAAAATATAAGTAGGGTGAAAAATATATCCTTACAATTTAACTATGGTGAAAAACGCCGAGGCTGTAAAGAAATAAGCCTGGATTAGAAACTTGAAAACTAAAAATATATGTCGAAACGTGGTCATGTAAAACACAATCGCTTACCGTTTTTCGAACAAACAAAGAATTATGTGTCCACCATTGTGGATAAATCGGCTAAAATATGCCTGAAACAATATAAAAAATGCGGAATGTAGAACATTGAAACAAAATTTTGATGATCGAATGCAACGAACACATTAGCAATAAAAATATTCGACTCACCAATAAAATATGGATCCATCAGAAGTAATCAAGCCATGCGGCTTTGATTTAAAGTTAAATATTCACTTTTGAATAGAACCGCGGCATTATGAAGCCGGATTAAAATTAAATAACAAAAATTTCGAAAAGAACGATCAGGCCATTGTCGGAAGAGGTCGTAGAGTGAAGCTGTCATAGATTTTTGACAGATGACTTTTTAATGAATTGTCATTGTCGATGATGATTACGAAACTGGATAACAGCTATTTGGTCCGAAAAAACTAATGTGGTAGGAATCTGAACTAAAAATCGACTACTATGTGACGATTGTAAAAAAATCGTTACAAACAATACTACTGCAACTGTTGGTACAGTTTTGTAAAACAATGGATTAGTTTTTAAATATACTCTGTATGTAATATATTAATAAATAAATACAATCGTTATTCAGCATCATCGGGCACAACAGCCTATGATGTGGTGTCAGTGAACTACCAACCGTCCCGGGGTCGAGGAGGGAGGGACTCCAACCGCTTTGCTCTCAAGTTCTATAGAGAGACAGAGGAAGAACTGCAGATGAAGAAGGAAGATGCATTGTAAGTTATTATTATTCCAGCCCATTTCGTACTTCTGCTAAGCTGTCCCATCTGAAGTTTTAGAGACCTTTTATGTAATTTACTTTAGAAAAATCAAATTTACTTCCATACACTCACACTCAGACAAACATTTATTGAACTTTTATTGAACAAACCTATACAACAAAATAGGTTCAGCCATTTTAGAGTTTTAGTGAGAGATATTTACAAAGTTAAGAATGATATAATAATTATTATTATTCTTCTACGCTTCTTGACTTGTTGGTTGTTTAATAACAACTCTGTGTATAGGAAGGAATTGAAGCCGGTACCGGAAGTGGAATTGGAAGTGAATCCAGTGAACTACTTCCCAATTGACCTGTCGTTTCCCAAGAGACCCCCATGGGACTTCAACATGAGCTTAGCACAGTTAGATGCTCAGGAGCAGAAGTATTTTAAGGTGATATTGACTCTATTTCTGTTTCATTCTCTTTATCTCCCACTATATACCTGTCTCTTTCTCTATTGGTCTCTCTAAAAAAATATGAAAAAATATTATTCCGTTTTTGAAGAAAGCTTAGGTCGGAGTAAATATTTAAATCCTTTGCAATTACTTTTTTTTATATTAATTTATTACCCAACACCACACAAAATTTCTTTAGAAACTTTGATAAAAACCTACATCAAAAAATGTGACCACATTAAAACCTTCCACCAAATCCTAACAGAGCTACGTAGACCAGCTCCAGGCCTCAGAACATTGGAAGAACATGTCCTACTTTGAGCTGAACTTGGAGACATGGAGACAACTGTGGAGAGTGTTGGAGATGTGCGACATACTGCTTTTGATCGTCGATGTCAGATACGCTGTGAGTATTGAGTATATGTAGATGATATGGTTTGTCTATCTGTTATCCTTACTAAGTTAATTTAATTCATATTGACTGCCTCGGTGGTCTAGTGGTCCCAATCGCGACTGCTACGCTAGAGGTCTTGGGTTCGATCCCCAGGTCGAGCAAAGTGTTATTGAGTTTTTCTATGAAATTCTCAGGAGCAGGTCAGAGTCTGGATTTGTGCCCGGTGAATGGCAATAGGCTCGCCCTCTATTACATGGGACCCAAACATACCGGCGAACAGTGGGTGTACATTAAGTGCACCTCTGCCTAACCCTTCGGGGAATACAGGCGTGATGGTATTGTAGCGACATCTCAGCGCGCTACATGGAACTACGTCGTGCAAATCCTGAATTGCGCAAGTAGAGTTTACCGCGCGATTAGAGTATATACAACCGCCTGACATCAACCGTCGGGCCGTAGCCCGCCAGGCAAAACACCTGCCTGGTTGGAGGATCCTCCCTTTGGTTGGAGGGGCAAAACATCTCGCCTCTCTAAAGTATGTTATTATGTTAATTCATATTTCTAAATTAAATTCTACTAGCAGTTGCCTGCATGTCAACGTATACAGGGTAGAAGGGACATCGATGCACAACCGCTTACTATGAGCTCAGTACATTATTCTTGACCCCCTGGTCGGTTATTTAAAAAAACAAACAGTTGTTCCATTTATTTAGGTCGTGTAGGTTCTCCGAGGAATACAGGCGTGATAGTATGTATTGCAAGCGGCGGCAGCCACAGATCATGTGGTTGCCGGTTCGAAACCCATCCATTGCAGTACCGACGTGAACCCACTCGTAATACAAGCATTTAGCTTAGCACGAGGGGTTAACAAGATTACTAGTAATGTGCGACACACATTGCTATAGGCCGACCGTTTAACTCGCGTATCGCCTGCGCGGTAAGAAGGGAGCGTTAGGAAGTAAATAAATACTTAAAAAAGATACTTATTATTTTATTCTTTACCAACAATGTCTATCTCGAGATAAATCTTTGGATTATTGACTCCGTGTGTAGCGTTACCCGCCCCCGCTCCCTTCTTACCGCGCAGGCGATACGCGAGTTAAACGGTCGGCCTATAGTAAGCTTTTTAAAAAACTAGCTTTCCGGCTAATATCTCTATCTATTAAAAAAACCGCATCAAAATCCGTTGCGTAGTTTTAAAGACCTAAGCATACATAGGAACAGACAACGGGAAGCGACTTTGTTTACTTATGTAGTGATAGTGAAAAACCGTGTAAATTTCAGGAATCAATTTCATTGAAAGAAAGAAAGAAAATGTGTTTATTGGCACAAAAACTAATAGCATACATAAAACCTTAACTATAGTTACTTAAAACTAACAAACTAACAAGATAAATGCCTTTATATAGTACCTAATTGTGTCAAAAGGGCTCAGCATTATGTCATTGCTTATTTTTTATTATGTTTTAGCATTAAATAATTCGAAATGTTCACAAAGATATGAATTTTCTAATGAAAGAAAATTTCGGATGAAAGAAAAAATCCATACTCAGTTTTTTCTCATCGTTCTTGTTTCTTTCATCAGGAATTGAAAGATAATTTCTGATGAAAGAAAAATTCGATACTCAGTTTTTTCTCATCGTTCTTCTTTCTTTCATCACGAATCAATTACTTTTTTTTTTCTCTAGGGCATGATGTTCCCACCATCCCTATATACATACGTTCAAGAACAGAAAAAGGATATGATCTTGGTTATGAACAAGATAGATTTGGTACCATCTTCCGTTGTGGCGGCGTGGAAACAGTATCTGACTACGTCGTATCCGGCGCTGAGAGTGTTGTATTTTACGTCATGTCCGGCGTACAATCTGAGGGGGGCTACTAGCGATAAAGCAGGTGAGAATCATTAAAATTTAGTACAGTCAGCAATGAAAGTTGCTGAACACGATGAAATCTTCAAAACGCTTAAACATATTTACTATCCAAAACTTACTGACCCGAGATGTGGTAAGTAGTACGTGTTTATACATACTAGACCATAATTTTTTTCCTAAGTGAATCTTGAATATTGAAAAGTATTAGTGCTGTATTGTTTTCAAAACTTGGCGGTGTTCAGCAACTTTCGTTGCTGAAAGGAATATGTTAAGATTTTGTAGTAGTAGTGTTGTGCTAAACAAAGTATTGAACAAGTCCCACAAAAGGCAGACGACAGCGCGGTAGGCCAAGACGAAAATGTCGGGAGCTGGACGGATTCTGGAAGGATTGGCCCAAAGTGGCCTGGAACCTTTGAGGACTTTAAGGATTAGCGACTTTAAAAATATATTAAGAGGATAGTATCCGCTCCGCGCCGCATATAAAAGAAGTTTGGTCCTATCTTGAATATTAACCAATGAAAGACTTTGAAATTCTGCAGTAACAATCTTATCATTAAAATACGTGTTTGTAAAAACTTCATTTCAATACACGGTTAAAACTACATGTGCTGAACGACTGGTAATTTTCGATAAAAACGACTCAAATGTATGCTAACATTTTAATATAATGTAACAATACAGAACCATTTTGACTCATGGGGAACCCAGATAATATAATGAATATCCTTTTACAAAACAAAAAATCTACGTAATAACTATATCAAAAGAGTAATCTCCAAATTTCGGAACTAGAAATACGCACGAAAATGTTGCAAATGTATTGTCGTTTCACCTCTCGGGCACGCGTTCGTATCGTGAGGGATAGAGACAGCGACAACAGTGCAGCATTGTTGCGTTCGCGAGGGACACTCCTCTTAAATTGGGTAATTAAAAAGGTCATACTTAACATAATTATTAATGTTCTAGGTCTCCAAGTGCGCCGTCGCAAAGGCAAGCAGCGCATGTGTGCAGAGGGCGCCACTAAGATACTGGAAGCTTGCAAGGAGATCGTCAAGGGCGAGGTGGACCTGTCCTCTTGGGAGAAGAAGATCAAAGACGAGACTAACGTGGAGTTTGATTACGACGAGGGCGCTGAAGTTGGTGAGATTTTATTTTTATTTTATTTTTATTTTCTTTGGGAAACAAACAGACACAATATATTATTAAGTTATTACATAGCAGGTTACACACAACCCAAAACAGTTTCCGCATATTAGCAAAACAATTTGTGACGGACTTAAAGTTAAGAATGTTGCAAGGGAAGCAAATATATATGTAATTAATTAATTATGTTATTCAAACAATATAAATTATGGAATTATGATAACTATCATTGTGTATTTATATAAATCAACTTGAACTAGCAACCAGATTCTCATTTAAGTACTTCTTATATTTAGCCAGAGAGAGCTTATATTTAGCTATAGACGCGTGCTATATTCTATAACATACTAGTCGGCCCGGCAAACTTCGTTCTGCCATATATTGGGTTACACTCTGGTAGATTCCCATTATTGAAGCACCTTGAGATATGTCATAGTTGCCGCCTCGACAACGATATTCATACGACAGTTACCTTTTTTTGTCGTTTCATCATCATCATCCCGCATTCGTCCACTGCAGGACGTAGGCCTGAGTGTAACCCATTTTAAGGCGGAGCAGTTTGCTGGGCAGCTAGCTGTAAACACGGCTATACTAATCCAGTTTAGCCTGATCTCCCATTGTAAAGATTTTCCGTACAATTCAAGGCCAGCTTATACTGGTTTTATATAACTTGATACGCAAATACATAATCACTGTTTTCTCACACAGAAACACACGCAAAATGTTCTCTCTCATACAAACACCTCACTGTCAAACTTAATGGTCTCTCTATCTCTCTCACTCGCACACGAATCGGCCTCCTACTCTCTTTTACGTACACACTTCCTCACTGCTCACTACTACACTCATATCTTTGGCAAACTAGTGATCACTGCCCTTTCTCCCGTTCTCTTTTTCTTTTTCTCCCTCTTACACATCAAGTAAAATATTAAATAGAAAAAGAATGAGAGAGGGCAGTGAGCGCTAATGTATGAGAGGAAATGGTGTGCACATTAATTGTGTCTATACATATACCAACGAATGCTGGTCGACCTAGCTGACGCTTCTCGACGGATCGGTCTTGGGATGAACATGGATAAAACTAAAGTTATGTTTAACAACCATGTTACCCCGAGGCCGGTCATGGTCAATGGTGCATTTCTCGAAGTTGTTCAGGAATATACGTACCTCGGCCAGATAATGGAATTGGGTAGAAACAAATTCGAGAGGGAAGCCGATAGAAGAATACAGCTGGGATGGGCAGCATTTGGCAAACTTCGGCAAGTCTTCTCGTCGCTCATTCCACAGTGCCTTAAGACGAAAGTCTTCGAAGCGTGCGTCCTACCAGTTATGACCTACGGAGCCGAAACGTGGACACTCACGACGAGACTGGTTCACAAATTTAAAGTCGCACAGCGAGCTATGGAGAGAGCTATGCTCGGAGTCTCTTTGAGGGATAAATTACGAAACGAAGTCATCCGTCAGAGAACCAAAGTAACCGACATAGCTCAAAGAATTAGCACACTGAAGTGGCAATGGGCCGGTCACGTCTCTCGGAGAACCGAAAACCGTTGGAGCAAACGAGTTTTCGAGTGGAGACCGCGGCTAGGCAAACGTAGCGTAGGACGCCCACTGGCCAGGTGGAGTGACGATTTGCGGAAGGCAGCTGGCAGTAACTGGATGAAGAGAGCTGAAAATCGGGCTCTGTGATGTTCACTTAAAGAGGCCTGCGTCCAACAGTGAACGAATACGGGCTGATGATGATGATGATGATACATATACCATGTATGTGTGTGATCATTTAGCTTTAAAATAAAGCTAAATGATATTTTATGATATTCCCTCTTCCCAGGTGAAACTATACTCGAGAAAGCTGACACATCATTCTACACCCATGAACGTTACAAGTCTGGGGTGCTGTCTATAGGGTGTGTGGGCCAGCCCAACGTGGGCAAGTCTTCCTTGCTGAATGCCCTGATGGGACGCTGTGTGGTCTCCGTGTCCCGGACACCCGGACATACCAAGCACTTCCAGACTATCTACCTAACACCGCAGGTGAGAATGAGAAAGAGAATCTTCATCATCCTCCTCACTGCCTCATTAGTCTAGTGGTCCTAAGCGCAACTGCTATGCTAGAGGTCCTGGGTTCGATCCCCAGGTCGAGCAGTGTTATTGGGTTTTTCTGTGAAATTCTCAGTTGCAGCTCGGAGTCTGGATTTGTGCCCGGTTTATGGCAATAGGCTCGCCCCCTATTACATGGGACCTAAACATACCGGCGAAGTGTGGGTGTACATTAGTACACCTCTGCTTAACCCTTCGGGGAATACAGGCGTGATGATATGTATGTATCATCCTCCACTATCACTATCCCGCAAAAAGAAAGGTGTTAAAGTTAAACCTGTATATCTGTCTGTTATTTCTGCAAAAAGTTTTTTAGACTACCTCATTAGCCTAGTGCTCCCAAGCGCGACTCCTACGCTAGAGGTCCTGGGTTCAATCCCCAGGTTGAGCAAAGTGTTATTGGGTTTTTCTATGAAATTCTCAGTAGCAGCAGCTTATCATGGCAATAGGCTCGCCCCCTATTACATGGGACCTAAACGTAGCGGCAAAACGTGGGTTTACATTAATACACCTCTGCCTAACCCAACGGGGAATACAGGCATGATGGTATGTTAAATAGGTTTTTTAATGCGGAATTTTTCTGCTAGTTGAAATTGTTTGTCTTATGACAGTAAGAATTGCGACATCATCTTATTCACAACTGATTAACTAAAACTTTTGCTTATAAATCGTTACCGCAGCAGAAAGTAGTGTAAATTGTTAGTTTTGGCCGAATCTTCATCGATAACGATTTTTAAGCAAAAGTTTTAGTACTTAGTATGGGTCACTAGCACCCGGTGCGGATCCCGAATTTGCCGCCCCTTAATTTTTTAAATGAATAACAAAAAATGTAGGGCATGATAAAACTAAACTGAAAAGTAAACAAATGTTCTCACACAAAAAAAAAGTATAATTCATTGTTGATACTGTATTTTATTCCACAACGAAACATAATATACCATCACGCCTGTATTCCCCGAAGGGTTAGGCATAGGTGTACTTAATGTACACCCACAGTTCGCCGGTATGTTTAGGTCCCATGTAATAGGGGGCGAGCCTATTGCCATTAACCGGGCACAAGTCCAGACTCCGAGCTGCTACTGGGAATTTCATAGAAAAACCCAATAACACTTTGCTCGACCTGGGGATCGAACCCAGGACCTCTAGCGTAGCAGTCGCGCTCAGGACCACTAGACTAATGAGGTTGTGGATGACGCAATACCTACTGCCTAGGATGAAACCTACCTAGACACCAGGAATGTGTTAGAGACGACCAATATGCGAAAAACCAAAAAACAAATTGAACTATAGGCCGACCGTTTAACTCGCGTATCGCCTGCGCGGTAAGAAGGGGGCGGGGGGAGAAAAATAAATACTTAAAAAAGATACTTATTATTTTATTCTTTACCAACAATGTCTATCTCGAGATAAGTCTTTGGATTATTGACTCCGTGTGTAGCGTTACCCGCCCCCGCTCCCTTCTTACCGCGCAGGCGATACGCGAGTTAAACGGTCGGCCTATAAACGCTAAGGAGAGCTGATCAACTTGTAAGACACTGTTACAAGTCTATTTTATCATTTTTTTATTATATGCCACCTGGCTTAATTCTGACGACTTCTCAGAAGAAATGCCAAAATAAACACAGATAATCATGGTCTCTTTTAAAGTCCATACAACAGTTGTATTATCAAAAATGCGAGTTTAACAATGTAGGGCTATTGAAGAAAGAGCCCTGCTATGGCTCTTTCTTCAATAGCTTTGAGTTCTGCTGTCTCAACTGACGGGACGCATACATCAGTCATCGTGTAGCTCATCCATCCACTCATATTTTTATGAATATGTCAGTAAATGTAGTTCTTCATTGTAGGTACGTCTGTGCGACTGTCCGGGTCTTGTGTTCCCGTCGACGGTGCCTCGGCCCATACAGATACTCATGGGATCATACCCCATAGCGCAACTAAGAGAACCTTACACCACTATACGGTAATAAAACAACATAATATTCCTTTATTCCATCCATAGTTATACTATAATTTCTCGTCTACAGTTATAGTATCCCATCCGTAGTTATATTATAGTATTCCAATCGTTGTTATACTATAATAACCCACCAATAGTTATTATATAGTATCTATATCTATATCATGATATCCCATCCATTGTTATATTATAGTATCTCATCCGTAGTGATACTGTAATATCCCATCCATAGTTATATTATAGTATCCCATCCATTGTTATATTATAGTCTCTCGTCCGTAGTGATACTGTAATATCCCAGCCATAGTTATATTATAGTATCCCATCCGTAGTTATACTACAATATCCCAACCGTAGTTATACTATAATATTTCATCCATACTCTTATTATAGTATCCCATGCGTAGTTATACTACAATATCCCAACCGTAATTATACTATAATATTCCATCCATACTTATATTATAGTATCCCATCCATAGTTATATTATAGTATCCCATCCATAGTTATATTATAGTATCCCATCCATAGTTATATTATAGTATCCCATCCATAGTTATATTATAGTATCCCATCCGTAGTTATACTATAATATTTCATCCATACTCTTATTATAGTATCCCATCCATAGTTATATTATAGTATCCCATCCGTAGTTGTACTACAATATCCCAACCGTAGTTATACTATAATATTCCATCCATACTTATATTATAGTATGCCATCCATACTTATATTATAGTATGCCATCCATAGTTATATTATAGTATCCCATCCATAGTTATATTATAGTATCCCATCCGTAGTTGTACTACAATATCCCAACCGTAGTTATACTATAATATTCCATCCATACTTATATTATAGTATGCCATCCATACTTATATTATAGTATGCCATCCATAGTTATATTATAGTATCCCATCCATAGTTATATTATAGTATCCCATCCATAGTTATATTATAGTATCCCATCCGTAGTTATACTATAATATTTCATCCATAGTTATATTATAGTATCCCATCCATAGTTATATTATAGTATCCCATCCGTAGTTGTACTACAATATCCCAACCGTAGTTATACTATAATATTCCATCCATACTTATATTATAGTATGCCATCCATACTTATATTATAGTATGCCATCCATAGTTATATTATAGTATCCCATCCATAGTTATATTATAGTATCCCATCCGTAGTTGTACTACAATATCCCAACCGTAGTTATACTATAATATTCCATCCATACTTATATTATAGTATGCCATCCATACTTATATTATAGTATGCCATCCATAGTTATATTATAGTATCCCATCCATAGTTATATTATAGTATCCCATCCGTAGTTGTACTACAATATCCCAACCGTAGTTATACTATAATATTCCATCCATACTTATATTATAGTATGCCATCCATACTTATATTATAGTATGCCATCCATAGTTATATTATAGTATCCCATCCGTAGTTATACTACAATATCCCAACCGTAGTTATATTATAATATCCCATCCGTAGTTATACTACAATATCCAAATCATAGTTAAACCATAATATCCCATAGATCTACCCTATTCTCTATTTTCATATAAATATAACACCATCAATTCGTCCATAGGTACTTAGCAGAGCGCATGGACCTCCCCAAACTCCTGAGGATCGAGCATCCAGAGGGAGATAACACGTGGTCTCCAAGAGATATATGCGACGGCTGGGCCAAGAAGAGAGGCTATTTAACGGCTAAAGCAGCCAGGTATGATATAAGGAGACTATTTTTTTTGTCTTTTTAAGTCAATTTTTTTTTTTCAGTCAAAGCGACGGTAGCCTAATGGCTAGGGCGTCGGACTTGCGATCATGTGGTTGCCAGTTCGAACCCCACCCATTGCACTACCGACGTGAACCCACTCGTAACACAAGCATATTTAGCTTAGTACGAGGGGTTAACAAGAATACTATTAATGTGTGACCCACATTACTAGTAAGCTTTTTAAAAAAAAAAAAAATCTTCATTTAGGTATATAACACATTTTTTGGTTATAGTAGTAAGAATTTAGACATCAACTGTACCTTATTCACAACTCAGTATTAAAAGTTTTGCGTAAAAAAATATCTTAGCTGATAGAAGTATAAACAAAAGAGAGGACTATGCCAACTGAAAACTCTGAAAACGAGCAGGCGAGCTACCTGATGGTAAGTAGTCATCGCCGCTCATGGACATCTGCAAAACCAAAGGAGTTGCAGATGCGTTGCCGAACCTATTTAGAGAAAAGAGAGGGGAAGGAGAACGGTCCTTGCGCCTATTGTAAAAAAAAAATGACTACAGTTTGTTCGAAATAAGTAAGCCGATCGGAAGTTAGCCGTTTTCTGGGGCCGCGCAGTTACAGTCGCGTAATAAAGTGTTAGCGTTCGGAAACGTATTCAAATAATTTCGAAAATAAGAGGAATAATATGTTAACTTTACGTGTAATATTGCTGGATTGCTTCATTGATAAAATCCATACTTGAATTGTCACAAAATCATTGAATTGTTATTTAAATTTTAAATAGTCCAACGATTTGCAAAACAGTGTTGCGTTTAGGCATTTTTCAGCAAAATGAAACAACTACAAACCACAATAATACATCAGCAATGAGAAATAATAAAAACAATATCTAAGAACTAAACAACAATAACGTCAAAATAAAAACAACGCTTAGCACTTTTGGCACTGACTGTGTACTTGCACTGGGGGACCGAGACAGAATTATGCATCAAACACTAAGGATTGAGTGAAACAGCGAAGAGGCGCTGACCCCGCCCCTCGCGCCATTACCACGCATGCGCGCTACTGATTTTGTCGTAAAAATGACTGCTGCGCAGCGACTCGCAGACTACTTCCGATCGGCTTACTTATTTCGAACAAACTGTACATGCGTGATGGTATGTGTACAATCTCATGAAAAACGATTATATAATTATTTTAAGTAGCAATTATTAGTTCCCATGTCGCAACGAGATGGCGTTGTATCAGCCGTCTGAATCGCGCTATGGTTTCGTTACCGCGACTAGTATAAGCATTTTTGAGATCACCAATAAATTAACATTAGAATTACCAATGTTTGGTTTTATTCAGTATGTCATGTTTAAAATGTATATCATATATTCTTATAAGTTTAATATTGCGAGCTCCGGAGGCCCAATTCCTCCGTCAGTCCCCTTCCTTCTCCTTATCTCCATCCCCTCCCTTTTCCTAGAGGTGTTATATTAGGGTGATATCTGGATATTACTATTATTGAATATATTCACTAGCTGATATATTAGCATACCATACCTATTACCAGGTATTAGTCAAATATTAGTCAGCCATCTTGATATTCCGTATTCGTTATAATATTGATATCGTACCTATTATCCGTATTCGTTAATCTAACATAATATTGATATCGTGCCTATTCTCTCCGTATTCGTTAATCTAACATAATATTGATAACGTGCCTCCATATTCATTACTCGAACATAATTTTATTTTTTTAAATATTATTGATATCGTACCTTATTCTGTATATTATAGATAATAGTATTATGAATTATTTAATGAATAATAATTATTCATCGTTACACTTCCTAATACATGATATTAGTTTGTATTATAAAATAATATGCACAAACTAATATTGCATATTCAGCGCTAAATGTAGTGATTTTGTTTTCATTGAGTGTTTACTTTGTAACCATCACATTCAGCTTGCATACAAAGCCCGACGTGTATAATGTTGTCTTTAAAAATCTCACTCAAACACGCACGCACACGTCAAACAGAAGTAAGCAGAATCATATAGGCATCTCGCTCACTCCCCCGAATCGTCTCGCTATGACGCGTTGCAGCGGAGTAATTGTGTGTGTGTGCGTGCGGCAACCTCCCGTAGCGCGCTCGTCGACGCACACAGCCGCGCAAGTCACCGCGAATATCAGAACACTGATCTCTTGGCGTGCCTATTATTTGACTAATATCTGGTAATAGTCTACGCTAAACTAATATATACTAATATGAATATACAGCTCGTATCATAATATCTATACCTATTACGAATATATTAGTTACACCTCTACCTTTTCCTTGGCTCGGCAACGCATCTGGAAATCGTTTGATATTGCAGATATCTATGGGCGGCGATGACTACTTACCATCAGGTAGCTCGCCTGCTCGTTTGCCGAGTTATCCCAAAAAATAATAACTGAGAATTAGTAATTATATCATATAGAAATTGTGTGTCCGTTTTTTTTTTCAGATTAGATACATACAGAGCAGCTAACAGCCTCCTTAGGATGGCTCTCGATGGTAGAATTTGTCTATGGTTAAGACCACCCGGATTTGCTGAGAACAGAGGTAAGCAGTATAATAAAAATACAATTTTTAGACCATATTCTTTAGTATTCGTAGTCAGGAAATACCGGCGTTGTCTAGTTTAAAAAAATAATTAAACATCGACTTTGTAAGTCTTTTAAGCCCTGGGCGCCAATTTGTGTTGTTTTCGCAAATAATTCGTCTATAACTGCTTATTTTCTTATTATATTTCAATGTTCACAAATTCACTATGAAATTTTCTTTCAGTAGAAAATTCATGCTTATTTTTTATTATATTTTACCATTAAATTAAATCATGCGAAATGTTCACAAAGATATGAATTTTATAAGCCAACAAAAACACAAAAATGTTTATGAAAAACTTTTGAATTTTATGATGAGAGGAAAATATTATTTACAGAAAAATACGAAACTTGTGACGAAATCAAATACGTGAGGTGGGTGCAAGCTTTAACCGGTGACGTCAACACGGCTGATCTGAACTCGTCAGAATCTGACGGGGATCAGAATTCTGACAGTTCTGACGCTGACGACGACATCAGCGACGAAGAGGAGACGGCCGCCATCGCCAATAAGTTCGCAGCTTTAGCCGGCGATGACTAGGTAACAGCTGAGAGGTTTTTAACCACTTTGACTGGCCATTATTCACATTGACCGGATATTTTTCACTTTACCCGACTAATTGGAAAGAAAGTAAAGAGAAGTGTGATTGATATTGGTGCTTACAACGAAATTTTATTCGCACATTTTACCGGTGAAGATGAAGTAATTATAGTCGATATTATGTGATTATAACCGAATATTTTGCACAAGTTCCGGATAGGATGGCAGAGAGAAGAGTGTGATATTGGCGTTAAATACAAAATTACATTACACTTTAGTAAAATTACGTACTTTGTCCAGTCACTTCTGATAATGTTAAGTGGTTTTAACGGTGTATTATTATCTCTATTGTAGTATTATGAACTTTATGCTATTGACATAAAGTTCATAATTTAAATACCTGTGACAGTTTTGCAGCTTAACTTGATATTATTCACTTTGACCGCATGTAGCGGTTGGTTCTAACAATAACTGAAAGATTTAATCTGAGGCTACTCGATAATTATTTAGTGAAAGAAAAATTCGACCTCAGCGTTCGAACCTACGTTTTCATAACGTAACCTTTTTTTTAACCGACTTCAAAAAGGAGGAGGTTCTCATTCACATCAAGTTATACAAAACCAGTTTACGCTGGCCTCTTATTGTATGGAAAATCTATACAGTGTGAGATCAGCCTAAACTGGATTTGTAGGTTGACCTGTAGCCGTGTGTACAAACATACAGACAGATATATATAAAAATATCTAAAAATTCAATTGACCATTATATTAGTTTTTCTTCAATATCTATAATGTACAGACATCGAGATTTAATTTAATTTTATGTGTCGAATGCCTGTGATGTCGATTTTCTCTTCCACATTATAATTCTTACGGAAACATCTAATTTGGACTGAAATATACACTTTAATATTATAATTTAAGTCGATTTTCTAATAACAAAATGTTAGTAAAAACCTATATTATTTTTGGCAGCAATGGATTGTGAATTTTGTTACGTTATACATTAAGTTGGGTAACTTGATGTTTATCGTAACAAAAAAAAAAACAAAAAAAACGAAAACTTGATAATTATCTCGGTAATAAGAATTTATATAATTAAGTTCATACTTATATACATAGGATAATTAAGTTTACATGAAAACATATAAACTTAGATTTAAAATCTGTATCACAACTTCCTCGTTAGTGTAGTGGTCATAAACGCGACTGCTACGCTAGAGGTTCCGGGTTCTAGTCCCAGGTCGAGCAGTGTTATTGTGTTTTTCTATGAAACTGGATTTGTGCACAGTCAACGGCAGTACGCTCCTGCCTAACCCTTTGGATAACATCGACGTGAAGGTATGTAACATACCTTCATACATATATTTATTTTTCTATTCCATTGTTTTTCTGAAAATAAATATTATTTATTATTCTGAAGCAGTTGATAGCAGCTATACAGGGTGATTTTAAAAACGGCAAGCCTACTGAGATGTGTTATGGTGCAGTGATAGCCTGGTGATATGACCATTAGACTGCCAAGTCAAAGGTCTCGAGTTCGAATCCACGGCACGCACCTCTGATTTTTCGAAATCGAATTCGAAAATTTCGAAATTTTTCGTAGACGAATAAGATGCGTCTTCAAGTCTATACCCTAATACCTCTCTCGTTCTAAAGCTGTTGGACAATGTAATACAAATAATAGAATACATACTAATATCATGCTCTTTCATTCATTTTCTTAACCCTTTGACCGCCACGTCAATAAAGAAAAAAATGTTCCCTGCGCCACGCTACAAACGCTCAGTTATATTTTTGTCGACATTTGCCGACGAAAGCGTCGTGAGCACGTTCTGATTTGTCGAGTATAGCCGACCGGGGCGGTCAAAGGGTTAAGCAGGCTTCTCGTTCTTTATAGACATCCTGTAAAAACAACCCAAAATTAAGATATCATATAACATCACAATAATTTCAGAATTAATTCTACGTACATACCTTGGTATTGCCAGTCTTGAAATGACGATGATTATATTATATTTATATCGTTGCATTTATTTTGCTTTTAATATAATTAAGAGCTTAACTTCTAAGGCTTGTTATTCTTATGTATAAGATTTCAAAAACAATTTTACGGAATACTCAGTTTTTTTTAATTTTGTTATATTTTTTTTATAAATACCGTCACAATTCATTAAAAATAGCGCAATATTAATCATATTACGTCACGTCACGTCGCCTTGAGCGGCGGTAGCCTAATGTCTAGGGCGTCGGACTTACGATCATGTGGTTGCCGGTTCGAAAGCCACCCATTGCACTACCGACGTGAACCCACTCGTAACACAAGCATTTAGCTTAGTACGAGCGGTTAACAAGAATACTAGTAATATGATTAATTCTTATTTTTTAGCATTAAATATTGCGAAATGTTACAAAAATATGAATTTTCTAATTAAAGTAAATTTCTAGTCAAAGAAAAATTCGATCTCAGGCACTGGCCACTGCCTGTGTTGCCGAATTTCTCTTCCACATTTTACGTCTTTAATAGATGTTGCTGACGTCGCCTGAAGACGTAAAATGTGGAAGAGAAATTCGACATCACAGGCAGTGGTCTCGGTAGCTTAGTTGGCAAAGCGTCTGGTGTACTTAACCAGAGAGACGCAGGTTCAAACCCTGCCTGAGGCCGAATTTTTCTTTCACTAGAATTTTTTTTAATTAGAAAATTCATATTTTGTGAATTGGATTAATTAGTAAAAAAAATATATTAATAGTTCTGTCGCAAAAGAGAGCTCTCTCTCTCTTTTTCTCGTTCTGTTGCCTCCTTCACATAAAATAACAAGATGTATTTTAAGAATATTGTTTACATAGGATAAGCTTGTAATTTGACTAATTTAATTGCCGATTTCAATATAAAGTATTTTTTAAATAGCAAAAAAAGATTCTGGATTTTTGTAAAAATTCCCGACGTTTCAGTCCACCCGTGACCATGGATGCTGTAAAGGATCCGAAACGTCGGGAATTTAAAATAATCAATATAACGCGATAAAATCCGTAAAAAAGTAGTTTTATTTCAACATAAATTCACCTGTTGTTAAGCGACAATGCGATCTTACTGATATCTATACTTATATTATAAAGAGGTAAAGTTTGTAGGGGGGGTAATCTCTGGATCTACTGAAACGATTTTGAAAATTCTTTCACCAACAGAAAGCTACATTATTCCTGCGTGACATAGGCTATATATTATTATTATACCGTAAAATGAAAAGAAACGTATTGGCAAAAAGCTAATTTAAAATAAGCTTTGCTTACAAGAGATTTTGACAAGCAAATATTCGGTCAGAAGGGAGAGCTCGCAATCTATATTTATAAAACTGTGGTAATTCGTAAAATTGTTGGTTTACGTAATTTATTATAATAATACAATTTTATTGTAAAACTTTTTGTACGTCCAATGAATTTTCATCAATAAATTATTTATTTTTAATTAAATCTTGTTTTTTTTAACCAACCTTGACTTTGGCAAACTAAAATTCGAGATTTAGAGTAGTTAATTGATGTATGATTTATTAAAACTAACAGTGCTATTAAAAAAGTTATCTATAGGTACTATAATACAGAAGTAGTTTTTGAACCGATTTTGAAAATTCTTTCACCAATAGAAAGCTACATTATTCCTGAGTGAAGCTATATATTATCTCGTAAAATTAAAAGAAAATTATAGTCCACGCGGGTGAAACCGCGGGCGGAAAGCAATCTAGATATAATTTGTATTCTGAAAAAATAATTAAAATCAACCAATAAAGTTCTAAGATATAAGCGTTTCAAGATTATGTTGGGGATTGAGAGATGCTCTGTCTCTTTCCCGTAAAAACGAGTGTTAGTATAGAATTAGTATTACATATCGGACTGTGACGTCACAATCGGATATATTTTGCTCTCTGTCTAGCATAACATGAAATTGCTTATAACTTCTTTATAACTCAATGAGGATTAAAATAATAAAACAAACAAAATATTTATATGTATAATTTAATTTAATATTTTGTACATAGTTTTTATATAATATAGCATTATTAATATAATGTGTAATACAAAAATATTTTCTGGATTATAACTTATGTTTATTTTGTTATTTGTTACAAATTGATATACAATTCAGTCAAAATAACTGTGCGCTTCTGAAATTGTCTACAAGTGGTTTTGCAGTTTTAAATCTATACTAATACAATAAAGGTGAAGTTCGTTTGTTTTCTTTGAACGCTCTAATATATGGAACTACGAAACAGACTTGAAACAATTTGAAGTTAAATTCAGACAAAACTGAATTCAGTTTTGTCTGAATACGTAAAACTTTTAAACAAATTAAAATCAAAAACAAATTTTTAAACTACTTTTTGTTGTTCGGAGATTATTATATACACTAACCCACTAGTTGTTTTTTTGTTAATGTACAGAATCAGGTTTTTTACAATTTAAAATAGTATAAATTATTTACTACGATTGTTATAAAAATACAAATTTTAATATAATGTATAATTATAATTAATGCTACATAAACAAATCTAACCACTATACTCATGAGCAGTAAGTTCATTTCATAATGGCACTATTGATTGTTTAAATTAACTACATAAGAAATATTTTACACTTTGTGTACTGATATTAAGGCTTGTTATTGTATAGTTTGTTCGAAATAACTAAGCTTGTCTGAAGTTTTCAGCAAGTGGTTAAGCAGTAGTTAATTTTAAGATAACGTCAGTGACATCAGTTGAAAAGAAAGTTTGCTTCTAAAATTAACTAGAAGACGCAGGTTCGAATCCTGCCCGCAGTCGAAATTTTCCATCACAAAAATGACATCCATTATAAACTTCGCTCAAAATAAATACTCTTTTTAATTTATGCTCTTCTTTTCAAATTGTTTTTTTTTTTATGGAATAAATAACTCAATGGGATCAATAAACAACTTATGGGATCAATATGCATTGAATGTGGGATCAATATGCATTGTATATGGAATGAATATGCATTGAATGTGGTATCAATATGAATTGTATATAGGATCAATATGCATTGAATGTGGGATCAATATGCATTGTATATGGAATGAATATGCATTGAATGTGGGATCAATATGCATTATATATGGAATCAATATGCATTGAATGTGGGATCAATATGAATTGTATATAGGATCAATATGCATTGAATGTGGGATCAATATGCATTGTATATGGAATCAATATGCATTGAATGTGGGATCAATATGAATTGTATATGGGGTCAATGTTGCAATAATGCATTGAATATGTAGTCAACATGGATTGCTTTATAAGCTTAACATTGATTTTTTTACGATTAATATGGTTTATAAAATGATATCAATATACATTTTTATAGAGATTTGTGTATAGAAAAATGTTAAAGTAAAAAATGACCAGTCGTAACATTGATAATAGTCACAAATACAATCCTGTGAGGTATTCTGTTCTTATTTTTATCATAATCATCATTTATTTGCGAACAGATTGAACAAATCTCTTAATAATAGACTGACCAATTACGATTTAAGGTCAAAGCGAGAAAAAATCCATTTTAGTATCAATATTATTTACTTAATTAACTATTCTTACAATACATTAGTTTCACGGAGGTATAAGTAAAAAATAAAAGCGGCGGTAGCGTAATGGCTAGGGCGTCGGACTTGCGATCATGTGGTTGCCGGTTCAAAACCCACCCATTGCACTACCGACGTGAACCCACTCGTAACACCAGCATTTAGCTTAGCACGAGGGGTTGACCAACATTGCTAGTAAGCTTGTTTTAAGAAAAAGTAAAATAAAATCAGATCAGTTGTAAATGACAAAACGTTTTGCGATATCCCTATAAACAGATTTTTTGAGTTAGGTCAGTCTAATATTAAGTAGGTATGCGAAATAAAATTTTATATTGGAACTAATCCATATACCATTGATATGTAAATTGCAAATTCTCAAGTAGGTAAGCATAAGCAAATAAACGACAATTATGATTATATTTTGTGCTTCTTATCTATACATTAATGTGCAGAGATTGGGGTAGGTAGAATATAATACCTAAACTTCAAGCATGGAAAAAACAGAGTGAATAATACCTCTGCAATCCCGGGATAATTATAATGATACATACATGCCATCACGCCTGTATTCCCCGAAGGGTTAGGCAGAGGTGTACTTAATCTACACCGACATTTCGCCGGTATGTTTAGGGCCCATGTAATAGGGGGCGAGCCTTTTGCCATTGACCAGGCACAAATCCAGACTCCGAGCTGCTATTGAGAATTTCATAGAAAAACCCAAATACCACTTTGCTCGAACCCAGGACCTCTAGCGTAGCAGTCGCGATTGGGACCACTAGACTAACGAGGGAGTCTTATAAGTCAGTCAGGCAGTCAGATAATTATCATGACATGACGTTTTCATACCAGGATTTAAAAATCACTAAATAATAGGACTTTATTGAAAGTTACAAATTATTGATTTGAAGAATCATTTAACATATTTTAAAGTTCTGTACTAAAATTGTGCCAAATTCAAGTGTTTTGTAATGCGATATCATAATGTTTGTGACGATTTCTCAAATGAAAGTCCAATAAATATTTCAGGATTTTTAAATCCCGTGATTAAAAAGAACGTCATTATAATAAGAATAACTCATTTGCAAAAATTACATATTATCCCGAAGAATTAATAAGTATCCCGGGATTCTAAAAGAGGTATTATCAACTCTATGTTCCTTCCTTCCTCGAAATTTAGGTGAATAAGCAAAAATAACATATTATCCCGAAGAAAATAATTATACCGGGATTATAAAAGAGGTATCATCAACTCTATGTTCCTTCCTCCCTCGAAATTTAGGTGAATAAGCAAAAATTACATATTATCCCGAAGAATTAATAACTGTCCCGGGATTCTAAAAGAGGTATCATCAACTCTATGTTACTTCCTTGTAGTTTAGATAAATATACTCTACCTATTCCTATCACTGCAGAATTACAAAATTTTTGGGTAAAATAAGTCATAATTTACAGTTTAGCTTGGGGTAATAACCTGTTAGCTTCTCTAAATCCAGTGTCTGTAGCTCCGTGAACTGTGGAGAAATGGGTGTTGTCTGTGGCCTCACCTGCGAACAACACCCGGGGTGCTCCGCTACTGTCGACCAGCGGCTCCGCTAACGTCGCCCTTGCGTTGGGGTGCTGAGGAGTTAGCACGTTGTCGTACGAATAGCTTCCACGGGTAAACGGGTTCGAGTACCAAGATGATCTGTAAATGTAAATGAATTTTGTAAGATTATGAAGAGAGGCGAGATGTATTGCCCCTCCAACCAAAGGGAGGATCCTCCAACCAGGCAGGTGTTTTTCCCTGGCGGGCTACGGCCCGACGGTTGATGTCAGGCGGTTGTATATACTCTAGTCGCGCGGTAAACTCCACTTGCGCGATTCAGGATTTGCTCGACGTACTTCCATGTAGCGCGCTAGATGTCGCTACAAGTATGTAGTTAAGAGACCCCTCCGTGCTCCATTAATTTATTACGTAACACCATTTAGGGGGGGGGGGAGGGGTCGACTGTCGTATTTTTTCTTACAAGGGAGTCTTGATAGTTCTTACGTAAAATTAAAAAAAAATATATATGCACTGTCGCAAGCATATGAGGTTATACAAAACTGTCAAATTTCTCAAAATGATTTTAAACCTCAAAATGTTGATGATTAAGTTCAAAATCGACTGAGAAAATTTGAAATTTCGTGGTAACTTGACGTTCTGGCGACTGTACCTCTAAACAAACATACCTAAAAAAGTTAAAACAAACCAATCGTAAATTATTTTTTTCCTTTGGATTCTTACGTTATAAATATTATATAGGGGCCGGGTCTCCTGTTTAATATTTATTACGTAAGAATCTATTGCCGGCAGTGATATGACCATTGGACTGCCAAGTCAAAGGTCTCGAGCTCGAATCCAAGGCACGCACCTCTGACTTTTCGAAGTCATGTGCGTATTAATAATTAATTATCACGCGCTTAAACGGTGAAGGAAAACATCGTGAGGAAACCTGCATGCCTGAGAGATTTTCTCGACGGCGTGTGAAGTCTGCCAACCCGCAGTAGGCTAGCGTGGTGGACTATAGCCTAATCCCTCTCGTACTGAGAGGAGACCCGTGCCCAGCAGTGGGACGATGTAATGGGTTGATGATGAAGAATCTATTATTATGTAACTCGGCATTATTATTTCTTACATAGGGTCAAAAGTGGCATAAATCTTACGTAATAAATTATTGGCGCCTAAAGACGTCTGCGGACTGCCTCATTAGTCTAGTGGTCCCAATTGCGACTGCTACGCTAGAGGTCTTGGGTTCGATCCCCACGTCGAGCAGTGTTATTGGGGTTTTCTATGAAATTCTCAGTAACAGCTCGGAGTCTGGATTTGTGCCCGATGAATGGCAATAGGGTCGCCCCCTATTACATGGGACCTAAATATACCGGCGAACTGTGGGTGTACATTAAGTACAGCTCTGCCTAACCCTTGGGGAATACAGGCGTGATGGTATGTTATTAAGTTATTTTAGTGAAGGAAAAATACTACCGCGGGCAGGATTCGAACCTGCGTCTTCTGGTAAAGTACACCAGACGCTATGACCGCTAAGCCACCGCGACTCCCACCCGCCATGTCGAAATTTGCCTTCACATTTTTAATTTACGTCTTTGAGGCGACGTCAGTGACATCTGTTGAAAAGTGACATTGTTGGTATGTTATGTTAGTGATGTCGTCATTATTTAGTACTCACCTCAACATCGCTACCGGTTCAGGTATAGTTGTGTTCTTGCCCATAAACTTTCTAAGTAATTCCATTACTTTCCTTCTAACCACATCTTCTGGTAACGTTTCAACCTAAAATATTGGACGAATTCTGTACAACTCACATCAAGTTATACAAAACCAGTTTACGCTGGCCTCTTATTGTCTGGAAATGCTATACAATGCGAGATCAGCTTATACTACGATTTGGGTGTTTTCAAGACGAGAGTGAATAGGTATCTCTTACTTCTAGGCAAGCGCGCTCCATCGTAGACTAGACCACTTCGATTAACATCAGTCGGGGCAGAGCCAAGCTGTTCGCAGCATGAATGTGCCGGCTTGACCGGGGAAGTACCACACTCTCGCAGGAGACTGACGTCCGAATTGTAGCGTTTCGCTACTGCGCTCCGTTCGGTGAGTGAGAGGGCCGGAGGCCCAGTTTTTCCCTCAGTCCCCTTCCGTCTCCTTTTCCTCTTCCCCTTCCTTTCCGTAAATAGGCTCGGCAACGCATCTGCAACTCCTTTGGTATTGCAAATGTCCATGGGCGGCGATGACTACTTACCATCAGGTAGCTCGCCTGCTCGTTTGCAGAGTTATCCCATAAAAAAAACTGGATTTGTATATCTTGATGTGTAGTCGTGTGTACATGAAGCTTCAATCTTTTCATTTAATAATAACATTTGTTTGACTTGCCAAGCGAGAGTATAAACCTATGGCCTTATCACATGCCATATAAGTCATAAAGTGAACATGCAACTCATGCCAATCAATTATCATAAGCAGTGATCGGAATAGGTAGAGCTATTTAGATTCATAGACCGCAAACATTGATGTTAATATGGATATTCCACGAGATTCCGACTGATACTACGGAATTTTATTGAATTTCATTATTTTTGTCAATATGTATAATAATGGTTTATGTAAGCCAATAAGCGCATGAGTGACGTTGTAAATTTTACGTTAACAGCACGCTATAAAACTTTTTGCCAAGCGCGCGACGTTGCCGCTTTGTTGAGACGCGTAATAATTCCGGAAGGCAAAAATAGTTTTTTTTATGATATTACTACTTAAAAACCAAATCCCGGGACTCGGGGAATATCCATATTATTCTAACCAATAGCAAGTACATAAAACAGCTCTACTTATTTCGATCTCTGATCATAAGCTGTGATTTTATTGGGGGGCGAATTGACACAAATTTTTAGTCTTACAAGCTGGAAGTATATGTTTAATAATCATAACGTGTTAGTAAATTTTATGTATGCATGCATGTTACAATAGTCAAAAACAATGTATATTGTTCTTGATCAAATAAAAAATAACATGATAGAAACATGCAATGAAAATGTACTGACCAACTTCGCCCCATCGCCGCTAGTCCACACTGTCAATGAACGCAAAGACCCCATAGGGGAGCTAGCCCCAAAGATTTTAGTAATCCACTGGTCTTCTTTAGACACCATGTCTTTTTCTGACCCCTTCCATACAAACCCGTAGAAGGTGGGGGTGGTTGGCCACCAAGGTGTAGTGAAGTGCAGGACAATTTTATCGACAACACCTATTGTTAATTGGTCGATAATTTCGATTTTCTCTTTGGGTAAACTTGGCGAGAATATCGAAGAGTGCCTGGAATTTGTGTAGGTTTGTCGTCATACGTTCATAGCATTGTGATGCTTTATAAAATTGAAATATACAGGATTTTTTTAACTTGAGCGGTTTATTTTGGTTAATAAGTGTAGTGTAACTGTGTTGGTAATATTTTTTTTCGACTGTACAATATAACTGTTAGCTTTCTGTACTTAAAATATGTATTAATATTTTAATACAGTACTGACCTATTTTTGGGCTTAAAATATAAATATTTGGATTTTTACTGTAAACTTATATTTAAATAAATAAATAGAACACATTTTCTTTGTTTTCCCAAGCAAAAGTTGAACTTAAATAGAGCCGAACGATGAAAACAAAATTAAAATAGGTCAAAAATAAGGCAGAAATAAACATTTTTAATTTTTGTAGACAGCGAGCGCCTCTTAACGTGCTTTCACCATACAAATTCTATACTGACACTCGTTTTGTCGGAAAGCTAACACTCGTTTTGTCGGAAAGGGACACAGCATCCCCTCTCAATCCTCCGCAAAAACTTTATAAGCTTATATTATAAATATTTCGGCAGTGGTTAAAAAATCCTGTATAAAATATTAGGTACAGTCGCCAGCAGGTCAAGGTTTACAAAACTGTCAAATTTCTCCAAATGATTTTCGACCTTAAATTGTTAAAGATAAAGTTCAAATCAACTGAGAAAATTTGAAATTTTTTGGTAACTTGATGTGCTGGCCATCGTACGTGAAAAACATTTTTAAATAGTATTTTTCCAGACACGTAGATATTTATACTAGTATGAATGCCAATCGAAGAATATGAGCCAGAGACAAGCAATGTATTAAATAAACCGTATTGAAATGACACCAATGTGTTTATATGTTTAGACCCCAAATGGCATAACCCTAAACCCGATGTGACATCAGGTTTGACGTCAAAATTATGTTTGATCCCCAGATGACATCATTTCGATTCGACCCCCAAATTATAAAAATTGGCCCCAGTTGACATCAGTTTCGTCCCCAAATGACAATTATTGATCCCAATTGACAGTAGGCTTCACCCCAAATGATTAAGTTTGATCCAAGGCGACATCAGGTTTAACCTCCAGAACTCATTACGTTTGAATCCAAATGATAAAGATTGACCCAGTTGACAGCAGTTTTGTCACCAAATGAGAATCATTGACAGTAGGTTTCACCCCAAATGACTAAGTTTAATCCAAGGCCAAATAACGTTTGACCTTCAGAACATATTAGGTTTAAATCCTGAATGATGTCAAGTCTGACTCCTATATGGCGCTGAAATTGACCCTATGTGACATAAGAGCTTGATCCCAACCCCCAAACCCCAAGCAGATTTGATCCCAAAATTATAGATTTCCCCCATTCGACATTACCTCTTAAAAAGGTTTAGATTTATACATAGTTGAAGACAAGATTCTAGATTTCTTTTAAAATTTGGTTATTGTATTAAGCACGTATTTGATACGGATAGTGTACTTTTATAATGTTATTTAATGCATTATAGGTTAGGTAGGTATATTGAGCATGTATATTTTACTGTATAAAGCTTATATTTTATTATTTTTTACCATTAAATATTGCGAAATTTTCACAAAGAACTGAATTTTCTAATGAAAGAAAATTTCTAGTGAAAGAAAAATTCGGCCTCAGGCAGGGTTTGAACCTGCGTCTCTCTGGTTAAGTATACCAGACGCATTGCCAACTAAGCTACCGAGACCACTGCCTGTGATGTCGAACACGACTGCCTTTAAACTACCTGTAAAGGAAGTCGTGTTGGTTGAAAGACATAGTAATGTCTCCAATAGATGGTGCTGACGTCGCCTCAAGACGTAGAATGTGGAAGAGAAATTCGACATCACAGGCAGTGGTCTCGGTAGCTTAGTTGGCAAAGCGTCTGGTATACTTAACCAGAGAGACGCAGGTTCAAACCCTGGCGGAAATCGAATTTTTCTTTCACTAGAAATTTTCTTTAACTAGAATATTCAGTTCTTTATGTATATTTTACTTTATTAATTTTAATTTAATTTTTAAACAACTACCTCTGTTGGTATTGTTTCTTCTTTATTTTAAAGATGTCATTAGAAGATCCCACTTAGTCGGGCCCAACCAAGTCGAATCACTAATAAGCATCTTACTTTGTGCTGTATATGATTATAATTTAATCGTTTTAACTTCACATATTCGAAAAATGAGTCATTACTATTTTAAATAGAAGAAGTACAAACTTAGCAGAGGCGCACAGGATCCCTCCTATTTATAATATATTAATATAGACATTTACCCATTAACCGGTCAATTCTTCACCGAGAAATAGATATTTTTTAAATAAAAAATACGACGAAAATTTCTGTAATGAACTAAATTTGCGTTTTTTACCAGGCCGTCAAGAAAATGATTTTTAAAATAAAGTCTGGCGTGTTTATCATGCCACCAAGACAATGATTACCACCAAATTAATAACTGAAGTGTGTTTTAATCATCATCATCATCAACCCATTACACTGTCCCACTGCTGGGCACGGGTCTCCTCTCAGTACGAGAGGGATTAGGCTATAGTCCGCCACGCTAGCCTACTGCGGGTTGGCAGACTTCACACGCCGTCAAGACAATCTTTCAGGCATACAGGTTTCCTCACGATGTTTTCCTTCACCGTTTAAGCGCGTGATAATTAATTGTTAATACGCACATGACTTCGAAAAGTCAGAGGTGCGTGCCTTGGATTCGAACTCGAGACCTTTGACTTGGCAGTCCAATGGTCATATCACTAGGCTATCAGTGCATGTGTTTTCGTCAGGAAACGAAAATGGTAAACATTTTTTTCTCCTAACACGTTCTTTTAACAAAAAAATAAATAAATATACGATATGTTAACTATCAGGCTATGACAATGGGTTTTTTAACAAAGAAAAATGAAATATTTGAAGTGTTATAATCTCTCAGGTTTCCAAAACAATAATATTTTGACAAGAAAAATTGAATGAGAATTATGGAATATCAACCACCAAGACACCAATGTGACTCGAGGTGACATCAGGTTTGATGTCAAAATGGATAAACTTTGATCCCCAGATGACATCAGATTCGAACCCCAAATGATAAAAATTTGCCCCAGTTGTTTGCAGTGGCGACTTGCTGAAGGCAGCTGGCAGTGACTGGATGAGGAAAGCCGAAGATCGGGCTCTGTAGCGTTCACTAGGAGAGGCCTACGTTCAGCAGTGGACGAGTATGGGCTGATGATGATGAACCGCCAAGACAATGGATATTAAAAAATAGCATCCTAATGATGTTAGTAGCCTAACCAATGATTCGTTCTTATAATTCCCCAATAATAATTTATATGACTGCCTCATTAGCAGTGATCGGCGTAGGCAGTGCTATTCTCGGTCAATGACCCTGAATGATTATGTTAATATGGACATGTCCCGGGATTTTCGGGGTTCACGGGAATATTTAATTGTACATAGCGCCGCGTATTGTGTACTAGCTGTACCCGCGATTTCGTTGGCGATTGCCATACTTGCGGACAAATTACCCACACTTGACCACAGTTTCTCTCTAATTAAGAAAAGCTGTGCAACAACAAATATCAATTTCCAGAATTGTTGTTGACCTGTTACAATTTTAATATAAGTACACATATTTATTAAACTACGAATTCCTAAAAAAGACCATGGATTTAGACGGCATATCCATGTTAAGTTAACGGTCACTAATTCCCGTGAATAGCACTACCTTCGCCGATCTCTGCTCATTAGTCTAGTGGTCCTAAGCATGACCGCTACGCTAGAGGTCCTGGTTTCGATCCCCAGGTCGAGCAAAGTGTTATTGGGTTTTTCTATGAAATTCCCAGTACCAGCTCGGAGTCTGAATTTGTGCCCGCTTAATGGCAATAGGCTCGCCCCCTATTACATGGGACCCAAACATACCGGCGAAATGTGGGTGTACATTAGTACACCTCTTCCCCTTCGGGGAATACAGACGTGATGGTATGATATGTTATGTTATGTATGTATAGTGAAAGTTGGGTATGGCAGAAGAAACATGAAAGCAGAATAAATGCTGTAGAGATGAGAGCTTTGAGAAGTATGTGTGGTGTGACGCTAAAAGATAGAGTGAGAAACAGTGTGATAAGGGAGCGTTGTGGAGTGAAAGAGGATGTAGTGACAAGGATTGAGAAAGGTATGTTAAGATGGTTTGGTCATGTAGAGAGAATGGATGAACGGAGATTGACGAAACAAGTATATATGGTGAGTATGGATGGACGAGTTAGAAGGGGAAGACCTCGGCGAACGTACCGCAACCAAATTGCGGATGTTCTTAAAAAAGGCCAGGTTCCGAGCACCCTAAACCGACGGTCATGCATGAAGAGATTAATGAATGTAGATGAAGCGAAAGTAGTGTGCCAGGATCGTAGCAACTGGAAATCCACAGTCTCTGCCTACCCCCATGGGAGACAGGCGTGACAATATGTATGTATGTATGTATGTTAATATAATTTATAATAAAAACCTACCAATTTAGCCGTGTCTCCAGAGAACCAAAAGGTCAAAGTATGACTACATCCCATTGAAATGGAGGCCTCATCAGTCCTTGTAACCCATACATCCTCCTTGGGAACCTCTTTCTTATAGTCACCTCTCCATATATAAACGAAACCTCCCCTCTGTTGTGGATACCAAGTCTCGTTAAATAGGAGAACGACCTTTCCTTCGACGCCTATAGATATTTTCTCTATAGATGTGATTTTCTCTGATGGTAGGGGTTTCGAGAATAGCGTTGTGTGTCTATAAATAATAAATAAACCTATACTAATACTAGCTTTCACCCCACGGCGTTGCCCGCGTGTTCGTTTCAATTTGACAGCAAAATCCTCATTAACAAAATGATCCGCCATTTATTGAATTCATTTGTTACAAAAAATGTGATAAATGAAGAACCGCTCGACCAATTTTGTGCAAACTTCACATAAACCATCTACTAAATGGTCCGAACAAAGCCTAAACATTTGGTTTGGATAGGTGAGCCCGTTCTTGAGTTATAAAATTACAACGAAAAGTGGCATTGATTTTTATATATATAGATTATAAAGAGGTAAAGTTTGAGTTTGTGAGGTTGTGATTGTAGGGGGTTAATCTCTAGATCTACTGAAACGATTTTGAAAATTCCTAACTCGGCAAACGAGCAGGCGAGCTACCTGATGGTAAGTAGTCATCGCCGCCCATGGACATCTGCAAAACCAAAGGAGTTGCTGATGCGTTGCCGAGCCCATTTAAAGAAACTGCTACTGTAAAGGGTCTGAAACGTCGGAATAATATCAATATAACGCGATAAAGTCCGTAAAGAGGTGTATTTCAATGTCTAATTTTCGCGTAAGTGTTAGAAACCAGTATAATAAAATACGTGTTTTTAACCTGAGAGACTGCCTCATTATTCTAGTGGTCCTTAGCAAGACTGCCACGCTAGAGGTCCTCGGTTCGATCCCCAGGTCGAGCAGTGTTATTGGGTTTTTCTATGAAATTCCCAGCGGCAGCTCGGAGTCTGGATTTGTGCCCGGTTAATGGCAACAGGCTCGCCCCCTATTACATGGGACCTAAACATACCGGCGAAATGTGGGTGTACATTAGTACACCTCTGCCTAGCCCTTCGGGGAATACAGGCGTGATGGTATGTTATGTGTTTTTAACCCCCGGCGCAAAAACAACGTTAAACAGGTGTTATAAGTTCGACGTGTCTTAGCTCCTGGACAGAGGGACCGATTTTGATTGGTTTTTTTTTGTTTAAAAGGTGAATTAGTCAGGAGTGTTCTTAGCTATGTTTGATGAAAATCGGTCGAGATATAATGCAATTGTCGGGGTTTATTTATTTTTAATTTAGTTGTTTCTTTTAGTATCACTCAGTACTAAAATATTGAGATAATAGCATCACAAAGTTGTCCAAAATCTTTTTTTTTTTTAATTGAGTCTAAGATACCTAATTCCTAGAAAAAATTGGCACGTGATAAAACGGTCTTCTTCTTCTTTAAAAAAGTGTTTATTTCCTTCCCACCGATTTTGTGGGAATTGTAAAATTATTTAGAAATTATCTTTAATTAGAAAATTAATATCTTTGTGAAAATTATTTTGATCTCATAACTCAATAGAAAGATTGTCAATGGCTGATATTTTTGTTGGTGGCAACACTGGCGATATTAAGAGTTGCGTGTCTGAAAAATATTATTTGTAAACGTTGCATTTTTTTGTTGTCGTTTTTCTTGTGGAACCAGACGACAAGCTTGTTACCCTTTAGGGGGAAGGTAGATATGCAATAGACGTAAAACACTTCATCAACAGTTTCATTTTTTTTTTTTTTTTATTAAAACCTTTTTAAGGTTTTCTCTTTTTATTACACCAATTTGACTGCTTCCAGCTGGCTATCACAAATAACAGGAAATAGCATTAAGCAACTTGGGAGTCGAACCCAAGATAACATACTTAGACGGATATAATGCAGGTTGGAATCATTTACAATTCATACATACATACCATCACGCCTGTATTCCCCGAAGGTAGTCTGTAGTCTAGTGGTTCTAAACATGACAGCTATGTTAGAGGTCTTGAGTTCCATTCCTAAATCGAGGAGTGTTTTTGGGTTTTATTATGCAATTCTTTTTAGCAGCTTGGAGTTTGTACCCGATTAATGGCAATAGGCTCGCTCCCTATCACAAAACAAAGCGCAAACTGTGTGTGTACATTAGTACACCTTTTCCTAACGCCGAATACAGGCGTGATGATCTAGCCAAGGACATCCCTTAAGTCAGAGTATAAAATCTAAAACCTTACCTTTCTTTTAATACTCCTACTGACACAGTAATGATGACATTCCTTGCCTTATATAAGGAACCATCTTTGCAAGTCACCACAACATCTTCTTTTGGGTCCTGGGGCCAGGTTATCTGGAGAACTTCCTTATTCAGCTTGATATCAAGGTTCGGATACCCTGGACCGTTGTTATATGTATTCTGTGTGGAAAATGTAACTGATGTTGAGCTTCCTAAATAATTGAGCTACACGATGACTGATGTATGCGTGCCGTCAGTTAGGACAGCTCAACTCAAAGCTGCTATGGTTATTTCTTCAAAAGCCTGTTCAGATTTTGCCCTACATTGTAAAACTCGCATATCTAATAATATCACTATTGTCTGGACTTTAAAAGAGATGATTCTCCGAGTTTGTTTCGGTATTTCTTCTGGCGTGTAAGGTTCTCGCTTTATGTAGTAGTAGTGCCTGCTGGCTTGTCTACTTGCCAGCATGAATGTGTCGTCACGACCAGGGAAGTACTACCCTCCCACAGAATATCGACGTCAAGTGGCAGTATGCATACTGTTGCGTTTGGTACGGTGAGTGTGGAGCGCCGGAGGCCCAATTCCTTCCTCAGTCCCCTACCTTCTCCTTTATTCCTTCCCTTTCCTATTCCTTAAATAGGTTCGGCAACGCATCTGTAACTCCTTTGGTATAACAGATGTCCATGGGCGGCGATGACTACTTACCATCAGGTAGCTCGCCTGCTCGTTTGCCGAGTTATCCCAAAAAAGAGTTTATTGTACCCAAAAAGGGTACTAGAAGTTCGACTCCGAAATCAAGCAGTTGGGTTTTTATATGAAGCAGCTCGGAGTCTGGATTTGTGCCCGGTTAATGGCAATAGGCTCGCCCCCTATTACATGAAACTTAAACATACCGGCGAATTGTGGATGTATATTAAGCGGCGGTAGCCTAATGGCTAGGGCGTTGGACTTGCGATCATGTGATTGACCCCGAACCCCACCCATTGCACTACCGACGTGAACCCACTCGTAACACAAGCATTTAGCTTAGTACGAGGGCTTAACAAGAATACTTTTTTTTTTTATTTACTAGTGTTACCCACATTGCTAGTAAGCTTTCTAAAAAAAAAATTTACACTGCCCCCTTCGGGGAATACAAGCATGATGGAATTATTTATTTTAGTGAAGGAAAAATACGACCGCGGGCAGTATTCGAACCTGCGTCTTCTGGTTAAGTACACCAGACGCTATGACCGCTAAGCCACCGCGACTCCTACCCGCCATGTCGAAATTTGCCTTCACATTTTTAATTTTACGTCTTTGAGGCGACGGCGACGTATTTTTCCTTCACTAAAATAACTTAATAATCTTTGCATGGAAAATGCCTAAAAAATACAAAAAGATGATGGAATGATACTCACCAGTAAAATGTCGAATAATGTCTTGTAACCATGTCTGTGCCAACTGAGGTGCTGGTCACCTTCCAACTCCTCATACCTGGATTGGGTGGATACATCGTTCCAGCTATTGGAAGACTCATAGTTATTTATCAATAGGTCCATGAAATGCAGGAATTCATCAATGAAATCCTTGTCGTTTAGAAGTTCGGGGTGATTCTTCTGTATGTGATCCATCAATCTGAAATTTAAGTAATAATATTATTTATTTATTTAAAAAAAAGCTTACTAGCAATGTGGGTCGCACATTACTAGTAATCTCGTTAACCCCTCGAAATGCTTGCGTACGAGTAGGTAGTGTAATGGGTGAGTTTCGAACCAGCAACCACATGATCGCAAGTCCGATGCCCTAGCCATTTACCGCCGCTTAATATTTACATACATATTACAGTTTCTAAGACTCTTGCATATCTCTTTCGCTTCTTCCACATTCATACATCTTTTCATACACACGCGCCGGTTGCGAGTACTACGTCATGTCATGATTTTGAGTGTTCAAATCAAATGTCAAAAGTTGACTGATTATTTTTACTAGGTATCTTTTTGTATATTTTTCATTTTCCATGCTAAGTAACAATGCAGTACCTTGCTAAGAAGGGGACTGAGGGAGGAATTGAGCCTCCGGCGCTCCATACTCACCGTACGAAACGCAACAGTATGCATACTGGTACTTGGCGTCGATATTCCGTGGGAGGGTAGTACTTCCCCGGTCCTGACACATTCATGCTGGCATGTAGACATGCCGGCAGGCATTACTACCACCAACAACCTTGCGACACGATGGACAAAAATACTTACGTACACACATACATGTAGGAATTTTAAAGTGTGTAAAATCAGTGGAACGGAACGCCAGATGAGTGAGTGAAGATGATATGTGTGAAAGAGACGGAGAGGAAAAAATAGATGGCGATTAGTGTGTGCAAGGAGAAAGATGTAAAAGGTGTTGTCTATTTGAAGAATAAAGATTTTATTTTTAAAGAGTTTTTTCGTCTCGATCCCCTACATACATACACTCACGCCTTTCCCACAGAGTTAGGCAGAAAGTATAGACCGTCACTTGCTACGACTCTTGCATATTCTCTTTCGCTTCTTCCACGAAAACACATCATCATCATTATATCAGCCAAATGAAGTCCACTGCTGAACGAAGGCCTCCCCCATAGACTTCCACAACGACTGGTTATATGCCGCCTGCATCCAACGACTCCCAGCGACCTTTACCAGGTCGTCCGTCCATCTTGTTGGAGGTCGTCCCACACTGCGTTTTCCGGTGCGTGGTCTCGGCTCGACAACCTTTTTGCCCCAACGACCATCAGTTCTACGAGCTAAAAACACTTACATACATACCATCACGTCTGTATTCCCCGAAGGGTTAGGCAGAGGTGTACTAATGTACACCCACATTTCACCGGTATGTTTAGGTCCCATGTAATAGGGGGCAAGCGTATTGCCATTAACTGGGCACAAATCCAGACTCTGAGCTGCCACTGGAAATTTCATAGAAAAACCCAATAACACTTTGCTCGACCTGGGGATCGAAGTATCGAACCCTCTAGCGTGGCAGTCTTGCTAAGGACCACTAGACTAATGAGGCAGTCAAAAACACTTACCATACATACATACATACATATTGTCACGCCTGTCTCCCATGGGGGTAGGCAGAGACTATGGATTTCCACTTGCTACGATCATGGCACACTACTTTCGCTTCATCTACATTCATTAATCTGTTCATGCATGACCGTCGGTTTAGGGTGCTCGGAACCTGGCCTTTTTTAAGAACATCCGCAATTTGGTTGCGGTACGTTCGCCCAGGTCACAGGAGTCACAGGGCTCAGGAAGGGCCCAGGCCCTTCCAACTCGTCCATCCACACTCGCCATATATACTTGTTTCGTCAATCTCCGTTCATCCATTCTCTCTACATGACCAAACCATCTTAACATACCTTTCTCAACCCTTGTCACTACATCCTCTTTCACACCACACATACTTCTCAAAGCTCTCATCTACAGCATTTATTCGGCTTTCATGTTTCTTCTGCCATACCCAACTTTCATTACCATACATAAGTGTCGGCGCCAACACAAACACTTACCTTCTAGTAATATACTGTCCTAACGGTTCCGGTTTCTCTGGTGGTTCATCGACCACACCTAGGCTGAAGTTTATGAGCTCCTTCATTATTTCCTTATTGCCTAAAGACCCATCAGAACGGTACACCTCGAAATCCAGGTCTTGAGAAAGTACGGTGATGTTGTTTTCCATCGCTAAGTTGTATACCCGGGACGGGAACTGACCATGGATCCTGTGGGTATTTGAGAATTGATTGGTTTGAACTACGCGTTACGTAACATTGTTTAAAACCCTTCAGAATGGTCGCATAGAGAGATTCTTTAACGCAATTATTATTACAACGTTTTTTCTCAAAATTTCAAATGGAATGACCACTTGAAAATTTTTTAAAGCGATGTTCTGGTATTTTACGCCTCATAATTGTAAGTTTTAGGTAAAAAAGATCACGTGGGGGTTACATAACGTTTTACTAGATGGGAAGAGCGGTAAAAAATGTTACGGCGCGTTTCATGGGGGGGAGCCTGAGGACAGTCACCGCAGCCGTCACTGACCATGGTTGCCTATGCAGAGGCTGCCTGGGGGTCGGCGAAACAGCGACCCACATTCTCCTACACTGTCCTGGTGTCGCCACATACAGGGCAAAGTACCTCGGTAACCTGAGCACTCTCCGAGAGGTCGTAGGCAACATTGGACGCTTGTCGGCCTTTCTCGAGGAGTAGGGGTGGTTTGAATGAACGCGACATCTTCCCACCCACATGCAAAACACGCGCTAAGTCGTGGAGTTGCGGAATAGCCCGCTATACTATACCATAGGGGGAGGGGGGGGTCAGAAATCTCCAAAAATTGCGTTACGTAATACTTGAACGCTCCCTTAACCCCGTCACCAAAATTAACAAAAATACTGTTTGTGGTCATACTGGAATATTACCACAGCTATCTTATTCTTAATCGCTCACCACTCGGCCCCAAGCTCTATGACCCCATCACCAAAAGGGACGGTATTGACTCTTCCACCTATTCTGTCCATGGCTTCCAGCGCGAGCACCTTCTTGCCAGCCTTGCACAGTGTTGATGCTGCGGTGCACCCAGACGCACCCATGCCCACAATTATTGTGTCATATGATTCTAGCATTGTGCTGTGGAAGAAGAAGCATATTTTAGAATTTTTGTTGATTATGTTTTTTTATTTTTTAAGCATTTTTCCATGCCAAGATTATTAAGTTATCATAGTGAAGGCATAATACGACTGATGACGAAATTACGACCTGACACTAAAATGTTTAATTGTTATTCTTCTTAGTGTCAATGGTCAAATATTTAATGGCGATAGGCCTGACTGCATAAAGATTGTTTCTCATGCAGGTACAAGAGACACAAAAGCAGGTATCATGTGTGCAGGTGTCCATGGAGTTTCTAGCCAATTGCGCTTGGCAGGTTAATGATAAATTATAATAAATAATAATGACTGCCTCATTAGTCTAGTGGTCCTAAGCGCGACTGCTACGCTAGGGGTCCTGGGTTCGATCCCTGGGTCGAGCAAAGTGTTATAGGGTTTTTCTATGAAATTCCCAGTAGCAGCTCGGAGTCTGGATTTGTGCCCGGTTAATGGCAATAGGCTCGCCACTTATTACATGGGACCTAAACATACCGGCGAAATTTGGGTGTACATTAGTACACCTTTGCCTAACCCTTCGGGGAATACAGGTGTGATGGTATGATGGTATGTTAAATAACCAAGTATAGTTTTATGACCATAACACACCACTATATAGCATACGTTATAAACTGGACACTTCTGTTGCTATTGGTGTTGATTTGAATTCAGCCTCTTTTCTTTTAGAGAGGAATTTTGTCTTTGTTTGTGCTTTTCAGATGTTTTTTGTATTCAACCAAGATTAGAAGTTTCTCAAATTTTGATTTAAGTAATTTTTTTTTACACAGATAGGCTTACGCTTGACCACAACTTGCCTGATGTTAAGCAACGAATAGTAATAGTAATTTATTTGCATTAAACATGGTACATTAATGGTCTTATAATTAAGGTTTGTCTCTACATGTCTAACCAGATACTGGCATACAATTTTTTTATCAAAATATCATGTCTGGAGTAATATTATAAAACAGCATTTTATTAAAGAATAATATTAAAAAGCATTAGCAATAAGTAATGTAGACATAAGGCAATATTGGTCTAAATTATTATAGAATTATTATAGTGGGATAATGTGGTCTACGATGGAGCGTGCTTGCCTAGAAGAAACTTATGCACTCTCGTCTTGAAAACACCTAAATTGTATGTCTCGGGGAACTAAGACCTACCCATTGACTAGCACAGTTATCAATTTTATCATATATGTAAACAAATCGTAAATTGAGGTTAATAACGTCAAATGTAAACAAGAGTTAAGGATAACCATATTATGATAACATTGTATTATTATTTGATTAATATAACAATCTATATGGAATTACTTTTATTTGTGCAATTCTTAATAAAAAAATTCATAATCATATTTTTATTTTAAATCAATTATACTTATTATATTGTACATGTACCCATATATTTTACGAGTAAGTTTAAAAAATCTGGGTCGCTTTTGTTCTCAACACAAAGTATCACATGAAACTTGCCTGCTTTGAATGTGTTTTGACGCAATTATTACGAGGTTATAGATAAGCTTAAGCACTAAAAACACGTGTATGTTAAAAGTATTTATCAGAAGAGTACAATTAATATAAATTACATAACAAACCACTCCTGTATCCTTCTAAATTCACAAGTAGATAATGTTTATTTTTAAATTATCGCCGATTCGCAGAAATCACAGTTTGACAGTATCTCACACGGTATCTAGACTGCCAGCACTAGAATTTTGATTACCCGAAATGCCAAATGTCATTTAAAAAAGAAAATAAATGTTGGATTGGATTTCCAACAAGAAATGTCCAGGTAGAATGAATAAAAACGAATAATATTGTAGTCAAGAAATTGTGGAGGAACAAAATGTCTAGCCCCGAAATAGAATCGCTTTTCCTTTTACTAAAAATAATTGGCAGTATGATATAAAACAAGATTTTTAACAAATTACACAGTCTAGAACAGCGGTGACCAATAGGTCGATCGCAGCCATTTGATTTGCCCAGTCGATCGTTGCGAGGAAAACAAACACACAGAATAAAATTTTATATACTGAATTACAGACAAGGTCCTTTCGTAATGGTCAAGAAAGTCTTCGTTCTCAATATGAAATTCAAAGATCAATCCACCAATCAATAAAAAAGAAGACAAAAAAAGAGTACTCCTAACTTCCATATTTAACCCAAATAATTGGAAGAAATATATTTCTTGGCAACACATTAGTTGTAACTGTCAAATAATTATTAAACATGTGCATTCCAGTTCACGTACCTATTTCTTTATTTTACGCATTGAATCTTATTCCAGGGATTTGCGTTTTAGTTTTATGAAGGAATACGACACTAAAAATTAAAACCAAGATTTATAGACATTATTCGTCAGGTGCATAAAATAATGTCTTTTATACCATTAACCCTGTATTCCCCGAAGGGCTGAAGGCAGAGGTGTACTTCATGTATACACCGACATCGACAGTTCGCCGGTATGTTTAGGTCCCATGTAATACCCAATAGGGGACAAGCGTATTGCCATTAACCGGGCACAATTCCAAACTCTGAGCTGCTACTTAGAATTCCATAATATAAAAACCCAATAATACTGCTCGACCTGGGAATCGAACCCAAGACCTTTAGCGTAGGAGTCGCGCTTAAGACCACTAGCCTAATGAGGCAGTTAATAATGTCTTTTTTGGTCTATAAATGTATGATTTTTTATTTAAAACCATAAATGTAATTATCTTAATTAATTAATATATTAATATACTATCACAGTCATTATGTATAATAACTATTTAATCACTATGATTGTAACAGATACACAAAAGGTTGTGGGTTTATCGAGGTTTTGTTTTGTTTCTAGATATGGGAATATTTCAGAGTAAAATCCTTCGTTAAATATACGAAGACTACATACAGTGGTATATTAAATTCTTATAGTATCTTTAACCCCCGGCAGCGGCGGCGTGTTGTTATAACCCCGCGTTCCTACTAACGACAAAACATGTTGCAAATAGCAATCTTACTCTAAGTCTCAAAAGTGAGAGGGATAATTTTTAATTTATTTACAAACAGTATAGAGGCGGACTTAATGCCTAAGGCATTCTCTACCAGTCTTAAGACCTTATTAGTGGCTGTTTGCAACATGTTTTGTGGTCAGTGGGAACATGGGATGAGTGTGACGTGTCTATGTGTGTTTCTCTGTGGCATTGTAGCTCCCGAACGGATGAACCCATTTTGATTTTCTAATTAAAGAACATTTCTAGTGAAAGAAAAATTAGGTCTCAGGCAGGATTTGAACCTGCGTCTCTCTGGTTAAGTACACCAGATGCTTTGCCAACTAAGCTACCGAGACCACTGCCTGTGATGTCTCTTTCACATTTTATGTCTTCAGGCGACGTCAGAATATATTTAATGCTAAATAATAATAAAAAATAAGCTGTTGTTATTGTTTGAAAGGTGATTTAGTCGGTAGTGTTCTTAGCTATGTTTGATGGAAATGGGTCGAGATGTAATGCAATTGTCAGAGGTTTTTAAATTTTTAATGTTCATAAGTAAGTGACCACCGGCAAGATGGAGTCATGATTTGCGAAAGGTTGCTGGCAGAAGCTGGATGCGAAAAGCGGAGGACAGGGTGAAATGGCGCACGTTAGGGGAGGCCTACGTCCAGCAGTGGACTAGTATAGGCTGATGATGATGATGATGATGATGATGATGAAGTAAGTGACTGTAGACCCCAGAGGCTCTTAAGTCACGGACCCCTGGGGTCTGAGGATCAAGTTTCGAAATAACATAACATACCATCACGCCAGTATTCCCCGAAGGGGTAAGGCAGAGGTGTACTAATGTACACCCACATTTTGCCGGTATGTTTAGGTCCCATTAATGGGGGGCGAGACATATAAATACATAATAAACCTATAATGTTCCCACTGCTGGGACACAGGCCTCGCGGCCGGCTCGTAATCCAATACGCGGGCTCAATACGGGTTGGTAGATGTCACATGTCAATGTCAATAAGACAGCGATGTTTCGGAGATTTTTGTTGATATTTACAAAACTGCTCAACCGATTGCGATAAAACTTGAACGGGACAACCTCATAAGTATGAACTACCAAATAAAAATCATTAAAATCGGTCCACAATTGGCGGAGATATCGCGTAACAAACATACAAAAAAAAAGCAGACGAATTGAGAACCTCCTCCTTTTTGAAGTCGGTTGAAAATAACTTACGGCGGCGTCGGATTCCCATACGCTGCAACAGCACACAACAAAACTATCTTGACCCGCCACATCGTGGATTCTGTCAATTGATTGATCTCACGCGTCTATTTATAGTAGGCACCAAGCGAGTTATCTCTTGATTAGGTACACGTAAACAACGTTTTTTTTTTAAGTAGCGTATTCGTTCGAAATAACTGCGCGAATCTGCAAGGGCGTAGCTAGGATCTTGTTAAGGGCAAAAGGGCAGGCGTAGACAACCCGTACCTCGCTACGCCCATGAGTCTGAACTCTGTAGCTGGTAGTTCCGAACTGCCGCGTCTAATGTCGAATTCAATTATGTTTTTATCATTAATATTATTTCTGCACTCATTTCCCACACACATTGTTCTAACATCGAACAATAAGCACTAACATTATAATCGGGCATTCATTGTAATTAGGTAATTTAAATTCTAAAAACAAGTTGAGATCCTCAATTTACGCTTATAAACTTTTTAACGGTTAAATTGAGTAAAATGCATAAAACCTCTTTGTCTAGAGCTTCTTGGTCAATGCTCAAGGTTCTATGTGATGGCCATTATATTATTTACAAATATCTAAATAATAACATTGTATTTAGCACGCCTATCCAATTACATAATTATTATGACTATTATGTTACTCTTATCGGGACACTGGTTGGTAAGTAAATATAAATAGTACCTATTAACTTATCTCCCCAAGGGTCGCACGATTTGCGCTAACAGATGTGCGGCGTCCGTGACCTGACTTTGGAAGTCAGCCACGGTAGCAGAAGTGGCGGGGCGTTTCGATTAGAAAAGGATGCAACGCCAAAACAACTTTCCATATAATATCTTAAATAAAATGTTTGCTGTGCCCTAACACCAACAATATGTAAACAACATGAACGCAAAAGAAATCAATATGAATAAAAAGCCAGCGGAAACAAACCCCCTAACGCTGAGTAGGAATATTCTGCGTATTGTCACGAGAGCCTTAACAGGACACTGCTGCTTAAAGAAGCGCATGTTCAACCTCAGGCTGAGACTAACGCAAACCTGCAGATATTGTGAAGAGGCTGATGAAACGCCACTTCACCTTCTGGGGGAATGCGGACCGCTGACACACAAGCGTAATGCGCATCTGGGGAAAAATGCCTTAACCTCAGATGAAATAAGGGAGCTCACGTGACCCTAAGGAAATCCTGCAGTTTATTATATAGTAGCCGCAGGGTTTAGCGGGGAACTTTAACCTTTTGAACGCCATTGTCATATATATGTGACAAACGAAATCTTACCCTGAACGCCAACGTCACAAATATATGACAAATATACGTCGCACCATAATATGAAATAAACAATTTAATCATTACTTTAGTGTGTTTTCACTACTTTGTGGAATTTGACAGAAAAAGTGGCCTGGCGTCAGGGGTACGGCGATACGTTTATACTCTGGCGTGCAAAAGGTTAAATCATAAAGTGGTCACAATAGACCGACTGCGGTCGCAGTGATACTATATCCAAAAAATATTAATAAAAAAGGCAGCAGAAACTGGATTTGTATAGCTTCCCCCAGAAGTGAAGCCGTGCGTTCACACGGCTACAGGTCAACCTATACAAATCAAAGCTGATCTTGCATTTTATAGGCCTCCCATACAATAATGGGCCAGTTTAAACTGGTTTTGTATAGCTTGATCTGTAGCCGTGCGTACACTGTCCCATCGGATTTGTACGCCTATATTCCCTGAAGGGTTAGGCAGAGGTGTACTAATGTACACCCTCATTTCGCCGGTATGTTTAGGTCCCATGTTATAGGTGGCGAGCCTATTGCCATTAACCGGGCACAAATCCAGACTCCGAGCTGCTACTGGGAATTTGATAGAAAAACCCAATAACACTTTGCTCGACCTGGGAATCGAACCCAGGACCTCTTGCGTAGCAGTCGCGCTTTGGACTACTAGACTAACGAGTTGTTGTAATTATTTTTTTGTTAATTATTAGGAAGAATGTTTTAACGGCGATTAACGACCCTGAAAAAAACTTAACACGGAACGATATTTTACCTCCTAGAATATTTTTCTAGAGTTTAGATTCTGAGAACGCAAGATAAATGATGCACAGTTTATATGAAAACTGTACACAAACGATGTTCCAGTAAATTGATAAATTGCTCATCAATTGAACTGGTTAGTAGGAGTTTCTCATTGCGCCATTTCGTACCCATTGGTATCAATTTTTGCGGCAAATACCTACATGTGTACTTCAAGGTCTACAGGGTGGAAGGGACATCGACGCACATCAGCTTACCACGAATTCAGTACATGATTCTGGACCCCCTTGCGTTGATATTTTTCGTCGGTTATGAAAAAAAAATCTGCTTTTTCATACAAAAGTGCAATACCTACACGGTCAAAATGTATGGAACAGTTGATTTTTCAAACATAACCGACGAAAAATATCAACGCGCAAGAGGGCTTGCGTTTATATTTTATTGCCTGCTATTGATATTTTTTTGGGTACTTTATATTTTTCGTCCAGAATCATGTAGGTACTGAATTCGTGGTAAGCGGATGTGCGTCGATGTCCCTTCTACCCTTATATAAGTAACTATCCCATACATAAACTTAACTTACTTACTAGCTAGCTAGCGCAAATTTAAGGACTTTATTTAAATTTCTGTTAAGATTATAATGATCACGATTTAAGGACAAACGTTCAGCCTTGGGCGCCAAACCGAAAATACTTATTTGCGAAAAAAACTGATTACACGTTGTAAGTATATTCAAACTGAAAATAAACTTTTTACCCCAGTCGCTTGATGCCGTAGACATCAAAGAACAATCGTCGAAGCTTCGGATATAAATCCAATCAAATGTTTTTATTTCAAATAAGCTTTTACAAGCGTTTATGAAACGTTATTGACTCTAGTTGCACGGTTCCAAAAAGTTGATCCTATGGAGAAGAATCCGGCAAGAAACTCCATGGACACTCTTTTAAAATATATTGTTTTTACATAATTTGCTGGTACATTATGGCGATAACAGGATGTGAGGACATTGGAGGTTTATGTCATAATTAAGTATGTAAATAAAACAACAAAGCGTACATATAACTATTTGTGTATTGTCAAACAACGAAGTGATAAATGTCTTATAGATATTTTGTAATTATCTCTATTATATACAATTAAATGTAAAAAATGGTAATCATTCTATAAAATGCTGCTACCTAAAGCCCCCATTAAGATTTGTATCAGTTTATTTAGGGGTCTTAACTAGAGCTGTCATAACTGAATCATCTTCCGATTATAATCCTAATGACTCCCGCCCCCCGTCGGCTACAACACTGTCTGAAGTCATTTAAGAGGATGGTCTCCGCTCTGCGCTCCATACAAAAGTAGTTTGGTCCTATCCTGAATTTTAACCCTTAAAGGACATTGAAATTTTGCAGTAATAATCTTATTATTAAAATAGCCTTATTCCTTGCACGTAAAATTTAATTTCAATATAGGTTAAAAAGTTACACAAGCTCAAAAATTACCAATCTTTGAGCTTGTGTAACTTTTTAATTTAATATGTAGTATTTGAAAATAATACATATATCAATACAGAACCATTTTGACTCATGGGGAACCCAGATAATATAATGAATATCCTTTTACAAAAAAAAATAACGTAATAACTACTTAGGTATATTATAAGAGTAATCTCCAAATTTCAAAACAAGAAATACTGTTGTTTCACCTCTCGGGCACGCGTTCGCATCGTGAGCGATAGAGATGGCGACAACAATGCAACAATGTCGCCTTCGAGAGCGACATTCCTCTTAATGCACTCCAATTACAGAAAAGTTGCTATTGGTATAGCTAGAGATTTTTCCGAAGGGGGGAGCCCTCTTGAACTAACCACAATCATTTACTGAGAGATCAAAAGTATTTCTTCAACACTTATTGTTTTACGATAGCAAATGCACTCGCGTCCTAAAACAATGAGACGTAGCCTATGTTCGTATGGTGGCCGTTTTGTACGTACTAAATACTCTGTGGTAAGACCTAAAAACGACCTCATCTTCACATATCAGCCGGCGGTTGCCACTTAACAGACGAGATCTTCCTGTTAATTTCCTGCAATATAAGATGACACCTCGCTAGCTGTGGGGGTCTTAGCTGCGGCGTGGGGTCACGCGTCCTCTCCCCACTACTGTTGCCGGGTGGGGGGCGCTGCGCGCGACGAAGGGCGCGGCGACGTCGGGCGCGAGCTAGAGAGAAATATTTTTTGTTTTAGCTTATTCTGGGCTAATTTTAATGAATCATTTTGAGGATTTCCTCAACTCTCGACTGAAATACAGTTTTTGTCAAGTTTGTCTGTAGGTTGTGGCATCGTAATATCTAAATGTATCAACTTATATCAATGCTCTTTTGTTTGTTAGGAACCGGATTTTATTTACATAATTTTTCTAAGTTCCATAGAGTTCGAACAAATTATATCTCAAACATTTGTTTAAGTACTTTACTTTTTTTGTTTACGTAGCTTTTATCTCATTTTAATTATTTTATACACGTTTTCCATAAATTTCGTAGAAATTTTCCTTCACTAAAGTGTATCTTTTTAAATGTTTATTTAAATCCTAGACCAAATAACAGAACCAAAACTATACAGGGTGGCAGGGACGTTGACGCACAATTATTGTGAGAAGACTTTACCGAATGCCTTTAATCACAAAAGTCATTAAATTCGGTAATGATTGGATAAAGAAATTGTCATCTTTAAGCGTGCAATGGATTGCAAACAATGCGTTCGCAACGCTCCGCAATGCTAAGGCGCATTACCTACAAACGCACGACTTTGATCTCGCAAAAGTGAACTTAAGCGAAACAGCTAGGTTGCTCAGTTTAATTTACATTGCTGTATCGAATGAAATAAAAAAGTTTGTAATTGTTTAAATAAGAATCTCAGTAATAGTAATAGTTCGATAGCAATATCGCTTAAATACAGTTTTAAGTAAAAAAAACTGCAGACAGAAAAATGCCGAAGAAAATTTAAATGCAGGAAAGTCCAGAATCATGTACTCAATTCATGGTAAACGGTTGAGCGTCGATGTCCCTTCCACCCTGTATAATTGATGTTAATAATAAGCTTACGGGCAACGTCCGGTGCGGACGTGGCACTCCCTCTGCCCATTCGGGCATTCCGCTCTGCAATATCGGACGAATTTGTTGAAAATATTAGTCACACACATTAAAATCAACATGCGAAGCGTAAAAGAGATTTGAGAAGAATTTGCGATGACGTCAAAGGCAGAGTCGAGGTTGATGAATATTATTTTAAGATGCCGTTAAGAGACGGAGAGGCAATAGGAGATATGATGATGTTGAGCATTAAATTATGATGTTGTTGAGCATTAAATAAAGATGTTGCTGAGCATTTCAGATGAAGTAAATGGCAGATTCGAGGTTGTTGAATATTTAAGATGCCATTAAAGGGCGGTGGATTGTTAAGCATTTGAGAAAATATATATAAGAAATATAATGTTGTTGAGCATTCAATTAAGAAGTTGTTGAGTATTTCAGATGACATCAATGGCAGATTCGAAGTTGTTTAATATGTCGTTAAAAGGCGATGGAAATTTGACCATTTAGAATTTGTTAAGCATTAGATAATATCAATAGAATATGTTGTTGAGATTAAATTATGATGTTGTCGAGCATTAAATGACGATTTTCTTTGATCAAGTGGAATAAGCTATTTGGTGCGGCGCGGGGCGAGCGGGTAACCAATATACGAAGCCGCGAGCGTAAGGCTAGTTCAAAAATGAAACAATTGGGTTATTAGTACTTTCATGCGCGAATGTACCCATGTGCAAACACACTCCCTCCACTTTCTTCCAGCGTTCTTTTTACCTGACACGACCTATTCATGATGACATGATGAGAAGGCAAGTTAAATAAAAACGCAAAAGATCATTTGAGTAAAAAGGCTCTATAGGCATATAAGAAGTGAATATAATTGCGAAACGCATAGTAATAAGGCAAGCATATTAATCCAGATAGCCCTGTCTACACGATTGAATGAAGCGGCTTATAGGCGCAAAACAAGTACGAGTCGGACTAGCGCACGTAGGGTTCCGTACTATTATCTATAAAAACTGAAAAAAAAAACGTTTTTTGAACTCTTAAATATTTATTTTATTCTGTTTTTTTTTTGTATTTGTTGTTATTGAGCTGTATGTAAGTACATAACATCTGGCGTGTGTGCGTGTTTATAATAATGCTGTCTGTTCTGAATATATTCAGTATCAACTCAACATTAGAGATGTTTTATTTAACTTAACTCCCAACCTTAATAGCGGCAACAGAAATACATAATCTGTGAAAATTTCAACTGCCCAACTATCACGGTTCATGAGATACAGCCTGGTGAGTGGTGACAGACGGACAGCATAGTCTTAGTAAAAGCGTCCCGTTTTTACCCTTTGGGTACGGAATCCTAAAAAGAACATTTCGGTCAATCGTGTGGACTTGGCCTTCAGAAGTTAAAAAGTTAAAGTTAAGAGTGTGACTTACCACTTTCATTTTTGTCTTTAGGCTTTATATCTTCATCCATAGATCGAGACAATGATCTTTTTTTCGGTGACTGTAACAGAATATTACATTAACTTTATTCTGTGGTAAAGTTTAAATTAGATATAAGTATTACTTGTTATATAATGTTGCTTTGCTCTTACGGGGTTTGATGTTGTACCTTTCCATATAAATATAGCATCTACATGAACACAACATATGACTGCAATAAAGAACTTGAAACTTGAAATGACATTGTTGTAGGTTTCTTTTTTGGGCGGACTTTAGTTGTTAATTGAAGATAGGATTGCCATCCATCCTGGTTTCCTCGAGATTTCTTCATTCACCGTTTTTGGGAGCAGTGGTGATGAAATAATTTACACAAAGTTAAACCGTCTGTCTGGGTTTGTACCTACGTCGTACAATTCGTAAGTCGTACTGTTACTACTGGGCGTCCACCACTCCCAAAGTCAAGGAACCAATTAATATGGTGACAATAAACAAGAATACAGTTTTTTTTTTATGGGATAACTCGGCAAACGAGCAGGCGAGCTACCTGATGGTAAGAAGTCATCGCCGCCCATGGACATCTGCAAAACCAAAGGAGTCGCAGATGCGTTGCCGAGCCTATTTAGGGAAAGGGAGGGGAAGGAGAAAAGGAGAAGGAAGAGGATTGGGGGAGGAATTGGGCCTCCGGCCCTCTCGCTCACCGAACGAAGCGCAGTAACGAAACGCTACTACTCGGACGTCGGTATTCTGCGAGAGTGTGATACTTCCTTGGTCAAGCCGGCCCATTCATGCTGCGAACAGCGTGGCCCTACCACAACAGGGTTGTGGCCGTACCACAACAGTTGTTAGAATGCTAGAGTGGAGTGCCGGAGGCCCAATTTCTCCCCCTCAGTCCCATTCCTTCTCCTTCCACGCCCCTTTTCAATAAATATGCTCAGCAACGCAACTCCTTTAGTTTTGCAGATGTCTATGGGCAGCGATGACTACTTACCATGAGGTAGCTCGCCTGCTCGTTTGATGGGTTATCCAATAAAATAAAAATGCCTTACCCTCCTTTTAATTTGTTTCTGATAATGTTGTGCATCATAAAACTGTGGCTGCGACCTTCTCACTCTGCCTGTTCTTCTTTTAATGTCTTCTACGGCTGGCAAGCAGTCTGCCCCCCGACGGGAGGCGAAGAATGTGTGGCCACATTTACAGGACTTTGAGGCTACGGCTACCTGTAAGAATTAAGTTCTTTGTAAAGCATGCAAAATGCCTCATAAGCCTAGTTGTATTTATGTTAAAAATAGTAGATTCTAACTAAAAATAATAGATAGTAATTAAAAAACATGTACTTAAATATAAAATTAATAATAGTAAATAAAAACTGCCTCATTAGTTTAGTGGTCTCAAGCGTGACTGTTACACTAGTCTGGCGGTCTTGGGTTTCGATTCCCAGGTTGAGCGAAGTGTTATTATTTTTTCTATGAAATTCTCAGTAGCAGCTTGAAGTATGGGTTTGTGCCAAGTTAATGGCAATAGGATCACCCTCTATTACATGTGACCTAAACACATACCGGCAGACAGTGGGTGTACATGAGTACACCTCTGCCTAACCCTTCGGGAAAAACAGGTGTGATGGTATGTATGTACTTGGTATTTTTTTTATCTCTTTGGGGTATAGGGAGTGCTAAGTAATCACAAACAATTATAGTATTTTCATTTAATTAATTATGAGATCTTATTTGACGCCTAGTCGCGCCCACTGTTATTGTATCTTTTTTTAATGTAAAATATGTAAATAGTGTAAGTAAATGCATTTTAATTATTTCGAGACGGATTAAATGACAGATCTTATTAGATATTAAAAGTTTATTACTGTGTTAGTAAGTTTATTACTGTGTTAGTAAGTTTATTCATGTGGTTTTCAATATTTCGTGGATATTAGATCTATACATTTTAAAAATTGTAATTGTTAGACAGTACAATATTTACTGAGCATCGGGAATTATAAAACTATTTCGTAATACTCTTTGCCTACGTTGCTACATACATAAAAAAATATATTACTTACCTGCAGCTCGCATTTTGGGCAGCTTTTAGCGATCATTTTGTGTTTACCCATTTTGCATTCATACAGTCACGTTCATAGCATTATAATATCTAATTTTAACTCATTTCAATGTCTAAAAATTTTACAATAACAAAATAACCATGTATCATTTCAATTGTTTTCTTTAGATTTTGATTTGATTAGATTTTTTTCACTTTGAAGTAGTGATGTACATTGCACTACCGTCTACAAGATTTGATAATTTAGAGTATCGATAATACTAATATTAATTATGATACTCTAATATTTTGGATCTATAAACATCGGACAAACGAATACAATTATGCACCAAACCTCATCGATGCCGAGATTATAATGACAATTGATAGAATCCTCTTATCATACGAGTGTTAGGATCTGGACAAATCTAAAGTATCGATACAAATTCAAGTATTGGGCACCCCTACTTTGAAGTTTGATTTGATATTTGATAGATTTGAACGAAGACAAATAATTTGACATTGTCTTGACAAAAAATACTCCGGGACACTAAAATGGCCATTTTCGCTTAATCACATTAGCGGTGTGCCGATTCGATTATTTTACTAATCGATTATGCGAACTAATGTAATCGATTAATAATCGATTTTCATTCGATTACGAGTCTAAAATCAAACATTTCTTCAAATTGACTTAAATAAAGATTAAAAAGAACAACTTAATCATTAAAACATTAAAAAAAAAACAATATTTCAATTAACGATCAAACAGAACATTATCACTTATTTATTAAAAAAAATATACATGTAGAAATTAAACATCAAATAGACCTCAATCATCTATTTATAAAAAGAAAACAATATTTAAAATTAACATCAAATAGAACATAATCAGTTAATAGTACGCCAGTACCAGTATAGGCTGGACTCGAATTGTGTGGAAAACTTAACAATGGGAGGTCAGTCTAAAATGGTTTTGTATAGCTTGATGTGTAGCCGTGTGTACTCAGTCAGTGTCAGTCTCCACCCATTAGGTACTAAACTTTTAACTGGTGACTAGAGATGGGCGACGCGTAAATACCCAATTGGAAAAATTCCAGGTAAATTCCAATTTGGTAAAAATTGAGTATTTACCCAGGTAAATACCCCGCCACTGGGTAAATATATCTAATAAAAGAAATGTTAACCTATCAACTACTGTATTATAAACAAAAGGCAAAGTCATTTTTTCTGTACACAGGAAGTCGTTACGGGCTTTTCTGAATTAAGTTATGATTGTGTGAAACTAAATAAAACACAAATGTTACACTTATTTCAAGACGACATGCACTTTTATCGTTAATTAAAATGAGAATGGATGTAGAGATGTCGGATTTTATGACGGGTTTCAGATTTTAAATTTTAGTTTTCATTTGACACGGTGAGTAGTAATTACTTCTTATCATTCTTATTATTTATATGTATATTAGCAGATTTTCTGAAACCATACCTTTACCATTATCACGCTAAGAAACTGTAAAGAACATGTCTAAATGGAATCATTCTTAGGAAAATAAATACCCACCTTCGGGGTATTTACCCGTTTTTTACCTAAAATTCAATTTACCTGGGAATTTACTGGGTCGAATCCCATCAATACTGGTGACAGGGATTCCCTTAGCAAATAGGGTTACCATAACTTAAAGTGCTTTATAGCAATAATCGATAATTATCGATGCTCTAAATAATAATCGATTGAAAACTATTATTTTAATAATCGATTATTTATAATCGTTACCGCACACCACTAAATCACATCATGATACACTAACACATGACGGCACAACGTCTGCACGGCTACACATCAAGCTATAAAAACCAGTTTACACTGGCCTCTAATTGTATGGGGAGCCTATACAATGCGAGATCAGCTTAAACTGGATTTGTATAGGTTGACTTGTAGCCGTGTGTACAATAATTTCAAGTCATTTAAAAGTGTACGATAAAGCTTAACAGCTTTTATTAGAACTCTGTGACCTATTTTATCTTTTGGTCCGTAAACGGTAATAAACTGGTAATTTGAGATTCATCAAAAGTGGCCATTTTAGCTCCCCAGATTGACAGTAATGACAGTTTTATATGTACTAGAGGTGGGCCCTGTTTTCTGAAGTCGTACCTTCTCTCTATTCTCTAAAGATATGGATCTCTTTCACCTTGTAGCTTTTCCAACTCATCCACCTGCCTAACTGCCTTCCTCCCTTCCAGCCTCCAAAGTACTCCAACCAAACCAAATGCAATGCGGAAAATCAACATAAACATACCAATCAATATTTTTTATGGCGTAGTTTGGAATAATCGGAACAATACTTTTGCTTGTGTTTGTAAACAAAACATAATAATTATGTCTTTTTCGTCTGGTCTGTGCGATTATTGTGGTGATACATTTAATAATACAGGACTTCTTACTAATCACATTCGTGTGCACACAGATCAAGAGAATAATAACATAAAAGAAAGCAATAATAGAATTGAAAAATCTATAAACCGTAATAAATTTAAGTGTTCACATTGTACTACAATATTTCCAAATAAAGGACTATTAAGCTGTCATATTTTAAGAACACATCCAAAGAACTTTTTAAACGAATCCAAAGGGTAGGTAAGCAAAAAAGAAAATTATGTTTTTTTTTTTCGTAGAATTTTAATTGATAATAAAATCTTTAATTAAGAAAACTACTTGATAAGAAAATGTACCCACCTTCATGTTAAAAGTTTGTAAATGAATACTTGTTTGTTTGTTCTGTAAATATATTTATAATATACATCCAGTTCAAAGAATAAAACTAAGTATATTTACTCACCAGTTTCATGATATTGTTTCTAAGAAAAAAATAAGACAATACAATAATATGTACATACATACATACACTCACACCATTTTCCCATAGGGGTAGGCAGAAACTACAGAACGCCAAGATATATTTTGCAATAAATTTGGCACACATAATACAAGAGGTATATTTATTTAGTTTTTTTTCTTCCAGCAATTTGAGGTTCAAATACAGATGTGACGGCTGCCATTACTATTTTCAATGTAACGCCCAACTACAATATCACATACGGAAATGCCACTTCAACTTACAAACCGAAACTCCATACCGCAGCTGCAAAATCATCAATGAGGTTTGGTACGAAAAAGTTTTGAACACAGACGTTGTGGTGCAATTAAAAAAAGTGACGGAAAACCATTTGCTTATTCAAAGGACAGATGAAGGTACTTCTATAGCAGAACCTGAGATGAAACAAGAAGTTATAGATCTACGACTGATGTATCCTACCCACAGTCAAATGCAGATGATACAGTGCAACGTCTGCTCAAAGCAGTGCTTAAAAAAAGAATTAATACAGCATTTTGCCATGAAGCACAGGCATTTATCACGAAAGAAATGTAATCAATGTAATCTAACATTCAAAAGACCATTGAACCGTATGCTCCACATATGTCGGAAGATAAACAAGGGATTTTTAGATGAGGAAACATAAGTATAGCTTAATATTACATCATGATAGTTAAGCCATGGAAAACAAAAGCGGAGCATGCTAGGAATTCCAGCTGTCAGTCCCGATTGGTATATGAACATGTATGACAATGTTTATTTGTAGACACAGGCCCTAACAGCCAGTTTAAATACTCAGGATAACAGAATTGCACATAAATAGGGCAATGGAGGTCTGAAAACTTCTGATGTTGTTGTTGCGTCATGTAAAATATTGCTGAAAAAAAAAACCATTTGATTGCTTATGGCCGCATTTCATCTTCTCCAAATATGTACCTGTGTAGTTACTCGGCAGTTATTTCATGCAAATCAACTGTATTTATTCTGGGTGTTTTGATATGGTGAAATGTGACCTAAAAATAATCGCACACATTTGTAAAAATCATCAGGTATACATTTCCATTATTGTCTGACCATCAGACTTGTAGGTGCAGATTAGCGCATTTAAAAAACAAACTAAGTACAGGGGCCGTATTACAATGTATTAATGCCATCATTTTTACGTTGTGAAATAGGGACGCCACTATTTAACCTGTAACCCTAAAAACGATGGCATTAATATGTGGTAATACGGCCCCTGTTTATTATATTTGTAGGTATGGGTAGTAGTCCCACTCATCTAGTGGGTGCCTTACAGTATTATACATCTGGTGGGTGCCCTACAGTATTACACATTGTTGGAAAAGGCATGTGATAGTATGGTCGACGCATTATCAAATCATTTTTATTTTTGTATTTGGACTGCCTCGTCCCTTCGGGGAACACAGGCGTGATGGTATGTTATGTTTTTTTTTTGTATTTGGCATAGATTTTAAACTGAGAAAAATTCTAGGACTTAGTATTGTCATTAATCTCAGGTCTCAGCAGCTTGGTTGGCCAAAGCTTCTGATGTACCTATTTTACTGGAATGACGCAAGTTCGAATCCTACCTGAAATCTAATTTTCTTTCGCTTCATAAGACGCTCCGTTGTTTTACATAATTCATGGCGCTTAAGCGTTTTTATTTGCTTTTGCTATTTGCTTTGCGTATTCGCTTGGCCCACCAAATGCTAAAAAATGCAAAGGTTTTAAATTCTGATTGAAATAAATAAAAAAGCAAAAAGTAATAATTTGGCGCGTTAGGTGAAAGATTAGCCTAATTTGTTATTTATATTTTTTTCAACTCTTTTTGTTATTGTAATTATATTGAATAGATATAAGTATTAAAAGCGTAATAAGATTGTTGAAAGTTTAAGTAGCTAGCACGAGTTGAGAGAACGAACGTCGCCTTAGTAAAAGTATTTTGTCGATATTATTTTTTCTTATAGATTCAACGATATATTAATTGGTACAGACATGTTATACCCTATTGGTATTCTCTATTTGTTTACTTTTGCGACGTAATTGGTATAGTTTTTGTACACACACGACATTTTTGTTTTTTTAGTCACGCTCGGTCCCTTGTTAATGCGGACTATTAGCTAAGAATCACAATTAGGTTGCTTTTGAATCTTCAGATTGCGCGCGCTTGTACCATATCTGTACGAATTAAATATATTTGCATAGATTTCAATATCTTCGACGCAAATAGGGTCAAACATAGAGCACGTAATTCAAGTAAATTCCTTTTTGGTAAAACAGTTTGGCCGTCTTACGTGGGTGGTAGTCAGGTGGGTCATTTGATACCACCGTTTTACCGTGCTAGGTTTTCTTATCTTATGCAAAACACTTTCTTGCGGAAAGGGAGTCTTATATCTTGAGCCAACTTGCCACGGACTAAAACTACATGAACAGAATATATTTCAATTAATTTCGCTCGTACTCACAAATTTTACTCGTGCTTAGGATGTAAGTGTAAGACTAAATCAATGATTGTGGATTAGGGCTATTACTAAGGGCGGAATCTTATTCTGAGGTCCCGTTCGTGTAGAACACAGGCTGACGGCTCTTATGCACACTGTTCTATGCTGTTAGTCGATCGAAAACGGTTTTAGGCTTCTTAATAAACCATTTCCCATCAGATCGATGGAAAATCGGTTGGTTAAACTCGAGCTTTTAGCTCCGTTAGGGCTTTCTACATGACCGGTGCTAAAATGTAGCTTGAGCCGTGACAACAAGAGTGACGTTTTTTTAAAATATATTGATTTACGCCAAATTATAAATTAATTTAATTTGAAAATCTTCGCATAATATTATAATCGCAAATAATAACTTATACTGTCGTTTAACAGCTATAAGCGCTATTCAAGCACTCAGTGTCACTGCTCAAGCGACTTCCTACTCAATCAATTAATTAGAATTCTTATAATTGTAGTTGTGTGTGTGTTTTTAGATTATAAAATCGTGATTCTATTTACAAAAATGTCTTCTCTTATGTTGGTATAGGCCTTACAAAATTGCGTTTGTAAAAACATTAGCAAGTAAGTAGTAGGGGTGACTCCGCAGGGTTTAATGTCACTGTATATGTAAAAAAATATCACCCGGTGGATGACTCCTAGACTTAACGGCACTAAGTGTATCTATTTGGACTGACAATATATATATATATATATATTTATATTTATATTCTGATATTATATATATATATATATATTATATATTATATTATATATATATATTATATATATATATATATATAATATCAGAATATAAATGTGCATATGCAGGGTAGTAAACACGCATTCTTGTGTGTGTATGTATGGTTTTAACGATCAGGGACCGTCACCTAGTGACGTTTGTATTTGAATTGTAATTAAATAATATCTTCGCTTCTAGTCACCGAATCCGGATTTACTGGCCAGTCCAATATCATTGACAAGATATAATATTTATTGAATAGTTAGGTTTAAAGACATTTATTCTCATTATAAACAAACTAAATAGTTAATTTATATCTATTAAGGAGTCTCAAAAATATGGACTGCTGATTTAAAATCAGTATGTCTCAATCTATTTACTTTCTACATCTCTCATCCAAGATCTCAATGTTTATTTTTTTTAAGAAAAAACTAAAACTATAAAATCAAAAATCGTGAACAATGTTCCTAAATTTCGATTCGGGGATGTCATTTTATGGATCAGCCAGGGCACAATCATCCACTACAAATAGGCTAGATGACTGATTTTTCGCACGGCCACAAACAAGTTGACCATAGCTGCCGATCTACAAAATCGATTTGGTTCAAAAATAAGGATGGATACTGAATGATGACGTCAAATCTTGGGTGTACCTTTGTTACGTTCGTTTTACGGGAAAGAGATGGAGCATCAACTCTCTATCCCCACGGAAAGCTTTAATTCAGCAAAGCTCGTATCGACACCATTTTACAGTAGATTTTGCATTGTGTTTATAGTATAATACTTGATTAACCATAGAATTATAATTATTATCACTGAGTTGGTTATTTTAACATCGGTCATCTACTCTATTCTTCCGTCGTGGTTTAATGATGCCTAAGCTGCGCCTGACGTATATTTATATATCGTTTACTCATGGAGGCACTTGCACGGACGGCTACACAGGAATCTATACAAAACCAGTTTACGATGGCCGCTTATTATACGGGAACCTCATACATGCGAGATCAGTTAAAACTGGATTTGTATAGGTTGGCCTATAGTCGTGTGTACACCATGACTTTTTATAGTATTATAGAAGTAAACAGTAGCCATAATACTATTCATTGTTGTATTAAGTAATTATTTAAGCTTTTAATGACTGTCTTTTACATTCCACTTTAAAATGCACAATTATTTTTATTTACAAATGTTAATTGTATATACTATTTAGTATTGTTTTTTTAAGTCTTGACAATTACTGTGATTGAAGTATGTCTAGTTTAGTTTTCACATAAGTTACTTTATTGGAATTGTAAATTCCATCAAAAATATAACCCGTGACGTGGGTAAAGATGTTTAAACGTTGGTTATTTTTTAAATTATATTTGGCATTAACGAATGTTAAAAACTGCAGTGATAGCCTAGTGATACGACCATTGGACTGCCAATTCACACGTCTCGAGTTCAAATCCAGGGCACGCACGTCTGACTTTTCGAAGTCATGTGCGTATTAATAATTAATTATCACGCGCTTAAACGGTGAAGGAAAAGCGGCGTGTGAAGTCTGCAACCCGCAGTAGGCTAGCGTGGCGGACTATAACCTAATCCCTCTCGTACTGAGAGGAGACCCGTGCCCAACAGTGGGACAATATAATGGGTTGATGATGTTATTAACGAATGCTAAATATTTTGAATAAAACGTTTCCTATCTTGTGCATAGTTACACTTTTCAATAATAACCGAAAGCTGATCAATATGCAAACATCGTCCAGGTACGTATAATTTTTACAGAAATTATTACATGATACAACTATTTTAGTAAGGGTGCAAAAATACAGAGGATTTGAACTAAAATATAAGAATTATATGGGTAGGTAAGTGTTTTAACATTTTTGAATGATTTTATGTCCGTCTTTTGCAATCATGCAATATGCCTTGCCTTTACGACATTGGTATAGTGTTTAGTGGTTGGCACGAGTTATAAGCATTCAGCACGAGTTGTCAACAAAAGATACTTGAGTGCCACACTTATACCCATTACTGGTGCTTTGTCCACGCGACTCGTGCTGACGACTATGCCAATGTCGAAACCGGTTTTTTTTATTCTTAATTTCGTGTTTTATATTTCAAACTTGTGTGTCCATTAGTATCTAACCATAAGTACAGTTGACCTGAAATTATTGTATTAAGCTAAGTACTTACTCATATTTTTAAATTGAGATAGTATTATGAATGTCCGAATAATAATAACAATCTTTAATTAGCCGTGGGTTTACGTGTTGTCTTTAAGGCGGTAAAATGGAAAATGTCCGACCGCGGGCGACCGTCATTGCAAATAAAACTGTTTCTTTTTAAATTACTGTGATGCTATTTTTATTAAGTTGTCGAAGCGTTCGCTAATTCCGCCAAATTAATAAAAAAGTGCCTATATTTCAATAAAAGATTCGAAAAGTAACTAATTCAAATTTGGCGGGCTACGCCAGTGCATCAGCTAACGGCTTTATTATGATGATAATGATTATGTAATGTGGATGTCAATAAAAATAATACCTTGACTGGTTTGTTTTTTTACCCATTACATGCGTATTCTGAACTCCACAGTTCCCACTATGAGTTGGCTAACGGGGTGACAGGGAATGAAATGAAATATTTTAGGCTAGGTATTATTAACACTGGTTACTTGAACGCACGGCTACACATCAAGCTATACAAAACCAGTTTACACTGGCTGCTTATTGTATAGGAATCCTGGATTTTATAGGTTAACCTGTAGCCGTGTGTACTTAGATAAAACAGCTTCTAACTCGGCAAAATTTGTAAAAAAAAACAATTAATACTCAAGACTCAATACGTTTATTTGAGAACTTTTTAGTATCGTCAGCCTTGGGCGCGAAATTCAAATTTTTCTTGGTTTTTCGCAAATTATACAGCTATATCACATGGCCGCAGGAATTTGCGACATCAACAATAACTTTTTCACTATTGAGTATTAAAACTTTTGCTTAAAAAATGGCTATCGTGGGAGATTTAGGTGTAAATTGAAATTTTTGACAGAATCCTCTATTTTACACCAAAATCTTCAACAATAACGTTAATTAAGCATAAAGCTCTCGAAAAGAATTTATAATAAATTATGTATTTAGAAAAAAACTTCATAATAATTGATTTTAAAAATCGACTACATTGAAATTCTACGTTCAACTCTACCAAAAACCGAACTTAGTATCTGTCAAATAAAAAAAACAAGTAACACATCACTATAATACGATCTCAATTCATGAATTCAATCAACGGCGCTTGTTTTGTTCAATAATTACCCAAATATTTACTAAAAGATGACTGAACAAAACAGTTTTCGATATCCCAATGTGAAAAATATGTGCCGGGCGTGTCTTCGGGTGGAAAAAGATGTATTTCCCATGATTGCTTCCGAAATGGACGCCTATCAAAGTTTAACTCATGAGGTTATATTTTTATTTATGTTTTCTTTACTCTTACCATTTTCTGGGAATAGTACTAGGTTCTCATGTACATATAATGCCACCGGCACTCATAGCTTGCTGACTAGAAAACGTAACTAGTAATTTTTTATTATATTTGGCATTATTGAATGCTGAAAGCGAAAGTAAAATTCTTCCTCAGGCAGGTTTCGAACTTGCATCCCTCCTCCGATGTCTTTATAGCTTAGTTGAAAAAGCATCCGGTGTACTTAACTGGAGGGGCACAGGTTCGAACCATGCCTGAGGCCAAATTCTCCTTTAGCTAAAGAGAGATGAGATATCTCTCTATACATAATTCTTCTTAGTCTTTCTAGTCTAATATTTGTAGTCTTTTTCTTTATCTGATACAATAAACTTTCATTATAGTTCCACATAAACTTGGTTGTTAACCAAAGTTTTTTTAATTTTGTTTTGTCATTTTATTTAAATTGGTTCACCAGCAGTTGCTTAAACTTGTCTTATGTCTACGGTATAATGTTAAGAAGAAGATAAAAGTGTAACAATCACATACAGTTAAACTCGGCATGCAGTAGTTAAAACAACTATATTCAATGTTTAGTTCAGATCAAACCTAAAAAATATTTGGAAATTATCTTTTCCTAAAAAGTTAATTACGTTTCAGGTTACCGATGTGGAAAATGGTATGGTTCTCTGCTTGATTTGCAAATGGATGTTAACGAAATGTATGAAGTTCACTCAACAGTGTCGCAATGCTAATGAAAAACTGAAGACTTTTGAATTGGTATGCATACTTTTTTTTATGGTCACTAAGTCAATTAAATGATTAGCAGTGTTTAGAGGTAGTAGACATGCCAGCATAAATGGGTCTGCACAACCGAGGAAGTACTACCCTCCCACTCCCTCCCTCTTCCTTCTCCTTTTTTCCCTCCTTTTTCGAGTACAATACGCCTTACGAGAGACATGCCTTAAAGTTATTATTTACTATAATCCCCTCGTCAATCAATCCTAATCAGAGTTTTTTTCAGGAATCATATACAAATTTCTTTCTACAACACACCTCTGTATATGACCTCAAAATATCTAGCGTGAACACTCATTACCTAGGCCCAGAGACTCCAGAGTTCAGCCTAGACTTAGAACAAGGAAAAGATGAATATGTGCCTTTAGAAGATCATTTGGATGATGATGATGATGAAGTACCTTTAGTAATGCTGCAAGATTATAAGAATAAGCGGAAGAAGTTGGCTTCTTATGAGGTATGCTTATTTAAAAAAAAAAACACTTACTACTCATAATAATGTGGATCACACATTACGAGTATCCTTGTTAATCCCTCGTGCTAAGCTAAATGCTTGTGTCACGAGTAGGTTCACGTCGGTAGTGCAATGGGTGGGTTTCGATCCGGCAACCACATGATCGCAAGTCCGATGCCTTTGCCAGTAGGCTACCGAGATTTCGATTTGAAAAAATCAACTTGATAGGAGTTGAAGTTTTTTTATGGAATAACTCAGCAAGCGAGCTACCTGATGGTAAGCAGTCATCGCCTCCATGAACATATGCAAAACCAAAGGAGCGGCAGATACATTGTTGTGACTGCTAAGAAAATAGGGAGGGCAAAGAGAAAAGGAGATGACAGGGTATAAAATCTGTCAACATTGTGGAGTGCAATAAATGTATTGAGCAAATAAAATTCATTTCCGATTTCCTTCAGACCATTTTGGAACCAGAGGTCAAACAAGAATCGGACATAAAAGAGGAATATACAGAAGACTACTGCGATAAACTCAGTAGAAGAAGTAAAAAGAAGAAGAAGGAATTAAGAGCAGGCTTCTCTTCTAGAATGGTTCAGGAAACTGATGAATACGTTGTCATTAAGCTTAGTAAAGAACAGGTGAGAAATACTTATTTAACTTATTCTTCTAGGGGACGAAAGATTTCATAGAGATTTTTAAGCGAAAGTTTTAACACTCAATTGTGAATAAGTTATTGTTGATGTCGCAATTTCTACTGTCATGTACAGTCGTCAACACATCAGGTTATACAAAACTGTTAAATTATTCCGCATGATTTTAAACTTTAAAGCGTTGGTGATTAAGTTCAAATCGCCTCGCTCGCCCCTCGCCCCCCCCCCCTTATATCAAGTGTATTTTTTAGTACCTACAAAAATCTTATTTATTTTTAAATTTGCCGCGCGTAAGCCGAAAAAATTTATACACGTGATATATTACTACACCCCCCCTCCCCCCTAGTGATATTTTGTGATTTTTTATGGACCCCTCCCCCTCCCCTTTCGAGCCTCACGTGATTAATGGACAGCCCGTAACATGATGTGTTATTACTGAAAAATTTGCGGAAAACCAAGAAAAATTTGAATTTCCCGCCCAAAGCTGAATGTTTAGCCTTAAAATTAAATTATTACTAGTTTAGTAGTAGTAGTGCCTGCTGGCATGTCTACATGCCATGAATGTGTCACACGACCGGGGAAGTACTACCCTCCCACAGAATATCGACGTCAAGTAGCAGTATGCATACTGTTGCGTTTCATACGGTGAGTGTGGAGCGCTGGAGGCCCAATTCTTCCCCCAGAAAGGGAAAGAGAAAAGACGAAGGACGTCGTTCTCCTTCCCCTTCGTTTTCCTTAAATAGGCTCGGCAACGCATCTGCAATTCCTTTGGTTTTGCAGATGTCCATGAGCGGCGATGACTACTTACCATCAGGTAGCTCGCCTGCTCGTTTCCCGAGTTATCCCATATTTTTTTTTATATTGTAGGTGTTATCGGAACTAGCAGAGAAAGCCAAAGCTGAGTCTTATATGAGATCCCCATATAAATGTAACAAGTGCGTAAAAGGATTCAACTTCGAAGATGTATTGCAAACACATATGGAGAAACACACCCTGGTAAGGTACCACTTTAACCGACTTCAAAAATGGTAAGTGTTTGTGTTGGCGCCGACAATTATGTATGGTAGTGAAAGTTTGGTATGGCAGAAGAAACATGAAAGCAGAATAAATGCTGTAGAGATGAGAGCTTTGAGAAGTATGTATGGTGTTACGTTGAAAGACAGAGTGAGAAACAGTGTGATAAGGGAGCGTTGTGGAGTGAAAGAGGATGTAGTGACAAGGATTGAGAAAGGTTTGTTAAGATGGTTTGGTCATGTAGAGAGATAGAGATTGACGAAACAAGTATATATGGCGAGTGCGGATGGACGAGTTGGAAGGGGACGACCTCGGCGAACGTACCGCAACCAAATTGCGGATGTTCTTAAATAAGGCCAGGTTCCAAGCACCTTAACCGACGGTCATGCATGAAGAGATTAATGAATGTAGATGAAGCGAAAGTAGTGTGCCAGGATCGTGGCAAGTGGAAATCTATAGTCTCAGCCTACCCCCATGAGAGCAAAACCCAATAAAACACAAAAATCGAACCCAGGACCTCTAGCGTAGCAGTTGCGCTTAGGAGCACTAGACTAATGAGCCAGCCTCAAAAACACCCCGCTAAGTACCCCGACAGATGTTTAATAATCATTAAAATGTCTGTTTGTATATTTAACAGGAGCACGGCACATATCAATGCGACATATGCACGCAGTACTGTCCCAACCCAGTGTCGTTACGTGGTCATCTCAAATCACACACCACTAGGTAAGTGCCATCTTTATCATAGAAGGGGTAAGCAGAGGTCTATTAACAGGGGAACTCTAGTCCTAAGGAATAAAAACAATAGGTATTCGCGCTGCACCTCCATTCTCTTCCTGTACAGTGCGAAAAGGACAACTGCAGCTTAGGATGATTTTACCTACAAAAACCTTGACCAAAAGACGTTTCGTATTCTGCTGTTTTCTTCTTCAAAAGTGGATTGATCTAAACCAATTTATTATATCAACATTTAGAGGAAAAGCATGTCTATGCTTCTATTATTTTATTTTTTGTTAAAAACTTTTCGAAATAGTCTGATAGTCGCCTGAACATGACGGTAAAAACGGGCTTTTTTTTCGAGTTTTTGAATTGTCATATTTTTTTGTGAAACTTTTTTTTGGAAGAAATAAACAATAGGGCTCCGTATGAATTAGATCTAGATTTTTTGGAAAAATATCATTGCTCCAGAGTCATTATCTACGAAGAAAACAGCAGAATGCGTTTGTATGGAGAAAAACTCAATAGAGTACCTTCTTAAGGTACTCCAATAGTTTTCATATTCATGAACACGTTAATCTTCATTACTCTTTACATAGTAATACTAGTTTTTCGCCCGCGTGTCTTCTCGACTGTTCTGTACTATAATATGTATGTGTTATACATATAAATCTTCCTCTTGAATCACTCTATCTGTTAAAAAAACCGCATCAAAATCCGTTGCGTAGTTTTAAAGATCTAAGCATACATAGGGACAGACAGACAGCGGGAAGCGACTTTGTTTTATACTATGTAGGGACTATACTTGGTGTTCCTACAGTCACTATCACTTATAAAAATTACAGACAGACAGATAGATTCGGCGGAGGACTTTGTCCTCTGCCAAATCTATCTGTCTGTATGTCTGTTCGCGATAAACTCAAAAACTCACATACACATACCATCACGCCTGTATTCCCCGAAGGGTTAGGCAGAGGTGTAACAATGTACACCCACATTTCGCCGGTATGTTTAGGTCCCATGTAATAGGGGGCGAGCCTATTGCCATTAACCGGGCACAAATCCAGACTCCGAGCTGCTACTGGGAATTTCATAGAAAAACCCAATAACACTTTGCTCACCCGGGGATCGAACCCAGGACCTCTAGCGTAGCAGTCGCGATTGGGACCACTAGACCAACGAGGCAGTCATACATATTATAGTACAGAAAAGTCGAGAAACCACGCGGGCGAAGCCGTGGGCAGGAAGCTAGTATAATATAACTTCACCTATTAAAAATATCTGCAATAGGTGTTTTGTTTTCTAGATATAAATGCAAGTTATGTGGTCAAGTACGTTTGTCCCGTCAACATCTGTTAGAGCATCACGCTATCACTCACACAGCGGCACCTACCACGTATACTTGTGATCAATGTCAGTTTTCCACTAAGTAAGTATAAACAACTAATTTGTTTTGCCTCATTAGTCTAGTGGTCCTAAGCGCGACTGCTACGCTAGAGGTCCTGGGTTCGGTCCCCAGGTCGAGCAGTGTTATTGGGTTTTTCTATGAAATTCCCAGTAGCAGCTCGGAGTCTGGATTTGTGCTCGGTTAATGGCAATAGGCTCGCCCCCTATTACATGGGACCTAAACATACCGGCGAAATGTGGGTGTAATCAAATCAAATCAAATCAAATGTTTTTATTTCAAATAAGCTTTTACAAGCGTTTATGAAACGTTATTGACTCTAGTTGCACGGTTCCAAAAGGTTGATCCTATGGAGAAGAATCCGGCAAGAAACTCCATGGACACTCTTTTAAAATAAAAGATGTTACATTATTCACTTTACACTCTGGCGATAACAGGATGATGTACATTAGTACACCTCTGCCTAACCCTTCGGGGAATACAGGCGTGATGGTATGTTATGTTATGTGTATTAACTACTTAATATAATACAGGCCTTGTTGGTCCTAGTTATGTATGTATGTCGCTCTAATATTTGGCCTTGTAATCAATTTTCATCACACACATCCTATACTTACATGATAAAGCGGAAGAGTTTGTTTGTTTGTTTGCTTGAACGCGCTAATCTCAGGAACTACGGGTCCGATTTGAAAAATTCTTTCAGTGTTAGATAGCCCATTTATCGAGGAAGGCTATAGGCTGAGCATAAATGAAAAATGTTGCAAAAACGGGAAAAAATTTAATGTGGAAAAGCCGAGAAACCACGCGGGCGAAGCCGTGGGCGGAAAGCTAGTTACAAATATTCGGCTTTTACGAATATTCGGCCTTAACGATTATTGGGCTTTACGAATATATAAACATAACACAACATAGGTACCATCACGCCTTTATTCCCCGAAGGGTTAGGCAGAGGTGTAATAATCTAGATGCACACTTCGTCGTTATGTTTTACATTTAGCACTCTCGCTTTAATATTTGGCACTGTAATTAATAACTGTTACTGTTTGACATCCGTTGAGTATTATGGCTCCAGATGAAAATCAGCATTAAGCATAAAATTGCTTGACATTTAGCTGATCTGGAGACCCTTTTGGTCCAGCCGTGAGACACATGTCAGACACCACCCTACTTCCTTATTCTTGTGTAAAATTATTTTGTTATCTTATTTATTTATTTTTGTTTTAGTATTGTTTTTTTTTATGTCTCAATGTTGGCCAAATAAAATGTTTTTTCTTTCTTTCTAATATTTACCATACATATTACAAATATTCGGCCTTAGCGAATATTCGGCCTTCGCGAATATTCGGCCTTCGCGAATATTCGGCCTTAACGAATATTCGGCTATAATATTACTATACTTTGCAGCAAGCGTACAGTGATACAACGCCACGTGAAGACTCACACGGCTAGCGAGAAGCACGCTTGTCACCGATGTGGTAAACTGTTCAACACCATAGAATCACTGCGAGTGCATACTATGTGAGTTATTTACGAGTATACAGGGTGACTGACGACGACGACTGACGAATCCAGGGCACGCACCTCTGTCTTTTCGAAGTCATGTGCGTATTAATAATTAATTATCACGCGCTTAAACGGTGAAGGAAAACATCGTGAGGAAACCTGCATGCCTGAGAGATTTTCTTGACGGCATGTGAAGTCTGCCAATCCGCAGTAGGCTAGCGTGGCGGACTATAGCCTAATCCCTCTCGTTCTGAGAGGAGACCCGTGCCCAGCAGTGGGACAATGTAATGGGTTGATGATGATGATGATGATGAGGGTGACTGAAAAATAATGTATTCCAAAACAAGATGAGACTTCATTATTATTATCAATCCATATCTCGGTGTGGGTGGAGAGCTAAAAACCGGCCAAGTGCGAGTCGGACTCGCTCACGGAGGGTTCCGTAGCATTACGATTTATGACGTATTAAAAAAAAAACTACTTAGTAGATCCCGTTCAAACCAATTTTCGGTGGAAGTTTACATGGTAATGTACATCATATATTTTTTTTAGTTTTATCATTCTCTACTTTTAGAAGTTACAGGGACGATGACACACATTTTACCACTTTGGAAGTGTCTCTCGCGCAAACTATTCAGTTTAGAAAAAAATGATATTAAAAACCTCAATATCATTTTTGAAGACCTATCCATAGATACTCGTACCAACACGTCTGGGTTCGATAGAATTTTTTTTTTGAGTTTTAGTTCTAAGTATGGGGAACCCCCAAAATTTATAGTTTTTTTTCTATTTTTGTGTGAAAATCTTAATGCGGTTCACATAATACATTTACTTACCAAGTTTCAACAGCACAGTTCTTATAGTTTCGGAAAAAAGTGGCTGTGACATACGGACGGACAGACAGACATGACGAATCTATAAGGGTTCCGTTTTTTGCCATTTGGCTATTGAACCCTAAAAACTGTCTCCAAACTAAACAATTGTCTCTCATTTATGAATTATACAAAATATATTAAAAAAAAAACAGTAAATCGCAATTTTCTCCAAGCTTGAAAATTTGAGTTATTTAGTTCTCCACCTACCTACCGACGATGGTCACGGTTCCCCTTTAAAAAGGAGAGGGATTAGGCTATAGTCCGCCACGCTAGCCTAATGCGGGTTGGCAGACTTCACACGCCGTCAAGAATATCTATCAGGCATGCAGGTTTCCTCACGATGTTTTCCTTCACCGTTTAAGCGCGTGATAATTAAGTATTAATACGCACATGACTTCAAAAAGTCAGAGCTAAATGGCTAGGGCGTCGGACTTGCGATCATGTGGTTGCCGGTTCGAAACTCACCCATTGCACTACCGACGTGAACCCACTCGTAATACAAGCATTTATCTTAGCACGAAGGGTTAACAAGAATACTAGTAATGTGCGACCCACATTGCTAGTAAGCTTTTTTTTTTAAAAAAAACTACTTTTAATCAATATAAATAATTTGCAGGCGCCACGACAAGACTAAACGCCTTCAATGTGAGCATTGCGACAAACATTTCATCTATCCGTCGTTGTTACACAAACATACACAGGCGGTGCACGAGAGAAAGGATTACTACTGCGTAGAGTGCGATGTCCGGTTCAAATCCCCGGTGAGTCAGTCTATTGCTAATCGTTCAGTCTTAGGCAATTCAAATATTTCTTGATTTTTCGCAAATTATTCGGCTGTAACACATTCTATGTAAATACTGCTACACATCAAGCGATACAAAACAAATTTAGACTGACCTGCCATTCTAAAGGTTTTCCCTACAATTCAAAGCCAGCTTATACTGTTTTTTTATATCTTGATGTGTTGCCTTATATAAAGCAAAAAAAAAATATGTGGCGCCCAAGGAGGTCAGGTTTAATTCCAAATTTGAAGCGTCGGTAGCCTAATGGCTAGGGCGTCGGACTTGCGATTATGTGGTTGTTGGTTCGAAACCCACCCATCGCACTACCGACGTGAACACACTCATAACACAAGCACTTAGCTTAGTACGAGGGATTAACAAGATTACTAGTAATGTGCGACCCACATTGCTAGTAATCTTTTATAAAATTAATAAAAACAAAAAAAAAAAAAAATATAATTAAAAATAAGTAACGGTTTTTTACTTAACAGGAAAGTCTAAGGCTACATTTCAAAAAAGCAAAACGCCATCGAGATTCATCATCATATAAGTAAGTTAAATGCAAATCATTTATTTGCCTAAAATAAACATTTTTTTTTAACAATTTTTAAAATATACTGTGTCGTAGCGTGGGAGGGGGGGGGGGGTAATGGTCCGGGCGGTGTACGGAAGGGGGTCTCATTAGTAGCTTCCGCTATCAGGCTACTAAGTGTTGGAATAATCTTCCACTTCTTAAGAAGTAGAGTGAGAAGCAGAGTATGCTCTAGAAGTGTAGAACTTTCACTATTATTATTATTATCGAACTTAGTATTATTATCTGGATTGGCCTATCCCTACAACTAACATTATAAAACCTTTTCTCCTACGTATATATAATATTATAGTTTTTATAAATATTTATTCTATCCGGCTGCAGTATTTATAGTTTCATTTTCAATCTTAGTTCCACAATACACATCTACACACATTGTCTATCTCATAATTAGTATGTTATTACCCTTATTTTAGATTATGTTATTATATATTTCAGTGTGTCTCTCTTAGTTTGTAATTAAGGTTTGCACCGGGTGCGACAGAAAATCAGCGCCCCCTTGTCCAAGCGAGGCAATTATGCTGAGTCGTAGCCTTTTCACTGCCGCAGTAGAATTTAAGTTTAACTGATTCATGTACCTAGTTATAGTTTTACTGTGTACCAGTGAATAAATGTTCTTTCTTTCTTTCTTCTTCTATTAGTCTAGTGGGCCTAAGCGCGACGCTAGAGGTCCTGCGATTTTCTATGAAATTCCCAGTAGCAGCTCGGAGTCTGGATTTGTGCCCGGTTAATGGCAATAGGCTCGCCCCCTATTACATGGGACTTAAATATACCGGCGAATTGAGAGTGTATATTAGTACACCTCTGCCTAACTCTGTAGGGAATACAGGCGTGATTGTATGTTATGACAAATGCCGATTAACTTTAACCTTAATATGTCTGTTCCTAGATACGAATGTCCGCAATGTCCGCAACGGTTTGTAAGTAGGTCTACTTTGTCGGTCCATCAGTCGTGTGCTCACGGTGCCCCGCGGCGCCACCCGTGCGCGCTGTGCCGGCGCCTCTACAGCACTCGGGACGCGCTGCGGGCGCATGTCTGGAGGGTGCACCACAGGAGGGACACCCAGCCTGACTGTACGATGTGCGGGACTCGGTTTAGCGTAAGTAGGCATTAATCACCATTATTATTTTTTATTGCAGTGCAGTATTTTAGTGCGGTGATAGCCTAGTGATATGACCATTGGACTGCCAAGTCAAAGGTCTCAAGCTCGAATCTAAGGCACGCACCTCTAACTTTTCGAAATTATGTGTGTATTAATTATCACGCGCTTAAACGGTGAAGGAAAACATCGTGAGGAAACCTGCATGCCTGAGAGATTTTCTTGATGGCATGTGAAGTCTGCTGTGGTGTATGTAACGCATATTAACCGTGTAACCAATAATTGTATGTCAGTACAACCCGCAGTAGGCTAGCGTGATGGACTATAGCCTAATCCTTCTCGTATTGACAGGAGACCAGTGCCCAGCAGTGGGACAATGTAATGGGTTGATGATATTTTTTTATTATTATCAGCCGTAATCGTCCCACTGCAGGGCAAAGGCCTCCCTTTCCTTCTTCCATTCGTCCCGGTTGAGAGCCTTCAGCATCCAACCCACGCAGTAAGAGTCAAGCTCATTCCGCCATCTCATTCTGGGTCTACCGCGATGTCTTCTGATATTCTGTGGCATCCAAATTGTCGAGGTTTAATCGCCAGGTTAAAAAAAAACTTACTAGTATTGTGGGCCGCACAGTACTAGTGTTCTTGTTAACACCTCGTACTAAGCTAAATGCTTGTGTTACGAGTGGGTTCACGTCGGTAGTGCAATGGGTGGGTTTCGAACCGGCAGCCGTCCGGCAAGTCCGACGCCCTATCCATTTTCCACCGTTTCAGCTTGAGGTTCAGCGTAATTATTATCCCTCACTGTGCCAAAGTATGTATTGTCAGTGAGAAGTAATCTACGCCAGGCGGGTATCTTTTTAGTGTAAGCTTTCATTATTCATCACGTTGGGTAATAATTATCTCTAGCTGTGCTAATGTATGGTTAGCGAGAGAAGCTGATTTTACCCTAAACAGAACTTTGTATTCATTAGTCACCAGATTGGATAATTCATTATTCTTTGTTGCGCCATTACATGTCGAGCGAGAAATAGACTACGCTATGCGGGACAAGTATTCATAAGTTACCAGATTGGGTAATCATTATCTCTAGCTGTGCCAATGTATGGTTAGCGAGAGAAGCTGATTTTACCCTGTGCAGAACTCATTTTAGTATAAGAATTTATGATTACTTGACTATAAGCTGACTTGCACCCTTTTCGGAACTCGGTTTAGCGTAAGTGTACATTAGTCACCAGGTTTATAGTATTGTGGGTCGCACATTCTTGTTAACCCCTCGTACTAAGTTAAATGTTTGTGTAACGAGCGGGGTCACGTCGGTAATGCAATAAGTGGCATAGCCATTAGACTACCGCCGCTTCAGGTTGGGTAATTATTAACCGTAACTGTGCTAATGTATGGTTAGCGAGAGAAGCTGGTTTTACCCTGTTCAGAATTCAGTATTCATTAGTCACCAGGTTGGGTAAATCGTTATTCCTAGTTGAACAAATGTATCCCAGCTAGAGAAGCTGATTTTACCCTGTGCAGAAGCAAGTATTCATGAATCACCAGGTTGGGTAATCATTATCTCTAGCTACGCTAATACATGCCCAGCGAGAGAAGCTGATTTTACCCCGTGCGCAGCTCTGTTTATTGCAAGTATTTATTAAATCACTAAGTTGATCTATAGGCCTTCAGGCAGAGTTTTTCATTCGCTAAAATTAAACCCATAAGGCATTTATTAATGACAAATATAATAAAACAACTAGTTTATTCCGTTGATCTATATTTAAATGAATAAGTTATTAAATAAATAGTCTCTAAGCTTTAAAAAAATATAAACTAGTGATCCTAGGCCTAAGCAATGATATTTTTTGATGCAGCGCAAGAGTGTACTAAAAGTTCACATGCAAACACACACGGGCGACCGTCAGCACGCGTGCGACTGTGGCGCCACCTTCACACAGAAATCTACTCTGAAAACTCATGCTGCTAAGCACCAGGTAAGTTAAGAAATCTACTAGCATTCCGCCCGCGGCTTCGCTCGCGTGGTTTCTCGACTTTCCTGTACTATAAATGTATGTATTATACATTTAAACCTTCATATCATGAATCATTCTATCTATTAAAAAAACCGCATCAAAATCCGTTGCGTAGTTTTAAAGATCTAAGCATACATAGGAACAGACAGACGGGAAGCGATTTGGTTTTATACTATGTAGTGATATAAATTTCTAAAATAAAAGTAGCTCAAGTTACTATTTATTACATCAGCTATCTGTTAGTGCAAGTCCCGTCAAAATAGGTCCAGCCGTTTCAGAGGTTAGCCGGAACAAACAGACAGACAAAAATTGAAAAATATGTTATTTTGATATATGTACCGTGTATACCATGTGCATTAAGTAAAAAGCGGTTATGTTAATATTACAAAGAGACACTCCAATGTTGCCAATAACCGGGCACAAATCCAGACTCCCGAGCCGCTACTGAGAATTTCATAGGAAAATCCAATAACACTGCTCGACCTGGGGAACGAACCCAGTGACCTCTAGCGTAGCAGTCGCGCTTGGGACCACTAGACTAATGAGGCACTTTATGTTTTTGATTTACCATTATTTTTACTTACTACTAAGCTCAGATCAAATAAAAAGTTAAGATGGAACAAAGAAGTATAATATATAATAAGGAATAAGAACAAAGAAGTGAGGTCGGCTAAAACTACGCCTAGCCGTGGCCCGTGTACAAAACACAATTACACGCACATATGTATGTATTAGTTAACTACGCCTTATCTTGTCAATCAGACAAGATACGGTATGGATGTGTTGTACACGACATGTCGTAGTTTTAGCCGGCCTCACTTCTTTGTTCGCAAAGTTCCATCTTAACTGTTTATTTGATCTGAGCTACTAAGCTGTTTTTAACGTTTTTGACTTCATGGACGATTTATCAATTAATATTATTTGTGACAGAAACTTGAAGACTTGCCAAACGGAATTAACGTCACTACAGACATACCACAAGAAGGATAATGCCTAGCGCAGATGAGCCACAATAATCGACTTGAAATATAATTAAGTATAAACACCACGAATATCGTATCGCCAGTTGCAACTGTAGAGAGGTGAGGTGTGTTGCCCCTCCAACCAAAGGGAGGATCCTCCAACCAGGCAGGTGTTTTCCCTGGCGGGCTACGGCCCGACGGACGGTTGATGTCAGGCGGTTGTCTATATGCTAGTCGCGCGGTAAACTTAGACTAGCTACTAGCGCGATTCAGAATTTACTCGACATAATTGTTATAAAGCGCGCTAGATGTCGCTACACAACAAATAAATATTTGAAGAAATTGTAGGAAAAAACCAGTGACACTGCTCGACCTGGAATTCAAACCCATGACCTCTAGCGTAGCAGTCGCACTTACGACCACTAGAGTAATGAGTAAGTATACTGAATGAAAATTGTGTAAAATGTAAATAAAAATGCATTTTAAAATAATTTATTTCGTTTTATTAATAAAAAATATACTGTAACAATATTAAAATATCTTAACGTAATTACAATATTGCAAATGTACAATGATAACTTGACCTTAACGCACAAAGGCGACAGAAGAATAAAACACACCATGTGCGTAATTGACAAAACACACTTATATGCACGGATAAACGTCGTGCGTTTGGAGTCCTGTTTATGCTGGCCGCTTAGTGTATGGATAGCCTGTACAATGCGAGTAGCGTAGTGTGTGTGGGGGGGGGGGGGCAACGGATGGACGATGGCCTCGGGCCGCATTCGAAAAGGGGCACGCAATAAGCACCACGATTTTTTCAATTGGAATAATGCAATTCTGGGGCCATATTACCACGTATTAATGCCATTATTTTTAGGTTGTGAGAGAGGGATGCCGCTCTACATGTTAAATAGTGGCGTCCCTCTTTCACAACGTATAAATGATGGCATTAATACGTGTAATACGGCCCCTGTTGGTCTACGCATTTATAACTTAGCCTCTTTAGTTTACAGAAATTGTATCGTAAATTTCACACTGTGCAACCACATACTAGGCTAGAGTTCAACCTCAACAATTCCTGTTTAGGCCGCGCTAATGAAATGCCGCTGCGTTCGAGTGTCATTTCGTCCAGTTTCGGCGTAGCCATATAGCAGGAGTAGCATATGCTACGCGTATCCAAAACCGGCAACCTCCGCCCGAGCTTAATTTTTTTTAATGAAACTTATTAAGACACTAAAACTTTATGAAGCACTAAAAAGTCGTCAAAGTAGATTATTACATATCGTCGTCAAATTAGTTTATTCCATATCATTTTTATGTATATTTTTTAAACAAAACACACTAATGTATCGAGTATGATTTTTAAAGAAAAAAAGAAAAGAAAACTTACTTTTACTGCTTTATACTTGGGAATCTACAGTAGATCAAGGCCCCCCAATAGAATATTTTTTTATTAATAAGCATTGGGTCTGAAATATGCTACGGCCCCCGCGCTTGCTTAATCCGGCACTGGTTTCGTCATATGTTTACATATCGCTTCTTTACATCAATAACGTGACAAGTCCGAATGCTAACTTTTTAAGATTTAATTATTATAAAAACTTTCTTATAATTTCAGAAAGCTTTAGTTATTTTCATTTATACTTTATCTCAAATTAAGGTAAAAGAACTATTTGATTGGTAAAATCGTTTTTGAAAGTTAACAATGACCTGCACTGTAAAATTGTGTTTTATAAGATAACACGTTATTGAAGTAAAGAAGCGATATTACCGAGCATGTTTATTGAAGGTGTTCATACACTTGAATCGGACGGCCCGAGCGAAAAAACCAGTTAATCTCGAAAAATATGTAACACACGCGGCGTTAGTAACGCTATAAACGGCGCGTCATAGACGTTAGCTTCAAAAGTCTAAGTCTTGTATAGGCTTTCCATACAATAAGAGGCTAATGTAAACTGGATTCGTTTAGCTTGACGTGTTGTCGTGTGTGCATTCTGTCGTGGTAGGGCCACGCTGTTCGCAGCATGAATGGGCCGGCTTGCCCGGGGAAGTACCACACTCTCGCAGAAGACCGACGTCCGAGTAGTAGCGTTTAGATACTGCGCTTCGTTCGGTGAGCGAGAGGGCCGGAGGCCCAATTCTTCCCCCAATCCCCTTCCTTCTCCTTTTCTCCTTCCCCTCCCTTTCCCTAAATAGGCTCGGCAACGCATCTGCAACTCCTTTGGTTTTGCAGATGTCCATGGGCGGCGATGACTACTTACCATCAGGTAGCTCGCCTGCTCGTTTGCCGAGTTATACCATAAAAAAAAGACACACACTTATTTCAACAGAAACCCAAAAAACCATACAATAACGCACATGTTGTGTTTCATCGGAGCACGCGTTTTTTTTACTTGTAAATGTTGGCTAGCACCCGTTTTTCATAAAGTTGCCATTTACACCGGTTTAGCGGCTAATTTCGTTCTAGAGTATCGATTCAAATGTCGAAATATTGTACAGTTTGTTCGAAATAAGTAAGTCGATCGCAAGTTGTCTGCAAGTGGTTTAGAAGTGGTAAATTTTAATAGAGAGAGTCGGTGTAAAGATAATTAGAGTCGTACATTATTTTAGTGAAGGAAAAATACGACCGCGGGCAGGATTCGAACCTGCGTCTTCTGGTTAAGTACACCAGACGCTATGACCGCTAAGCCACCGCGACTCCCACCCGCCATGTCGAAATTTGCCTTCACATTTTTAATTTACGTCTTTGAGGCGACGTCGGTGACATCTGTTGAAAATGAAATTCTCAACCGACATGACATGCTTTACAGCAAGTACAATGTCGTACGATGCCACCTTACCTTTTAACTAACTTTTTGTATTTTTGCATTTGCATGGAAAATGCCTAAAGAATACATGGGGTCGCAGTGGCTTAGCAGAGTCGTACATGTTTCACATTTCTAATGATTTTGTTTACTAATTTCGATATTTATGTATTAAAACACTTAATTAAACGATTGTATCTTCGCGGTAGTTTGGGATGGCTAACTTCCGATCGGCTTACCTATTTCGAACAAACCGTACAAATTAGTAAAGTATGTGCTAAGAGGCTCTGTCAATTATCAATAATCAAAAGTTACAGAGAAAATCTTTGTTGAATTTTCCTGTGTTCATATTGGTGCTGGTGACTGTACACGAAGCTAGCAGATAAGCTATTAATACCCAGTATAAACTGACCTAGCATTGCTTGCGCTGTCCATACAATAAGAGATCAACTTATACTGGAAATGTATATCTGGATTTGTATCGTCTAAACAGTATTCGGACTGCATGGAATGGCCCTTTGCATTACAAATTATGTTACTGACAATTAAAATTCATCTTTAAACTGTTAAATATAGAGTTGATAATTAAAAGTTAACATCAGCTTGACCAGACAAGAAAAATATCTTTATATACAAGTTTAGTATTTTATTATATTTTGTAATTAATTAACGCTAAATAATTTTAACTTTAAACTCTAAACTCAAAGGACAAAACAATTAATTATATAATTAATTATCGTCGCCTAAAACAGTCTTATATTAGATTTAACAATTTTATAATATTGCTTTTTACATCACAATTTTAACAATAATGTTCAAATTACATACCATCACGCCTGTATTCCCTGAAAGGTAAGGCAGAGGTGTACTAAACTAGTAATGTACACCCACAGTTCAATGTGTTCATTGTAATAAAGGGCGAGCCTATTGCCATTAACCGGGCACAAATCCAAACTCCGAGCAGATACTGAGAATTTCTTGGAAACTCAATAACAGTCGAACCTGGGAATCAAATCCAGGACCTCTAGCAGTCGAGGTAACCATAGCTAGACTAATGAGTCAGTTAAGAAACTTAATAAAATTTACTAATGGAATGTTATAGATTTTATCCTTCACCATCAAATCCGATAAAACTTTATTTAATATTAGCTTTCCGCCCGCACCTTCGCCCGCGTCGACTATACGTTTCTTGTCATTTTACTGGATAATATATACCCTAAGTCACTCAGGAATAATGTAGCTTCCTATTGGTGAAAGATATTTCAAAATCGGTTCACTAGATCCAGAGATCACCCCCTACAACGTTACAAACTCAAAAACTTTACCTCTTTATCTCAGATCAAAAAAAAAGTTAAGATGGAACCTTGCTAATAAAGAAGTGAGGCCGGTTAAGACTACGCCTAGCCGTTTACAAACACAATTTTAAACTATGACAAGATAAGGCGTAGTTTCAGTGTAAAATTGTGTTTGTAAACGGCTAGGCATAGTTTTAACCGGCCTCACTTCTTTGTTCGCAAAGTTCCATCTTAACTTTTTATTTGATCAGAGCTCTTTATAATATTAGTATAGACAAGTTTATCAGATTTGCTCTATGCCACTCGCTACCGTCAGGAGGTCGGATGTCATTCTTTCCTCATACAATTCCTCCTCTCTAGAACGATCATACTCTTCAGCGCACTAGCTACAGTGTACCTAAGCTCTTGAAACTTCTCATAAGACAGTCTATATGTGTGTGTTTGTCCGTCTGTTAGCTGTAGTATTAATATTATGTGTGTGTTCCGATGCATAAGTTCCTTCGTTCGTTGCGGCGAAGGATTTTCAGATGCTATTGCGGACTGGCTGTAAGAGAATTGGTTGTGATTAACAATAAACAGAACATAACATACCATTACGCCTGTATTTCCCGAACGGTTAGGCAGAGGTGTACTAATGTACACCCACACTTCGGGGTGAGCCTATTGCCATTAACTGGGCACAAATCCAGAATTCAACTGAGAAAAACTAAATAACAGTTTGCTCAATCTGGGAATCGACACAAGACCTCCAGCATAGCTTTTCTGTGGGATAGAGGGCAAACAAGCAGATGGATCGCCTGATGGTAAGCGATTACCGCGGCCCAGGGACACCCGTAACATTAGAGCAATCACAAATGCGTTGCCGGCCTTTATAGGAAAAGGGAGGGGAAGGAGAAAAGGAGAAGGAAGGGGACTGAGGGACGAATTGGGCCTCCAGCGCTCAACACTCACCGTAAGAAACGCAACAGTATGCATACTGCTACCTGACGACGATATTTATTACTACTACTACTATTACTACTACTACTAATATTACTACAACTACTAATACTACTACTAATACTAATATTACTACAACTACTAATACTACTACTACTAATATTACTACAACTACTAATACTACTACTACTAATATTACTACAACTACTAATACTACTACTACTAATATTACTACAACTACTAATACTACTACTACTAATATTACTACAACTACTAATACTACTACTACTACTAATACTACTACTACTAATACTACTACTACTAATACTACTACTACTAATATTACTACAACTACTAATACTACTACTACTAATACTACTACTACTAATATTACTACAACTACTAATACTACTACTACTAATATTACTACAACTACTAATACTACTACTACTACTAATACTACTACAAATACTACTACTACTAATATTACTACAACTACTAATACTACTACTCCTAAACTATGTCCATTACATGGTCCTTACCATAATGAGATGTCAATCTTCCACTGCATGCTGACCAGGCCAGGTTTGATCCTCAAGTGTGTAGGTATATTTTCATACATCTTGTCCGTACAAAGCAGTGATGTGAACTCCGACACACAGTCTTGAGCAAACCTGATAGAGGAAGAACATAACTTAATATAACATACCATCACGCCTGTATTCCCCAAAGTGTTAAGCAGAGGTGTACTAATGTACACACACACACATCGCCAGTATATTTAGGTCCCATGCAATAGGGGGCGAGCTTATTGCCATTAATTGGGCAAAAATCCAGACTCCAAGCTGCTACTGAGAATTTCATAGAAAAACCCAATAACACTGCTCAACATGGTGATCGAACCCAGGACCTCTAACGTAGCAGTTGCGAAGTTCGTTAAGAAATTTATTAATTTAAATATAATTACCCTAATCCTTCTAGAAACATCCTGACATCCTCTGCTCTCCATGGCTCTTTGATAGCCGAGCGGAGTCTTGCAAATTGTCGCACAATTTCTCTCACCGCTGAGAACTTGTCCGTGCTCATCAAGCTAGATGTTCTGCTGTCAGGGTTACCTTCCAACTCTTTGAGGGCCACTGGGGAAATGAAATGATGTTTATTAGTAAGTATTAAAAAAAAAAAGTTTACTAGCAATTTGGGTCACACATTACCAGTAATCTTGTTAACCCCTCATGCTAAGCTAAATGCTTGTAAATCTTTTAGACACTTACAAGTTTGAAGATCTTTTAAAGACACTTTCACAATTCCTGGTTGAAAACAACTGAAACACTGGTCTTGGCCTCATTTAAAGTCCAGACATAATATTATCAAATATATGTGAGCGTCAAAATACAGGAAAGTGGAGAAGGACGAAGAGAGAAGGAAAATGGACATTGTTATTTTCGGAAAAAAAAAAAACGAGAAAAGAAGGCAGTTTTAAAGAAAAGGAAATATTTTTCGTTTTCTATACTGCTAGTAGTGCCTAAGGGTATACTCCACCTCCTACACTCCGCCCCTAAGGCTACTCTCTGACCGGCGAACTGTGGGTGTACGTTAAATACACCTCTGCCTAACTCTTCTGGAAATACAGGCGTAATGGGTACTTTTGATGTGGAATTAGTAATATTGACACAGTAAAATAATCATAGAACATTCGGTAGTGTCTTTTTTGTACCCCATAACCCAGTTAACTAAGAAATGTTCACAAATATTTTGTTGATAAAAATACATACGAATAACAAACGGTTTTATCTCCTTCTTCTGTATTTCCGACGTCAACAAGGACACTGGAACCCATTGCACTTGATTTTCTGTTAGTAATTCGTATTGTTGAGACATTGTATTCTAAGTAATTAAATAAAACTTAACAAAAAACTAAAAACAATTTGTGAACAACTTTCAACACAACAACTTACGACTTTTTCGATTCAATCCAATTCAACTTGAGTCAAGTTAACGTGACGTGAACGTGAATTGACAATGACATGACAGCTTTTAGGCTATTTAGTGCTGATACTTCTTGTTTCACCTAACGATATTTACGGTTTTTGGTTGTATTAAAATCGACTAAAATACAACTACCTATAGAATACAATACCGAACAAAGCATATTAGAGAGAGAGAGAGAGAGAGAAAATACTTCTATTAATTTTTAATTTAGATGTTACATAATTAAAAAAAAAATGAGTTAACTATCTTTCTATTCTAATAAATTAAGTCATGTCGTAAGCTAGTGTCACTCCCATACATTGAGAATTCTATTCTATTCTATTGTATTAGCGTTCATGCCACTTGTCTAAGCCCTCAGATTTCACAACATGGATGCGTTTTTAAAACCGGTTCATTCCGCGAAACACCATACATCACTATTATAGTAATGGCTGCCGCCGCTTGTTTGGCGTTATCGCGTTGCCTCTAATAATTTAATTACAAAAAACAACCAAAGTATCACTTAATTCTTGACCAAAACCCTGAAATTTATTGGTGTAATCAGAAATGGCTGCAGTGCAAGCTCCGGGTAACAAAAACTGGCCCGCTAGGCCCGGTATTCAGCATCAAAACAGCCAAGGACCTCCTTCAAGTATGACGCTAAATAGGACGATAAACTTGTACCCGCTCACTAATTACACGTTTGGGACCAAAGAGCCGCTGTTTGAGAAGGATGCGTCCGTGCCAGCACGGTTTCAGAGGATGCGCGAGGAGTTTTCTAAGATTGGCATGAGGAGGTTAGTTTTTTGATTATGGTCTTATTTGTATAGGTGTAAGGGTGGTTTTCGTACGTTGGTGCAAATTTTAGATTGAACCGTACAACATTAGCATTATCTGCTATGTTATGTGTGTTTGCCATCTAATTTGAGAAACATTCAGAACACTGTCCTCTGTCCCAATAAATAAGAGAGCCAAATGATTATTGAGATTACTCCTACATGGAACATACTTTAAGTCTGCCCCTAAGGCAACTATCTGGCTCAACATCTGTGTGTTCAGTATGCTAAGCAAATATAGATAGATAGATAGAATATTCTTTATTGTACACCAAAACAATGACAAGTACATGTTGTAAATTATAGATAAGTACAATGGGCGGTCTTATTGCCAAAATAATATACCCACAAAATACAAGTGACAATGTAAGAACAGAACATGCCATCATGGCTGTACTACTGTTCTCTGGGAGAGCCATTTAGCCATTGCCATTACTGGGACACAAACCCAAATTACTGAGAATTTTATAGAAAAACTATTGAGCAGTGTTATTACACTTTAAAGGCACTTTTAATCATGTAAAGGCACAGGAAAACAAACAAGTAGAAATAAACAACAATGCTTGCTGTGCAACTATATGTATGTTACTGGCTAAATCTGTTTTCAGGAAAAACTAAAAAAAAAAGCTTACTAGCAATGTGGGTTGCACATTACTAGTAATCTCGTTAACCCCTTGTACCAAGCTAAATGCTTGTAATACGAGTGGGTTCACATCTGTAGTGCAATGGGTGAGTTTCGAACCGGAAACCACATGATCGCAAGTCCGACGCCATTAGGCTATCGCCGCTTAATTAAAACTATTTTCTCCTAGGTTAAACCAGTTAATCCTAAGCATAACAGGATGTACTAGTTTAGCCTAGGACAATCAAGTAGGGCTTAAATACTTAAAAACTTAACCAGTTTCCTTTTGACAGGTCAGTAGAAGGAGTGCTTCTAGTTCATGAGCATGGTCTCCCACATGTGCTGCTGCTGCAGCTTGGTACAGCATTCTTCAAGCTGCCAGGAGGGGAGTTAAACCCGGGAGAGGTGAGAAACATTTGTCTATTGGCATTTTTTTCTATTGTTTATTTATCGTTTGGGCGCAATAGATAAAAAACTTGATTGCCAACATCTAACATAGTTATAGAGTCCGTCTCGTTGGAGACGGACCCGGGGTCGTATTACCACATATTAATGCCATCATTTTTAGGTTGTCAGAGAGGGATGCCGCTCTACAGGTTAACCCCACCACCCGCGCAGTCCCCTCTCTAAAGCTTCAAACGCAAGAGTGTTTTTAAAATCGTACGCCTTTCTGGCCCACCCTGTACATAAATATCGAAATTAGTAAACAAAATCATTAGAAATGTGAAACATATACGACTCTAATTATCTTTACACCGACTCTTTCTATTAAAATTTACCACTTCTAAACCACTTGCAGACAACTTCCGATCGGCTTACTTATTTCGAACAAACTGTACCTATTTGATTTTTCATTGCAGGATGAGATTGAAGGTCTGAAGAGGCTACTGACAGAGACCCTTGGAAGACAAGATGGCGTCAAACAGGAGTGGCTCATTGAAGACACTATTGGTAAGTATAAATATAACATTAATACCATCACGCCTGTATTCCCCGAAGGGTTAGGCAGAGGTGCACTTATGTACACCCACATTTCGCGAGCGGGCGAGCATCTTGCCATTAATCAGTTACAAATCCAGACACTGAGCTGCTACTGAGAATTTCATAGAAAAACCCAATAACACTGCTCGACCTGGGGATCTAACCCAATACCTCTAATGTAGCAGTCGCACTTAGGAGCACTAGACTAATGAGGCAGTTAATGGACATACAGCATTATTTTTTATTATTATTTGTATCTCCTTGGTTATCACGGTATGCCTCCCGTGAGGAAGACATCCGGTCCTTTGGCAGGCGTGCGGGGGGACACAGGTCCAACGCGCAGAGGCCCCTTGGAGAACTTTAATCTAATATGGGATGGGGCACCAACCCGGGACACTCCACAACTGCACTATAAGAGTACAGCCATGGAGATTATTAGGTTAAACGGTGAGGTGGGTGTTCATAAGTACACCTCTGCCTAACCCTTCGGGGAATACAGGCGTGATGGTATGTAATACTATATGTATCTCCGTCAAAAAGAATATAGGAGTGACATATGTATGAATGTGTTTTTCAACAGGAAACTGGTGGCGACCGAACTTCGAGCCGCCCCAATACCCATACATACCTCCTCACATCACTAAACCGAAGGAGCATAAGCGTCTTTTCCTAGTCCAACTCCAAGACAGAGCTTTATTTGCAGTTCCTAAGAACTATAAGTTAGTGGCAGCACCGCTGTTTGAGTTGTATGACAATGCCCAAGGTTATGGACCAATTATATCTTCGTTGTCGCAGAGCTTGTGCCGTTTCAATTTTGTGTATATGTAGATTTTTGTAATGTATGAGTGGTTTCTGTATTTCTATTATATATTTGGTCGTTTGTGTATCCAATTCATTAATTCCCACCTTCAGTAAGACTTCCGTAATTGTTAAAGTATTTAAAATGAGTTAATTGTCCCAATGTGTTGGAATAAAACTACTTTTTACGGATTTTATCGCGTTATATTGATATTTTTAATTCCCCACGTTTCGGATCCTTTACAGCATCCATGGTCACGGGTGTCCACCCGTAGTTTTATTTCAATGTCTAATATTCGCGTAAGTGTTAGAAACCAGTATCCCAATGTGTTTTAAAAGCCATTCGCCTTAATTAGTTCAGTCTTATTTCGCTAGAGGGCCATAGTGCTTTTGTCACATTTATAGGTTCTTTTTATCTTCTTCTTCTTCGAAGTGCCTCTCCAATTACTGGAGGTTGGCCGTCAGTTCGGAAAATTTGGTTATCTGGGTCACATTATGCGACATGATAGATATCAACTGTTGCAACTTATAATGATGGGCAAAGTGGCTGGAAAAAGATCAGTAGGCTGAAGAAGAAAGTCGTGGCTGTGCAATATTCGCGAGTGGGCATTAACAGCGCCGCAGAATGTTTCGCCGTGCGAAGGACAGACTTAAGTTTTTTTTATAGAATATATTAAAAAAGACGCTCTAAATGTCCAATTGTGAACTTTTCTTACTGAAGGTGGTATATTATAAAACGAAAAATTTCCCGCCGCGTGTGTCTTTTCGCGATAAACTCAAAAAATACTGAACAGACTTTCCTGCGGCAGCCCAATGTTCCCTATTTCTAGGAATAGAAATGTTCCCTAGTTCTATTCAATATTAGATAGTGAATTTTTGTTTTTTTTTTATAAATTGAAGGAGTTTTACGATATGGTTTTAGTTAGAAATATATTTTAATATACCTCCGTGCTTCGGGGGGCACGAAACCCGGATAACGGTGTTGCCCAGAAATTGTGTTGCGGAGGTCTGATGTCAGTTGCTTCGTGTAAGATACTGATATTCAGCTGCATCTAATTAGATTTATTAGAATTGTAAAACGGTTAGAATATATTGATGATAAGTTTGCAATATATTTGATTGCACAAAAATCCTATATTAAGAATACAGAAACCAATAGCATGAAAGAATGAACGTGTGTTTGGTATAGTCAATATTTAGGACAATATCCTTTATTATTCTGCGAAGTGAAAAAATATTTTTGGCTATCAGTTGCTAACAGGAAGAATTGCATACAATTTTCAATATATTTATTTGATTATTGTGTTCCAGTTTGAAGGGTAATGTAGTCAGTGACATTACTGTACAAATGACACTTAACAACTGAGGTGTCAAGATGACAACGCGCGAGTGATACCACTGGTGTTGCTGACGTCATCAGGCGGAGGTTGACGCTTGCCATCAAAGCTCATTTTCAATGGTCGTTAACTAAGTCGTTATACCGCATGCGGGGAGTTCCCTACTACGGGATAATGACTAGTGAAAGTGCAACATCGATGTCTCGGTCGATATGCAGCATGCGGGTATTCCCTTGTTCCCCGTATTCGGGCCCTATCGACTTATGAAAATGGTTTTCGCATGCGGTGAACTTAAATCTCTCGCACCCCAGATGCTAACGACCAATGAAAATGAGCCTTTCATATGTGAATATACTTTCCGTTACAATTTTTTTGTCGATTAGAATTTTATATTGCAACTTGTATGACCTCTCCTGTCGCTTGTAATATTATTATTCCTGGCAACACAACTACAAAAACCTGTGTTGCCAATTTCATAAAAAAATATTTTTTTTAAACAGTGTCGACAATAGAATGATTGTTTCTTTGTTTTAAATGTACAAAGGAATCTGTTCCTTACCCTGTAAAACTATAAGGACTATTATGTAATGTTAGATTTTAAGTGAAATTTCTAAAAAAAATGACTAAACATCCAATTTCAGATGCGTTTTATTTATCTGTACCTCAAGAAAGAAGATTGTTTTAGTTTTAAGTGTAAATTAATTTTTACAAATATGAAAATATAAATCTTTATTGTAGCTGAAAATGCATACATTGACAAGTTGACTGGTGTTGAATTTATTGAAAATAACAGGTCTATTGTAAAATATAATCAAATGTAAGACGTATACTGAAAAAAGAAGCGTCGGTAGCCTAATGGCTAGGGCGTCGGACTTGCGATCATATGGTTGCCGGTTCGAACCCCACCTATTGCACTACCAACGTGAACCCACTCGCAACACAAGCATTTAGCTTAGCACGAGGGGTTAACAAGAATACTAGTAATGTGCGACACACATTGCTAGTAAGCTTTTTTTTTTTTAAAAAAAAAATTAAATCGAAAAATCAAACTCTAGATATTTTTAGTTTTTGGTGAGGATTGAGAGAATATACTCTGTCCTTTTCTCTCAAAAGAGTGTAAGTATAGAAATTGTATGGCATATCGGATTGTGACGTCTCAGGCCGATATAGTCAGCTCTCTGTCCAACATAAAATGAAAATGATAAGCATTTTCATTTTACTGCCTTATTTTTGGACTGTTTTTAATTTGGTTTGTATTCGGCTCTATGTGTAATTTTTTTATGGGAGCATTTAATATTTTACAACTAGCCTATTTTGGGTAATAGTTTTTGGCATGATAACGATTTTTTTAAGTCAAGTTTTTTGTTTTTAATAGAATAGAATTCTATTGTTATCACAGGTACATAGGTTAAAATAGAAGGTCTTAATTCTAAAATATAGATCTCTGTGATATATTATATGTGATAAATAGATCTCTGTGATATATTATATGTGATATATAGATCTCTGTGATTTAGTTCACATTTGTGAATATTGTATAATTATTTGAAATGAAATTGATTTGATTGTACGGTGGCCAAGTTGCCACAAATTGTCAAATTTTCTCAGTTGATTTTGAACTTTATCTTCAACAATTTAAGGTATAAAATCATTTGGAGAAATTTGACAGTTTTGTATACCTGCTGGCGCCTGTACAATACATGTGAAAAACTAAACTTGTTTTAACTGTATATCAAGGAACAGTGACTTCGCCTTTTCGTTAACACAATGATTGTCACAAAATTATCAAAAATCATATTTTAATTAAGTACTATATCTAAAAGTCATAGAACCAAAGCATATTAATAATATATACAGGGTGGAAGTGACATCGACGCACATCCGCTTACCACGAATTCAGAACATGATTCTGGACCCCCTTGCGTAGATATTTTTTATCGGTTATGAAAAAAAAACTGCTCTTTCATACAAAAGTGCAATACCTACACGGCCAAATTTTTTTTTTTAAAAAGAAAAGCTTACTAGCAATCTCGGTCACACATTACTAGTATTCTTGTTAACCCCTCGTGCTAAGCTAGATGCTTGTGTTACGAGTGGGTTCACGTCGGTAGTGCAATGGGTGGGGTTCGAACCAGCAACCTCGGATCGCAAGTCCGACGCCCTAGCCATTAGGCTACCGACGCTTCAAATGTATGGAACAGCTGATTTTTTAAAACATAACCGACGAAAAATATCAACGCTAGGTTGTCCAGAATCATGTACTGAATTCGTGGTAAGCGGATGTGCATCGATGTCCCTTCCATCCTGTATAGGTATTTTATGTAAGAAGCAGCTGAGACTGAAATTATCTGTGATATATCTAGTTAAAATTTAGTAAATTTGTGACTTCATCTTTGCCAATAAAAAAATGTTATTACTGCGCTGATCACCAGATTTGCAAGGTTAAGCTACGCCTGTCGCGGTGAGTATGTAGATGGGTGACCATTCTTCGCAAATCGAGACCCCTCCGTGCCTCGGTGAGCACGTAAAGCCCTCGGTCCTGGTTGTCATACGAACACCTATGACAATTAGGAACATGCATGCGTTATTTTCTTTTTTATTATTATTTCTATACATCATAACAACACAATAGAACATATAATTATTCCCGGGGATGTTCAATTTTTTTTAAAATATTATTCAACCATTCAATCCAAAATTGAGCTGTTTGAACGCCGCCATTTTTCGCGCGCTTCAGATGTCGTCATGGGCAGCGATCATCGCACGAAGTGTTTGTTTATTACAGGTGTTTTGGTTAATTCTTAAAGATTTTACCATGGAAGAAGCTAAAAAACCTTTCTATCGGTATTGCATAGTACCAAAATGCAAAAATACTATCAGAACTACTCCCGATAAAGTATTTTCTTCTTCTTTCGGTCATTGTATATAGTCTCACCACTGACGAAAATCGCTCAAGACACACAAATTACAATATATTTCCAAGATAATTCCTCTTCTAGCAGCTTTCGACTATGTGATTAAATTCAATGTCGGCCCGTGACGTTTCATTTCGTTCAACCAATGACAGCTCGTTTTGTAAATTTGAATTTCCCTTGCATAATTAGCACTTTTTAATTATTATTTTATACAAATAAATAACAATTATGTAAAAAAAAAATGTTACCATAATACTTTAAGTAGGTATGTTTAATTGTTAGTGGAAGTCAGAAACACAAAAAGCCTGACAACCTTTTGATGGCTGACAACCGTTGCTGGGAACCTTTTGATTTTAATATTGACTTATAGCTAATTCAGACATTAACCTTCAATGTTCTCACATCCTCTTGCCATAATGTACCAGTTAAAAATGTTACATCTCTTATTTTAAAAGAGTGTCCATGGAGTTTCTTGCCGGATTCTTCTCCATAGAATCAACTTTTGGAACCGTGCAACTAGAGTCATAACGTTTCATAAATGCTTGTAAAGGCTTATTTGAAATAAAAACATTTGAACTTTGAACTTGAACGAGTCTATCCTTCGCATATCGGCGGTGCCCAGAAATTGTGTTGCAGAGGTCTGATGGTAGCTTCGCGTAAAATACTGATATTCAGCTGCGTCTTGTTAAACTGGTACCCAACCAACATAGTTGGGAAAAGATTAGGGGGATGATATTTCTAGTTATTTATTCAGATTTCGATCTGCGTGTTGTGGGTTTCATCCCTGAATGTAGGTAACTGTTATGTATGTGTGCGCACCGCTTGGCGGCGCGGTGTATAACCTGTTCTTTAAGTAATAAATCAGTGTGTCATTAGCTAGCGTATTCAATGCTTGTCCCCGCCACCTTACATATCTAACAGTAACAAATATTAACATTTTAAGCGCTTGGCTAAATATCAATTGCCGTGCCCCTAGCGCGCGGCTACAAATCGATAAAATAAAATAATACCTACAATAAATGAGGCGAAATCGTTTAAAGTTAAAAATGAGAAGAATTATAAGTTTTTTCAATGCTTAGTGTTAGATCAAATAATAGCTCTATTTAATAATAGTTTCAGTTGTACCACGCAGTTAATAAGACGAAAATAGAACGAAAAAATCATGCATGTTCTCTGTCGCAGAAATACGACACGAGCGGTAGGGACACAGAAATACTTTTCCCATATATTCGACACAAGCGGTCAAAAGGTTAATTGTCTGACCTACAGGTAAATGGACTTTAAAAAACACCATGATCCGCTGTATGAGTTTGTTACGGCATTTCTTTTCAGAGATTTCATCAGATGGAAAATGCCGGCGCCAATTAGTAAAAAAAAAAAACATTGACTTGTAAAAGTTTATTTTATAGAAATAAATATAATTTATTATATTTTGTTTGTTTTCTATCAGAATCCAACATTCTAGTACCTATGGGGTAAAATTTTTGCAACGAAGTTTCTTACACAGGGTTTTCACTGACGACAAAACATGTTGCAAACAGCTACCTATCCCACTCTGAGAGTTAGATGGAGTGACCCTGCTGTTCCCACTGACGACAAAACATGTTGCAAACAGCTACCTATCCCACTCTGAGAGTTAGATAGAGTGACCCTGCTGTTCCCACTCGACAAAACATGTTGCAAACAGCTACCTATCCCACTCTGAGAGTTAGATAGAGTGACCCTGCTGTTCCCACTCGACAAAACATGTTGCAAACAGCTACCTATCCCACTCTGAGAGTTAGATAGAGTGACCCTGCTGTTCCCACTCGACAAAACATGTTGCAAACAGCTACCTATCCCACTCTGAGAGTTAGATAGAGTGACCCTGCTGTTCCCACTGACGACAAAACATGTTGCAAACAGCTACCTATCCCACTCTGAGAGTTAGATAGAGTGACCCTGCTGTTCCCACTCGACAAAACATGTTGCAAACAGCTACCTATCCCACTCTGAGAGTTAGATAGAGTGACCCTGCTGTTTCCACTGACGACAAAACATGTTGCACACATCTATCTAACTGTCAACGAGTGAGTGGGATAGGTAGCTGTTTGCAACATGTTTTGTCGTCGCTGGAAACACGGGGTTTGAGTGATTTGCGATAGGAGTTGCCTGATAATAACCGTCACGTAAGGAAAAAGTGTTACGCCCCCTCTCGAGACGTTCGGTTCCGTTCGGCATAGTTCGGAAATTGTCAGTCGTGGCCGCTATATTTGTCATCTACTTAATAGCTAAGAAATTTAAGTTAATTTTTGAGTAACTTTGCCATTTATGTAATTAAGTTTGTAATAAAAAAAACTTATCTAAGTTTATAAATTCGATTGTGCTAATTATAACTGAGATGTGAATTACAAGAACTATTTATATTGTTATGATAACGCACTAAGTATTCGTTCAGTACGGTAGCTTAGTTGGTAAGTCCACTGGTGTACTTAACTGGAGGGACGCAGGTTCAAACCCTGAGAAAATTATAATGCCTCATTAGTCTAGTGGTCCTAAGCGCGGCTGCTATACTAGAAGTCCTGGGTTCGATCCCAAGGTCGAACAAAGTGTTATTGGGTTTTTCTATGAAATTCTCAGTAGCAGCTCGGAGTCTGGATTTGTCAGTGGCGTAGCACGGGTCACTAGCACCCGGTGCGGATGCCGAATTTGCCGCCCCTTAATTTTTTAAATGAATAACAAAAAATGTAGGGCATGATAAAACTAAACTGAAAAGTAAACAAATGTTCTCACATAAAACAAAAGTAAAATTCATTGTTGATACTGTATTTTATTCCACAACGAAACAATCAAAAGATACTTGTTTTTTTAATATTTTTTTGACCACCTGTGAAATGCCGCCCCCGCCAAAGTGCCGCCCGGTGCGGACCGCACCCCCCGCCCCCCCCACGCTACGCCACTGGGATTTGTGCCCGGGTAATGGCAGTAGGCTCGCCCCCTATTCCATGGAACCTAAACATACCGGCGAAATGTGGGTGTACATTAGTACACCTCTGCCTAACCCTTCGCGGATACAGGCGTGATGGTATGTTGTATGTATGTATGTGTAGAAAATTCTAAATACTGGTAAGCACTCGGCCGCATAATTGGGACAAGGCAAGGAAGAAAAAAATCTACCATCACGCCTGTATTTCCCGAAGGGTTAGGCAGAGGTGTACTAATGTACACCCACATTTCACCAGTATGGTTAGGTCCCATGTAATAGGGGGCGAGACTATTGCCATTAACCGGGCACAAATCCAGACTCCGAGCTGCTACTGAGAATTTCATAGAAAAACCCAATAACACTGCTCGACCTGGGGATCGAACCCAGGACCTCTAGCGTAGCAGTCGTGCTTAAGACCACTAGACTAATGAGGCAGTCTAAAAAATATAATATGGCATCATTTTGTGGTAGGTCCACGCTGTTCGCAGCATGAATGGGCCGGCTTGATCGGGGAAGTACCACACTCCCGCAGAAGACCGACGTCCGAGTAGTAGCGTTTCGTTACTGCGCTTCGTTCAGTGAGCGAGAGGGCCGGAGGCCCAATTCCTCCCCCAATCCCCTTCCTTCTCCTTTTCTCCTTCCCCTCCCTTTCCCTAAATAGGCTCGGCAACGCATCTGCAACTCCTTTGGTTTTGCAGATGTCCATGAGCGGCGATGACTACTTACCATCAGGTAGCTCGTTTGCCGAGTTATCCCATAAAAAAAAAATCGTAAATCCAAGCAAAACAAGGTAAAGTTACTAGATCAAAATTTTAAATTAAATTTATGCATTGCTCAATAAAAAAACAAACGTTAAATAAAATGAAAATAAACGATAAGGTCTACAATAATAGTAGGTAAACACTGATATTGAGCATGCGTTCGCTTATTTTTGGTGTATTTTTATATTTTAACTCTGTTGAGAGCAAATTGTGGGCCAAAGGTGTTGTTCACTATGCTATAAATAAGAAAGATTATGGTAAGAACCTATATCAATACTAATATTATAAAGAGGTATAGGTTGGAGGGGGGTAATTTCTGGATCTGCGGGCTGGAGGCCGAATTTCTTCTTCGATCCCCTTTCTTCTTCTTTCTCCGTCTCCTACCTTTATATAGGCTCGGCAACGCATCTGTTACTCCTTTGGTTTTGCAGATTATGTCCATGGGCGGCGATGACTACTTACCATCAGTTAGCTCCCGTGCTCGTTTGCAGAGTTATCCCATTTTATGCCACTGCTGGGCAAAGGCCTTATGTGATCTCATAATCAAAATATATTGAACCGATTTAAAAAAATCTTTTACCAATAGAAAGCCACGTTATTTGTGATCTACTGAACTGATTTTAAAAATTATTTTAGCAATAGAAAGCCACGTTATTTGTGAGTATCATAGTGCCAAAGGAAGTGGGCTCGGGTCAGTTTGTATTTACTTTTTATATCTACAAGCTCCCAGGGCCGGCTTTAGCTATGGTGTGGGGGCGCCCGCTGGGCGGTTTTCGCGATGGCTTCAAGTGCCTGCGTCACGGGCGGCGTTCTCAATAGCCTGGTTCATGCCAGATGATCCAAAATGGATCCGCGATTCAGGATAGAGGCTTATGTTGTATGAATCGTGGATCGTAATCTGGGCCGGCTAAGGATCCATTCAATATTGATCAGGTTTATGCTAAAGGGGTTGAGTATGGATTGCACCCGTCCGCTATTTGGGCTAGAGCCAGCGCTACAAACACCATGATTTTACCATGACAAAATATTCGCTACTCCTCAAACCCAATAAAATGTTGACAGAATTTATATGAAATAAACTGCAGTTATTTAACGGGAATTTAATCGGAATCCTATTTTTGTCCCACGACGAAAAAAGAGCCCGTATGAGGCTATGGCCTCATATGGGCCAGGCCAGAGGCCTGTAAGTGAGATGGTCAATTTTATTTTATACCCGTTCCACTGCCTTTTTTACAAACGTAACTTGCTCGGAGTAGAACGACGGCTTCAAACGCACTCGCTCCCGACCATGGATCGAAATACAACTGTTGCGAGAAAATCACGATTAATATTATTCTGCTATATTTGTAGACCTCCATTCTCAAGATATAATTGTTTCGACCTTCGAGCGCATTGAGAAGGAGGTTTGCGTTAAATTCTTCAACACACCCTTCAACTACAGCGCGACGAACAGCGATAAGGTTCTATATATCGCAAACCCTGATAAGAGGAAGAACTGCCCGCCAGAAAGTTACAATTATGAGGGCTCTGTCGTGGTAAGTAGCATAGTGAATATTCTTTTTTTTCACAGAGATGAATTTTCTAGTAAAAAAAAATTCGGCCTCACGCAGGGTTTGAACCTGCGTCCCTCTGGTTAAGTACACCAGATCCTTACCAACTAAGCTACCGAGACCAGTGCCTGTGATGCATTTCTCTTCAACGTTTTACGTTTTCAGGTGACGTCAACGAATACAATAAAAAAAAACCTGTATTTTTTTCTCGTTTTAAAGCTTACTAGCGATGTGGGTCGCACATTATCTACTAGTATTCTTGTTAACCCCTCGTGCTAAGCTAAATGCTTGTGTTATGAGTGGGTTCACGTCGGTAGTGCAATGGGTGGTTTTCGAACCAGCAACCACATGATCGCAAGTCCGACGCCCTAGCCATTAGGTTACCAACGCTTATTGGCATTACTAGGCAGTCCAAGTCACTCCTTAAGAGGAGTGTCCCTCGCAAACGCAACAATGTTGCACAGTTGTCGCTGTCTCTATCCCTCGCGATGCGAACGCGTGCCCGAGAGGAGAAACAACAATACATTTGCAACATTTTCACGCGTATTTCTTATGTTCCGAATTTTGGAGATTACCCCTATAATATTGTTAATACGGAAAAAAAAAATCTTGTCAAAATATATTCACTATATTATCTGGGTTTCTTTCGAATCAGAATGTTTCTGTATTGATACATTGTCGAGAAATACTAGCATAAAGTTGGGCCGTTTTTCAACGAAAATTGGCAATCTTTGAGCTCGTGTAACTTTTTAACCGTATATTGAAATGAAATTGTATACTACAGGAACGCGTATTTTAATGATAAGATTGTTACTGCAAAATTCCAAAGACTTTCATTTGTTAATATTCAAGATAAGACCAAACTACGTTTGTATGGAGCGCGGAGCGGATACTATCCTCTTAAGTTTATGTAATATTCACAGGATATGCCCATAGGATACAAATGTTTGAATGAGCGCGACATCTCCAGGATCGTAATGGACATGCTGCGAGCCAGCATCGAAAACACAGGTTTGCAATCGTCTGTAATACTACAAAATAATACTACAATACCGAATAGTATTGCCATACTAGGTACCTACGTATTCATAAGCGATACTCGCGAGCGATAAAGCAATCACAATTGTGAATAAGTTAATGTTGATGTCGCAATTTCTACAGCCATGTACCTAGAATGTGTTATAAGATAATTTATTTTCAAGTTACCATGAATTTATAAAAAAACTAACTAAAAGCGTTGCTAAATTAAATTGTATATTTACAGGAAGGCCGAACAGTAACGATTTGTTACGGAAATTTCAAGAAAGGGTAAGATTATTTTCCAGTAGTTGGTAAGCTGACCTCCTATTGATCTAACATCTAGGTATAACTTCATGTATAAGTAAAGATATTTATAAGGATTATAGAGTGGACATACCGTCACGCCTGTTCAGTTTGTTCGAAATAACTAAGCTATTCTGAAGTTAGCTGTCCGGAACTCCTGCGCTGGGAAAAATCGTTTAATTAAGTGTTTTTATACATAAATAACAACATGTAAAGAAAATAATTAGAAATGTTAAACATTTACGGCCCCAACTCAATTGTGTTTAAACCGCACATACACATTCACACAATGTGGGTGTACATTGATACACCTCTGCTTAATCCTTCGGGGACATACAGGCGTAATAATATGTGTTATATACGCTTATTTTTTTTATTTTAGCATTAAATAATGCGAAATGTTCACAAAGATGTGAATTTTCTAATGAAAGAAAATTTCTAGTGAAACAATAATTCGATCAGGGTTTGAACCTGCATCTCTCTGATTAAGTACACCTTTGTGTTATAGGCGAACAATTCTGCTGCACAGTTTATAAACCACATACTTAAGTGCTACTTACGGCGTTTATAAATTGTGCGGCAGAATTTGCGAAAAACCAAAAAAAATATTAACTTCGCGCGTTTTTTCATCCATTCAGAATAGTGATGGCTACAATGCTCTCCTATCGGCTTCCGACCGCAACTTCATCAACGCGCACTACCACCTAGAGTGTGGGGAACTGGTCCAGAAGCCAGCAGACACGCGCCGTAACATCGCCGGAACCATGGAAGTCACTGCGGACAACGAGCGGTACTACAAGGACAAACTGTGGCCGCTTGGCATGGTCATGTATGGCGTAGACTTCTTATTGCGTGAGTAGTTTTGTCTCGCTGTCTTGTCTACGTGCCAGCATGAATGGGGAAGTACTACCCTCCCGCAGAATATTGACGTGATGTCGCAGTATGCATACTGTTGTGTTTTGCGCCGGAGGACCAATTTCTCCCTTAGTCCTCTTCTCCTTTTCTCCTACCCTTCCCGTTTCCTTAATAGACTTGGCAACGCATCTGCAACTCTTGTCCATGTCCATGAGCGGCGATGATGACTTACCATCAAGAGTTGCCTGTTCGCTTGCCGAGTTATCCCATAAAAAAAAATCATGTTTTTTCATAGGTGAAATCGTCAAACGAGCGGACGAACTGATGGTAAATAGTCATCGCCGATGGATACATACAACTCCTTCCCTTTTTAAATAAAACTATATGAATTTTATCGCATTATATTGATTATTTTAATTCCCGACGTTTCGGATCCTTAAAGGTCCTTCGGCAAAGGTCGCTGGGAGTCGTTGGATGCAGGCGGCATGATATAACCACTCGTTGTGAAAGTCTATGGGGGAGGCCTTCGTTCAGTAATGGACTTCATTTGTCTGATAATTATGATGATGATGATGATGATGAAAGCCGATTTGCACTGAGGAATTGAAATGCTTGTTGAATGGAATGTTTTACAGTCACGAGAAAAAATATAGGCTGATTATGTAATTTGATATACAGGTCGAAGCTCAGAATTCGCAATGTTGCAACATGCAATGACAGTAATAGAACTGTCCAGTTGTGTGGTATTCCAACATATATCTGATGACGAACCCTTGCAGCCAAAGAACCTGCTATGGTTCGGAACGGACGGATGGGACATGCCGCACCTTGGATTCATGGAGGGAAACCAGGTAAGGAATTCCACTTACCTAACTTTTAGGACTGTTCTGGCTGTCCTTAGGGGTTCTCGATCCTCGGCAAAGCATCAGCAACAGCTCTGGTATTGCAGATGTCCATGGGCGGCGATGACTACTTTGGAATATCGGTGCTAAAAAGCGTCAAAGATTCTTGTTGGGATTCTGATTATCACTAACGAATTGTAATAGGTTTTCACATGACAACCGAGATATGGGTTTTGATATGGTAAGAAAGGTCCCACCACAGTCTCTTCCTCATCTTTCCTTACCATTCTGTTGTGGTAGGGCCACACTGTTCTCAGCATGAATGTGCCGGCTTGACCGGGGAAGTACCACACTCTCGCAGAAGACCGACCTTCGAGTAGTAGCGTTTCGCTACTGCGCTTCGGTGAGCGAGAGGGCCGGAGGCCCAATTCCTCCCTCAATCCCCTTCCTTTTCCCTTAATAGGCTCTGGCAACGCATCTGCAACTCCTTTGGTTTTGCGGATGGCCATGGGCGGCGATGACTACTTACCATCAGGTAGTTCGCCTGATCGTTTGTCGAGATATCCCATTAAAAAAAATCTTTTTACAAATTTGTTATGATCCTAGACGCTGCTCCTATCATCCATGGTCTACGGCGCGCCGGGCCATCTCGGGCATACGCTGAACCTCCTTATGCGTGTCCTGGGCATCCCTATGATGTCCAACCGCTATGACAGGGACAACTACGTCACCATCAACTGGAAGAATGTTGCTAAGAGTGAGTTTTTAGTATCTACTATTCTTCCTTTGTGTCAGGAATAAGGTGGTCGTCAGCACATAAAGTTACAACAAAATGTCAAATTTTCTCAGTTGATTTTGAACTTAACCATCTACATTTTAAGGTTTAAAATCATTTGGAGAAATTTGACAGTTTTGTATAACCTTGATGTGCTGGCGACTGTACATAATAGTACCATAGCATAATCAGTTTATTATATTCCCACTGCTGGGACACAGGCCTCCTCTCCAATATTTCCTCAGCTTCGTAACTGGCCGTGGTTTCACTTTCACTTTAGGGCCTATCTGAAAATCAGCGCTGCGGCATTTTGTTATGTCGTAGCAAAATGCTGAGATAGGGCCTGTTTGGTTCTCATGCAGGTCTTTTTTTTCTGTTTTCTCAAACTGTGTGGCCGAATAAATCTTTTTCTTTCTTTCTTTCTTTTCTTCGGTGGGAAAGAGTGGGCCGTAATCCACCACGCGGACCCAGTGCGGGTTGGTAGATGTCACATTTACAATTTTTTATTGAAGGGCATGCCGGTTTCCTCACGATGTTTTCCTTCACCGTTTTTGGGAGCAGCAGTGGTGATGTACTAATTTAAACAAAGTAAAGTGTCAATCAATACGTAAGCGTACAATTCGTTAATCGTTACCATGTTTGTGCTTATTCAGATATTGCAATACATTTAAAACCCTGATAATATAACTATTGTCTGGACTTTAAAAGAGACCATGATTCTCTAAGTTTGTTTCGGCGTTTCCTCTCAGAGGTCGACAGATAGGAAATGCCCGCGCCATCTAATAATTATATTGGATTATTCTATTACCTATAATTACTTGACTTTAAAAAAGACCACGATTCTCTGAGTTTGTTTCGGCATTTCTTCTAAGAGGAAGTAAGTTCCACACTCTCGCAGAAGACCGACGTCCGAGTAGTAGCGTTTCGTTACTGCGCTTCGTTCGGTGAGCGAGAGGGCCGGAGGCCCAATTCCTCCCCCAATCCCCTTTCTTCTCCTTTTCTCCTTCCCCTCCCCTTCCCTAAATAGGCTCGGCAACGCATCTGCAACTCCTTTGGTTTTCCAGATGCCCATGGGCGGCGATGACTAAATACCATCAGGTAGCTCGCCTGCTCGTTTGCCGAGTTATCCCATAAAAAAAAGAGGTCGTTAGTCAACGCAACGCCGCCAGCGCCAACTAGAAGATATTAGCAGCTTATTAGCTAAGCATTTTAAATCAGAGTGTCTCTCTCGCTCTTGTCGGTGGAGCAATCACCACTGTTCTCTATTCTCTACCTTCCGTTTGACCTCTTGATACGACTCTAATCCCACCTTTCCCTTCAATTGTTCAATAAAACTTTTTTTTAGGTCTTTCCATTCCGCGTTTTCCTTAAATTTTGCCTAAAATTGACTAAAAATTTTCGTCTTTTTTTATGCACAGCCATGGAGCACTATTTAGAACGCGATCCGAAGGAAGCGTGGTTGCGTAATACCGAGGGTGACGGCGCCGGTTACGACTACGACAGCGTCACGCACGCGCCCGCCAACTATATGTGCGGGGACTGCTCGCTGGGGGAGCAGACTGTGCAGCCGATACAGGTAACTAAGTGACAGTGTAGTAGAGGTTACCGATGACAGCTTAGCAGAGGGGTGACAGTGTTGCGGAGTTATGTCACAACGCTCCCGTATTCCCGGCACTGAAGTGTTGACGCGAAACGCCGAGGTTTGTTCTAGTCGGTAGATCGCTCTTTTCAGAGCGGAGTCCGACACACCCCATCGCTCTCCCCAGGGCGGTGGATAGTGCATAAAGCATTTCCAACCCCGACAAAAAAAAGGGGGTGACAGTGTAGTAGAGGTTAGCTATGACAGCTTAGCAGAGAGGTAACAGTGTAGTAGAGGTTAGCTATGACAGCTTAGCAAAGAGGTGACAGTGTAGTAGAGGTTAGCTATGACAGCTTAGCAGAGAGGTGACAGTGTAGTAGAGGTTAGCTATGACAGCTTAGCAGAGAGGTGACAGTGTAGTAGAGGTTAGCTATGACAGCTTAGCAGAGGTGACAGTGTAGTAGAGGTTAGCTATGACAGCTTAGCAGAGAGGTGACAGTGTAGTAGAGGTTAGCTATGCCAGCTTAACAAAGAGGTGACATTGTAGTAGAGGTTAGCTATGACAGTTTAGCAGAGAGGTGACAGTGTAGTAGAGGTTAGCTATGACAGCTTAGCAGAGGTGACAGTGTAGTAGAGGTTAGCTATGACAGCTTAACAAAGAGGTGACATTGTAGTAGAGGTTACCGATGACAGTTTAGCAGAAAGGTGACAGTGTAGTAGAGGTTAGCTATGACAGCTTAACAAAGAGGTGACAGTGTAGTAGAGGTTAGCTATGACAGCTTAACAAAGAGGTGACATTGTAGTAGAGGTTACCGATGACAGTTTAGCAGAAAGGTGACAGTGTAGTAGAGGTTAGCTATGACAGCTTAACAAAGAGGTGACAGTGTAGTAGAGGTTAGCTATGACAGCTTAACAAAGAGGTGACATTGTAGTAGAGGTTACCGATGACAGTTTAGCAGAAAGGTGACAGTGTAGTAGAGGTTAGCTATGACAGCTTAACAAAGAGGTGACAGTGTAGTAGAGGTTAGCTATGACAGCTTAACAAAGAGGTGACATTGTAGTAGAGGTTACCGATGACAGTTTAGCAGAAAGGTGACAGTGTAGTAGAGGTTAGCTATGACAGCTTAACAAAGAGGTGACAGTGTAGTAGAGGTTAGCTATGACAGCTTAACAAAGAGGTGACATTGTAGTAGAGGTTACCGATGACAGTTTAGCAGAAAGGTGACAGTGTAGTAGAGGTTAGCTATGACAGCTTAACAAAGAGGTGACAGTGTAGTAGAGGTTAGCTATGACAGCTTAACAAAGAGGTGACAGTGTAGTAGAGGTTAGCTATGACAGCTTAACAAAGAGGTGACAGTGTAGTAGAGGTTAGCTATGACAGCTTAACAAAGAGGTGACATTGTAGTAGAGGTTACCGATGACAGTTTAGCAGAAAGGTGACAGTGTAGTAGAGGTTAGCTATGACAGCTTAACAAAGAGGTGACAGTGTAGTAGAGGTTAGCTATGACAGCTTAACAAAGAGGTGACATTGTAGTAGAGGTTACCGATGACAGTTTAGCAGAGAGGTGACAGTGTAGTAGAGGTTAGCTATGACAGTTAAGCAGAGAGGTGACAGTGTAGTAGAGGTTAGCTATGACAGCTTAGCAGAGAGGTAACTAGTATAGCGACTGCTACGTTAGAAGCAATCGGGGTCGATCCCCAGGTCGAGCAAAGTGTTATTGGGTTTACATACCATCACGCCTGTATTCCCCGAGGGGTTAGGCAGAGGTGTACTTAATGTACACCCACAGTTCGCCGGTATGTTTAGGTCCCATGTAATAGGGGGCGAGCTTATTGCCATTCACCGGGCACAAATCCAGACTCCGAGCTGCTACTGAGAATTTCATAGAAAAACCCAATAACACTTTGCTCGACCTGGGGATCGAACCCAAGACCTCTAGCGTAGCAGTCGCGATTGGGACCACTAGACTAACGAGGCAGTCTGTTATTGGGTTTTTCTATGAAATTCTCAGTAGCAGCTCGTAGAGCTGCTACTGAGAATTTCTCTCTTTTCTGGATTGTTCAGCATAGTTACACTGTAGCAGGGATACATGATACTGTTTACAGTGTAGTGTTTTAATGTTCTAGGACCATCTATGGCAGAGGACGTTGTCTATGGGTCACCGCACCGACTTGAGCCCAGCTGACATGGAGATGCTGGCATTATTATACACTAAACAGTGTCACCTCAGATTCATGACTAGCAACTGAATGGAAGTGCAATAAAGTATTATTATAATAAATTATTGGTATCTTGAACAGCATTACTTGGCTGCTTAAATTGTTACTATTTGTTATGTATTTATAGAGTACCTATATTATATATATTTATTTTTATAGTATTATTAGTATGATATTTATCTTATTTATATTTTATAACGCATTTTTTTTATTTATTTTTTTCTAGCCGTTACTGTCCCACTGCTGGGCAAAGGCCTCCCCCAATTCCTTCCAGATGCTCTTTTCTTGCGCCACCTCGAACCAGCCCTCGCGGTACGCATCCAAATCATCCCGCCACCTCTTTCTAGGCCGACCTCGACGGCGCCTTCCGTCTTCAGGCACCCATTGCGTGGAGACCCTTGCCCAACGCATTTATAATGTTTATATTATATCGCAATCCAACATATCTATAATTAAGTATATATTTACTGAATACCTATTTACTATGTACACCTGCAACAGCCCATTATCTTTTAACCAATCTCGTCCACCCAATGGTTGTCTGGAACAAATTGCTTTTAGCGATAAGACCGCCAATTGTACCTACTTACTTGGTTTGTTTTGTATTTTTTTCTTGTGTACAATAAAGAATAATCTATCTATCTATCTCAATTATCTTGTATAGTCGCCAGCACATCAGGTCTCCCATTGTAAATATTTTCCGTAAAAGTCAAGGCCAGTCTTTACTGGTTTTGTATAGCTTGATGTATCGTGCGTACAAAACTGATAAATTTCTCCAAATTAATTTAAACCTTAAAGTGTTAGCAATTAAGTTCAAAATCAACTGGAAAAATTTGACATTTTGTGGTAACTCGATGTGCTGACCGTACGTGTCGGTATGGGGTTATATCTGTTACTTAAAAGAAGTGAATTTGAACCCTCTGCTATTAATATTAAGGGTTATAATTTATTTATAAGTTTGTCAATCTAGCCCTACTCGATGAACGAATACAATAATGATACAGACACGCAAGTTTTAATGTTATTAGAAGAGGGTTCAAATTCGTTTGTTTTTAGGGTTGGTCAAGTAATAGCTGTAACACAGCGGCATATCAAGCTATACATTTCACTTTTTGGACCGTTATTCGTCGCGATAGAGGTGATTTTTGTGGTGCAATTGAGATTGGTTTGGTTTGGTTAAATAAACGATACATAACATAGGTTTCATAAAAAAAACGTTATTTTTTTTTAAATTTTATTTGCTCATTAAAAGTACTTGATATTCGAGTAAATATCACTATTTTGAAAGTGCATTTTCCATGCGAAGATTTATAAAGTTATTTCACTAAAATAAGTGCTACTATATAACAATAAGGTAAAGCATCAGTTATAACTATGTCCATACATACAATATCCCGATAGGTTAAGCCGACAGAGCTGGATTTAGGTCCCATGTAATAGGGGGGAGCCTATTGCCCTATTACTGGACATTCCAAAGAAAAACCCAACAACAGTCGTGCTTACGGCGACTTTTTTATATACATTATTTCAACCTTTTGGACGCCATTGTCACATATATGTGACAAACGAAATCTTACCCGTCACAAATATATGACAAAATATACGTCGCCCATTTTATGAAATAAACAATTTAATCATTACTTTAGTGTGTTTTCACTACCTTGTGTAATTTGACAGAAAAAGTGTCCTGGCGTCAGGGGTACGGCGATACGTTTATACTCTGGCGTTCAAAAGGCTAAATATAACAAATAAAAATGCCGCATTAGTCTAGTCTAGGTGGTCCTAAACGCGACTGCTACATTGGAGGTCCTAGGTTCGATTCCCAAGTCGAGCAGTGTTATAGGGTTTTTCTATGAAATTCTCAGTAGCCCGGAGTTCGGATATGTGCCCTGTAAATGGCAAGAGGCTCGCCCCCTATTACATGGGACATAAAAACCCCCTGACCAGTGGGTCATGTACACCTCTGTCTAACCTCTGGGCATACAGGCGTGATGGTATGTTATTTTTTATGTTAAGAAAAGAAGCAAAAAAACAATTTTTCTTTCACTATAAAAATCATCTTTGTAGATATTTTGCATTATGCTAAAATATAATTAAAAAAAATTGGATGAATCTACTTTTGTATGGAGCAAATCGCAGGCTATCGTCTTTAACAGTACATGGTATTATTAATAATAACTAATAACTTTTCTAAACAGATCTTACTACATAATCGCTTAAAATATTCTAAGTACACACGGGTACAGATCAAGCTATTCATAACCAGGATAGGCTGGCCTTGACTTCTACGGAAAACCTTTACAGTGGGAGGTCAGCCTAAACTGGTTTTGTATATCTTGATGTTTAGCCGTGTTTACATATTATATACAACTTAATACATTATTCTATTCACAACGCTAGGTACAGGCAGTAATATTTAGAAAAATCTAGGCGATATTATCAATCTAGGCATTCTCTTACGTTGGGGTCGGCATATATGCGGCTGAATATCAGTATTTTACAAGAAACTAGTGCAGAATTAAATATATAAAACATAAACATACACTCACGCCTTTTTCCCATATGGGTAGGCAGAAACTTCAGTTAAATATATATAATTGGGTAAGTCTTAATGAAAACTAAAAAAATATTGAAATCTACTTAAAAAGTTCCATGATAAAGCTCTTAAAATGGGGGTCGGGGGTGAAGAGACCTAAATCCGCCCCAAAACTTTGTGCTGTGTCCACAAAACGAGTTTCAGTAAAATTTTACGGAGTGACGTCACAACGTGATATAGTTTGCTAAATGAAAAAAAAAAAACGTATTGTCGTCCACGCGGGTGGAAACCTAATAGCTTTAATAAATAAAATTCATTGCATGAATTTAAATTTGGTCTAGAATCCGACCTCAATTGTAAGAAAACGTTAGAATGAGAACAACTACATATAAAATATCTACTACCTATAGAATGGACATCAGCCCCAAGGCAAGCATTAAAAAGTAACAGGATGGGATAAAAATGTCACGTGACTTATTTTTTTTCATACCTACATATTCTACGACTGCCTCATTAGTCTAGTGGTCCTAAGCGCGACTGCTACGCTAGAGATCGTATGGGTTCGATCCCCAGGTCGAGCAGTGTTATTGGGTTTTTCTATGAATTTCCCAGTAGCAGCTAGGAGTCTGGATTTGTGCCCGGTTAATGGCAATAGGCTCGCCCCCTATTACATGGGACCTAAACATACCGGCGAAATGTGTGTGTACTTTAGCACTCCTCTGCCTAACCCTTCGGGGAATACAGGCGTGATGGTATGTTATGTTATGTTACATATTCTATGCTTTGAATGAGAATGATGATCAAGATACAATGTTATCATCATTCAGAGCATGACTAAGTCTGATTTAAAACATAATTATGACTCCAAGATATTCTGGCAACTTCTTTACAACTAGAAACATGTTTTCTGTAAACCTCTTTGGTGTCCGCAACGAAATTACACAAATTACAAGGCAAAATTGGCGCCATTTCACATTTCTCGCAAGAAAAATCTGTTGTTCCATTTTCGGTTTTTTTAATACAATAATCGCAAGGTTTTAGTCGATTTTTCTCGTCTTCCTTATCGATTACATCGGTGACATTTTCTTCTGTATCTGTGGGCTCTTCTTTGACAGCTGTCACAGGAACGGCGGGAATTGAACTTTCGTTTTTTTTTAAACGCTTATTACTTTTGCATTGTTTAAAGAAATTATTTAATTTGCCGCTAGTTGTTTCGACTTTAGTTTGATTATTATTATTTTCAGTTGGTTTCAATTCATTTTGTGGATTCTTCCCGCCATTATTTTTCTCAGGAATAATTTTGTATACAGTTATGTATTCACTCAGATCATTTATTTTTTTTGGTGGAAAAAAATCATTCTTGTCCATAATCGAATTTGTTATCTTAATATTTTGTTCTTTAACACTACTATTTACAATTACAGAGCTAGAACTATGTTTAACATCTAATAAAGACTTTGAATCTTTAATAATACCTATATCAGATTTTGTACAACTATCCATAATATCAGATTTGTCATTTTTTGTTCGTGTATTTGAATTCATTTCTCTTAAGCTCACGTCACTCTGTGCATCAGAAACCGAACTTTTTACCGGAAATTCATCCTTAATCTCCGGTTTTGGTATTAAAGTTGGTAATATTTCCAACTCTTTTTCTTTTTTTACCGTAATTTCATTTTCTATTGTATTTTCTTCCTTTATATGTTGAAAATCTGTGTCTGTTTCTTTTTTAATATTAATTAATTCTGTTTCTATGTCTTTAGGTCTTTCTACGGGTATTTCCATATTTTCTAGATTTTTTAGAATTTCTTCTTCATTGAAACTCAAATCTGAGATGTCACCTTCACTGTCAGACAGTTTCCTATTTCTATCGACTTCAAGATTTTTAATTTCAGGTTTTATAATTTCATTTGGTTTATTAATCGTTTTATTTTTTATGTTGCCTAAAACGTTTTCTAATTTTAGTTTTTTCTTATTAAACTTTTCTTTATTACGGTTTGTTTGTTCTGTTTTTTGTTCACTGTTGAGGAATTTCTTGATTGTGTTAATTGGTAAATTTGTTTTGGATTTTGTTTCAGCATCTTTAAGAGTATGTTCAGGGCCTGGGGACATCGTGATAATCGAATCTGAAAGAAATAATAATTCTAAATAAGTTTTGGTTTCAATCCAACATATTTTGGGGCCCCTTTTTTTATATTTAGAAAGCCCAGTTAGAGGTGACGGGACGATTGTATGCGTAGCGCAGGGGCTGGTTCGAGGTAGGGAGGACCATGGAAGGAATTGGGGGAGCCCTCTGGAGAGCAGTGGAACAGTAACAGCTTACAGCAGTATTAGCCAGAGTAAACGAATTAACCGGTACTGTTCCACTGATTGAATTAGATTATCCAATTAAATGACCAAAAACCATTAAATGGTGAGTGTCCTTTGAAAATCTACTCACATAAATAAAGATTATATTTCAATAACACTAGTGCCTATTGTTTTCTTTATTTATCTTACCTTCCTCATATCTTCCGTCAGGTGGATCCTCCCACCAGACAGGACTGGGACAGGTCAGAATCTCCATGAAGTCTTCATCACTTAGACTGCGGGTCTCGTCCATCATCCTCACCATATCTTGCATGCTCAGTTCAGGACTTCTAGTGGCTCTGGTTTCAGCTCTTTTCACTGTCTTAAGTAAGCTCCGGTTGGTATTCGGCTTTTTGGATGGCGGTGGGGATTTGGCACCTATAAATTGGTATTGTTATAATTACAATATTTCAATAAATGTACTGGAAGAGGCTTTGTTAATCATAAAAAAAAATAGTCACACGATGACTGATGTATGCGGGCCGTCAGTTAGGACAGGTCTAATCAAAACCGCTTTCCACAAAAAAAAAACTGCTTTGGCTCTTTTAAAAGGCCTGTTCAGATTTTGCCCTATATTATAAAACTCGCAAATCGGATAATATAACTTCTGTCTGGATTACAAGAGACCACGATTCTCCGATTTATTTCGACGTCGTCAGAGAGGAGATGAAGGCGCCATCTTGTGTAAATAAATTGAAAACATGTCTAGCGAGTGTCTTTAAAAGATCTATTTGCAGAAATAAATATCATCTATCATTGAGATTTTTTTATGAAAAATACAGGTCCTACACTAGGATACAAGTCCTATTACAGGGAACTCCACTAAAATACAATAAACGGACACAAAATATAACCAGACTGGGGACAAATATCTATGGAACACAAATATTTATGCCGGGTGGGAATTGAACCCACGACACGCGGCGCAGCGCTACCACGTATACACGAGAGATTAGGTAAAGTTTAACCTTTTGCCCGCCAGAGTATAAACGTATCGCCGTACCCCTGACGCCAGGCCACTTTTTCTGTGAAATTACACAAGGTAGTGAAAACACACTAAAGTAATGATTAAATTGTTTATTTCATAAAATGGGCGACGTAGGTATATTTTGTCATATATTTGTGACGTTGGCGTTCAGTGTAAGATTTCGTTTGTCACATATATGTGACAATGGCGTTCAAAAGGTTAACTTAGCTATAAGTTTTATTTGTTACATAATGTTACTGTGCCCTTACGGGGTTTCATGTTGTACCTTTCCATATAAACCTACAACACCTACATGTAACACATGAATATCCGTAGACACCCGTCACGGTGCTTAGACAGATAGATAGATTATTCTTTATTGTACACAATAAAGAAAACAAAAACAAAGTTACATAATTAAGACCAATTGGCGGTCTTATCGCTAATGCAATTTCTTACAGACAACCATTGGATGGACAAGAGTCATTTAAAAAGATGCTGTTGCAGGTGTACATAATAATGCTCAATAAATTTTTACTTATTTAGTTTTAAGTAAAAAAAACTTGGTGCTATTCACATGTAAGCTATTTTGCTTTTGGCTATATAATATTATTACCTTTTTTTGGTGTTGCCAATTTCCTTTTATTAGTAGAAGCTATAATTTTGAAATTATGTTTCGGCTTCAACATAATTTTATTAGAACAAATGTCGCGTTTCAACTTTTCCGGGTAATACTCTACTTGATCAATGACCTCAACTAAATCCTTTTCCGGACTTTTAAGTAGAGACTCTTTCGAGCATATCACATTTGTGTTTGTTTTAGTCGATTTTGTATCCAGTTTAGTAAGTTTAGGTTTTTCGGTTTTCTTGTTTTTGTTGCGGATCGGTCGCTTTTGTTGTGCCGATTTTGTTCTAGTGATGATTTTCTCTGGTACTTTTGGCACAGTAGTTGTGGCCTTTTTAGTTGCTTTCGATGACATTTCTTTCTGTAATGACACAAGATAATTAAATTTAAACATAAATATTATTAAGTGCACATTGAAAACCAGAGAAATAAAAATTTTACATGTCAACATTATCATCTATTTAACATCATTTGTGAAAAAATAAATGAATTCACACTCCTATACTTTTTTTTTATAGTGACGCATCCACTGGTGATCAATTGGGTAAAAAGTTCCCATTTGTCACTAGTACCTGGTGTAATATTGTTGGAATTACCTACCTACACAATATTCGCGTATGTCAGTCAGTCTGTCAGTTATTTCATGAGTGTGTGTAGGTTTGTCCGCGTATTTCTCAGAAACTAGAAATATCCAATCGCTATGATTTTTTATTGAATGAATATACCTACATAATATGAAGAAAAAAAGAGATTATTATTCTAGACTCAAAATTGGATGGATGCAATACTTCAATGTTTACCATTACAGCTTCAATTCCCACATAGTTTTCTGTAGTTATATGTTGTTAAAAAACAAATAAGTAGGTAGTTTTAAGTACCAACTCTAATAAACCAACCAACATTAATAATAGGTAAACTAATCAGAAATTAAATTTTAAGATAATAGTTTAAAAAATATATAGATTATCTATAAGGTCATGTGAACACAGAAATGTCTTGGGCTTCTAAGTAGATGCAGCTAAATATCAGTACTATTGGTAGGTAGTATTTTAATTAAGAATAATAAATGACTGTGTCATCATTCTAGAAGTTGGTTGCCCGGTTTGATTCAATGCCCAATCCGGGCAATGTTATTGGGCTTTTCTATGGAAATTCTCAGCTCAGATCTTGGATTTGTGCCTGGTTATTGGCAATATGCTTAAATGTGGGTGTACATTAGCACACCTTTGTTAAACCCTACAGGTGTGATGGAATGTTGAGATTTTTTTTATAATGTAAGATAGACCAAACAAGTTTTTTATACAAAGCCACAAACAGATTGACATATTAAACAAGTTCTTACTCATTCTTATATAGAAAATAAGAATGACATGTATTTTTTCTAGAAATTATTAAATTACTGATCAGGAAATTTAAAAAAAAAATCTATTATTATACAGATACATAATTACAGTACAAAATATGTTTAAAACTGTCATAATTATACAATTTGATGAAATCTCTATTTAAGAAAAGTGCAACGATGATATTTTTTTGTTAAAGTAAATTTTTTCATTTACTTTTCCAAAAAAACATGATTATTAACTCTTAAAGGTAGATAAGTAATAGTGGCAACTACCAAAAATATTAAGAAGTTCACTATGTACTAGAAATAATGTCTACAGACAAACAAATGACCACATTCACTTATTCTAAGAAGGTATGAAATTTGAGTTTTAATAGATTCAGCACAGATTATCAGTAATAGATTGAAATACAACACTGCTACCAGCAAGCATTATATATGTATTATAAACAGTAGGATGTGGAAGCATTATATTTGTATACTTACCTCTACATACTTAAATATATACATATAGATAAAAACATACTGAGCAGGTTGTTCTAGAAACACTGACTGAGGTAATATTAACAACAAATACTTACAGATGCAGTCAAAATCAACCAAAAGCCATGTTTTGTACAAACATTTTATCATTTTTGGATGTAAAAATACAAAACAGACATACAGTCTCCTTTCTCAGAAACCTACTTAGTTATTCTTCCTCATTTGCCCAATAGATGGCGACACTTGTTTCAACCGTATCACATTCTTACTATACAGGTGGTTTGAGCAATTGTTATCAATGAAACGCTACGCAAATAGCAATAATAGACTCTGATTAAGATTATAGCTAATAGCGATGCGAGAAATCGCTCAATGAAAAGAAAAGAGAGATATAACTCTTTCAATCAAAAGATATATATCATTCTTTTAGCTCTTTAACTCATTTAGCTCAATTCCTGAGTCAATGAGTTATTCAGTGAGCGAAAGATATACCTACATTCTCTCTCAATACAACATGTGAGCGATCAACGAGCTAGATATGTTAAAATGCTAAAGCATTTTCTACTTTGTCTCTATAAAAATAAAGATCGATTTACAATAAAGATTCATTGAGCGAATTGACCCGGAGAGCTAGATATGTGGATATCCTAAAGCATTTCCTACTTTGTCTCCATTAAAATAAAGATCAATTTACATTAAAGATCCACTGAGCTAACTGATCCGGAGAGCTAGATATGTAAATATGACAAACCATTTGCTACTTTGTCTTGATAAAAATAAAGATCAATTTACAATGAAGATCCACTGAACTAATTGATCAGGAGAGCTAGATATGTAAATATGATAAAACATTTCCTACTTTGTCTCTATTAAAATAAAGATCAATTTACATTGAAGATCCATTGAGCCAATTGAGACCGAGAGCTAGATCTGTAAATATGACAAAACATTTTCGACTTTGTCTCCATAAAAATAAAGATCAATTTACAATGAAGAACCACTGAGCTAATTGATGCGAAGAGCTAGATAAGTAAATATGATAAAGCATTTTCTACTTTGTCTCCATAAAAATAAAGAACGATTTACAATGAAGATTCATTGAACTAATTGAGCCGGAGAGCTAGTCTCTCAGCGAGTGAGTGAGCGAGAGCTAGATTGGAAACAAAGAGCTAGCTCATTTTTATCTCTCATTCGCGAGCTACCCATCTCTAATAGCTAACAAACTGAGTCCCACGTGTGTTCGTAACCATGGAATAGAGAAATAGTATTGTTATCTATCTTCTTTCCTTGTCGACTTACCTTAGTTAGATAGAGCAAGGTATAATTTACTCATACGGAAATAAGAACAGTATTTAAACTCCTCACGGTACCCTGCCAGGTACAAATTGGACAATATCTTAGCTCAATTTAACTCAATAACCTCCATACAATTCTTAAAACAGTCGAAAATACAATAAATGTAAGCATAAATGTACGCAAAAAATATAATCACAAATTGTTACCTGCACAATGAGATCCAAGTGTGGATACGTCCGTCAAATTACATAAATAACTTTTACAACGGATAATAATACTGTTTTACTGAAGTATTAAGACAAGTTCATTTATTTGAATAATTTTAATTTATGTTTTTCATTGCAACAACTATCGACACGGACTAAAATCCGAAACGGGGATTTGCAGCTAGTGTTGTGCCACGCAACGCAATCTAAAGAAAGGTAATAGTAATAATTTACTATAATAAAATCGCCTAAGGTCCTAATAATTTAGTGTATAGTGGCGAATTCACAGGAAGTAAAAGGAATAGACAGGATACAAGTATTTTGTATATATAATATTAAGATTTTCAGCGGTGTATAAAATTATTTCGTGTGCGTTCTTAACAAGACCAATCTGTAATTTTATACTACTTATTATGCAGGATTTAAATAGATTTTGAGTTTTCACATAATAAGTACGGCTACACATCGAGCTGTACAAAACCAGTTTAGGCTGGGCTTGACAACTTTACAATAGGAGGTTAGTCTAGTCTGGTCTTTTATAATAGCTTGATGTGTAGCCATTTGTACGAGATTACGCAAGAATTATTGATCTAATTCTGAGAATTTGTTCAATGATATTATATGTAGCTTTATTGTTCTGGAGTGATATAGGAAAGTTTTATTGTGATAACATCCACTCAAATGAAATTAAATCCGAAAGCTAGTTATATTTAAAATCACTTTGCTAATCAATTTTATTTTATTAGTAATATTATCTCGTTGGCATGTCTACATGCCATCATGAATGGGTCGACACGACCGGGAAGTACTATACTCCTACAAAATATCGACGTCAAGTAGCAGTATGCATACTGTTACATTTCGTGCGGTGAGTGTAGAGCGCCGGAGGCCCAATTTTCCCTTCAGTCCCCTTCCTTCTCTTTTTCTCCTTCTCCTTGACTTGGAACGCATCTGCAACTCCTTCGGTATTGCAGATATCCTTGGGCATCGATGACTATTCATCATCATGTGGCTCGGCTGCTGGTTTGCAGAGTTATCCCGACAAATAATCATTTCGATTGTAGTAGAAATGGTGTGATTTTTCCACACGCAGCGTATACTAATTTTCGATAATAAGTGAAAGTAAATCTAATAAATAATCAAATATAATATCTTTTTCGGTAAGAATCGACTAATCTTTAATGATCGATATAAATATTACTAGTAAGAGCCATACTACATGCCTAAATTGCCTATTGACAAAGAGAATGGAGGTAGGTACATACATCTTCAATGCTACACTAAAAATGAAATGATATATCTATCATCCTTAAAATATATTTGCTGGCAAGATAACATCAACCTTGGGTAGAAGACGTAAATGAGCCCTTTTGCGGGGAATTTTGATCCGGAAGTTAACCCCAAACTAAGCTATGATATCATATTAAAAAAATATGAATTTAGAAACTTGTCCGTCTGATGATTTTGTTCCACATAATTTATTCATAAGATTCATTCAGAGTTAAAAAACGCCTTAAGTTTATTACATAACGTTTCTTATAAAATTATTTAACTAGGTAGTAAGTATATCTCTTAGAAATCATTTCCAATACCTCGTCGCGGTATTTGATTCTTAAAAAAAAATGTAATGTACATTTTACAGTTGCGCCTCGTGGTCATAATATAAAATAATTATTGTGTTCAATAAACATTGGCTAGGTAGATACTGTGAACGCATAAAATATATACTTATACCTTATACCCTTTTCCCAAGAGAGATAACACGCAGCATGTTACATGCGTCATGTTTTCGTGACATTTATTCGTCAAATTACCTTGTCTCCGTGTCTCGAGCCATTGCCTCAAAGAGTATAATAATATTATGGGAGCATTGCCTCGTGAAGGCTATATGTATTGGATTTGTATATAGCTTGATGTGTAGACAGCCGTGTGTATAGTATAGTATGTACGGGTACGCGTGGCGTGGAAAAAAATTAAACGCCACGCTACCGCCCCAGGCATCAGGCTTTTTCAACATGTTTTTATTTACTGTTTCTGTATATCCGTAACTATACAATAGGCAACATGTTACATTCCTATGCTTAATATCAATTAATTTAAATTTTAAACCCATAAAAGTCAACCGCCATGATAATTCAATTATTCACATAAAAACCGCCATTACAATTCAAAATGGCGGGAAATCATTTTTCGTACATTTTTATTTTAATATTTTTAAAGCAAGCGAAAACAATGCACATTCATTTTAATATGCCACATATTCAAGAAAAAGATTTTAATATGAGGTCTCATTTGAAATATAATATTGTTCGGGAATATTGTTCTAACAGGGATGTATGTAGGTCGAACAACACAATTGTGTGTGCAGTAAAAATGGTCAACCAAAAAAAGTTTTACAAAGATTTTTTAAATGATTGCTATTTATTTTTGAGCAACATGTGCGATCATCCTGAAGAAGGTAAGATCCTCTTCTAATATCCTTTCAATGGAAATTGGAAGAAGTTTACAGAACGTAATGAGTATTTTGTTATAATATTTGTTGGAACCAAAACTTGTCTGATATTTTTTTGTGTCCTTTATTGTATCCTTTTTTTTGCTTGTCCTGGAAATCCTGATGAACTTCCGCGACACGGGATGGACGACTGGGCGTGTCAGACTCAACCCATTGTGGGTGATCATGTGGGCGTTTCACCTAAAAACACAGAGGTGTTTCGCCTCGTCATTTTTTGCTGATGTTATATGAGCGAGTTGTCTTTCCTCCATTGTAGTCTATCCGACTCGAAGGCTGGATTTAGCTTCCACTTTCGGAGAAAAGTGTGCCCAAGTAGACCAATGACTAATGGACGGTACTATTGGTCTGATAATGTCGATTCGCATTTACCAAAGAGTTTTAACTTTGAATTTTTATTTTTACTGTATTTTCATGTTTTTATTAGGTCAAAACCGTATGAAAATCCATACTGTCGTACGTATACGTTTTAGAGATTAACCTTAACAAACAAACTCACCGTGACTATAAAACCTTTTCAGAGTACTTTATAGTGACCGGCGGTAGTTGTGAAGAATATTTAGCAACGAGAAGAAGCAATGATTCTGATTTAATTGATCTACCAGACTATGGGGACGGAAGAAATGATACCAACTCAACAGAGAATATTGATAATAGCGTAAACTCTACAGGTAAAGTACTTTGGTACTCATTTTATTAAAAAAAAAGAATATTGTTTATAGAGTTAAAGGAGGTCACAATCACAACTCTGTTAAGTTTAAAAAAAAACAGTTAGCTGTATCTGTCATGCCAGTCTGCACATAAGAAAGCCAGTTTGCACAAATGTGCAATTACTATTTTCAGTGCTGGATTGTAATTCAAATTCTTTATTTTTGCTAAAACAACTGTTCATTAGGTATACCTACGCTTTATATTTAAAAGACCCGAGTGTGACATTGTTACGCTACTATATAAAACCATTCTGGTTGCCAAATAATCAAGACACACCGTATAAAAAAAAATCGGTGTTGGGCGCGAAATGATTTTTTTCTTGTTTTTTCGCTAATTTTTCGTGTATAACACATTCTAGATACATGGTAGTAGAAATTGCGACATCAACAATAACTTATTCACGATTGAGTACTAAAACTTTTGCTTAAAAATCGTAGGAGATTCTGGTGTAAATTGAAATTTTTCGCCGAATTAACTATTTTACACAAAAATCTCCTACGATTTCAAAAACGTTTGTTATAGAAATACCAGCCCTCCGTCAAGCCTTCAGCCCACTTTATGAAATAGACACGGCATATGACTACCACCCTTGTCCACACTCCTGTCCTAACATTTATAATCCCGTATGCGTCAACATCAACAGAGGCTTTGGGAAGTATTTCAAACTGATGGTTTTCGTCAACCATTGTTCTTCTGATGTATATTATTGTAAAAATTGGAGAGGTAAGCATATACGAGAACTGCATCATTAAATCGCATCTGCGAAAAGCCACCCTACACCACTGCAAGGAATCAATTTTTTTCCTTCACTTGTTCAATAAAAGTCGAGCCGTATCAAAATTTAAACAGTAGACAGAGAATAGCAAACTGTGGCGGTTTTTTAACGACAAGAGCTTTGCTCTTAAATAGAAGAAAGATTCTACTACCGACGCTTAAAGTCCTGTCTACGAGCACTGTTAATAAGTACATGCCATCACGCCTGTATTCCCCGAAGGGTTAGGCAGAGGTGTACTAATGTACACCCAGGCTTCGCCGGTATGTTTAGGTCCCATGTAATAGGGGGCGAGCCTATTGCCATTAACCATGCACAAATGCAGACTCCGAGCTGCTACAGAGAATTTCATAGAAAACCCCGTTAACACTTTGCTCGACCTAGGGATCGGACCCAGGACCTTAAGCGTAGCAGTCGCGCTTAGGACCACTAGACTAATGAAGCAGTCGTAAGGTAACACGGGGTTATGTTAGCGTAAATACCTACTTAAGATGCAAAAGTATGTCTTTGCGGAGGAACCTCGCTCCTGGTCCTTTTTGCTGGAATTATCCAGCAAAAACTGGTTTGAGTCGACACGCCCCGTCACTTTCTCCAAGCGGCGTAGGTTCACGAGAATTTGTGTATCCACGAGAATTTCTAGATTTCTACTCGGCATTTCATATTACAGAATTTGAGCCGCCTCCCAACGAAGATGAAAGTGTAAGGTCATCGCCCTTGAGCTGGTCATTTTGCGCATCGTCCAGGTAAGAGGAATTTGATGGGGTTCCGTCACCGCTGGACCGTAGCCGCGTTCCCTCTGACGACAAAACATGTGGCAAACAGCTACCTAACTCTTTCACTCTTTGAGAGTTAGAGTAAGATAATTGCAACATGTTTTTTCGTCAGTGGGAACGCGGGGTTATGGCGAATGTCACGAATCTCATGATTGTCCCAAAGATGGGTATTTCTCGGTACAATCTCATAGAAATACAACATTGTGTTAAAAAATACAATTCAATCGATCAGCTACTTTTCGAGTTTTTTTTTTCATATTTATTCTTATCGCCATACTGTGTGGTGGTGGCCCAGTGGTAGCATTCGTAATTTAAGTGTTGTAGGTTCGAACACGGACGAGTGCATACTTTGTGTAAAATAATTCATCAACACTGCTCCGAAAACGGTGAGAGAAATCGGCATGGCCTAGAATAAAAAAATCTAAGACATGTGACATCTTCTAATCCGCACTGGGCCCGCGTGGTAGATTACGCCCCACTTCACCAATTTACGGAAGGCCAATATATTTGGTGATAGGCTACACTGCCTTGGCTAGGTTTAAACGTGCCATACATCCAGTAGCTAGAAGCTAAGGGTACGAAAAGATTATTCAACGCGACATAAACTTATACTGGAAATGTACGCACGGCTACATTTCGAAGCTATAGAAATGCAGTTTACGCAGCCAAGCTAAGTTATTTTGAAAAAACTGTACATTCAGGTACAGGTCAACCTATTCAAATTACAGTTTAAACTGATCTCGCATTGTATAGACTCCCATAAAACAAGAGGTCAGCGTAAATGGTTTTGTACAGCTTGATGTGTAGCCGTGCGTACCCTTGTCTGTAAATCATAATTAGCCTTATTTATGAAATGACTGCTTCATTAGTCTAATGGCCCTAAACGCGACTGCTACGTCGAGCAAAGTATTGGGTTATTTTTATTACATTCTCAGCAGCAGCTCGGAGTCTGGATTTGTACCCGGTTAATGGCAATAGGCTCGCCCCCTATTATATGGGACCTAAACATACCGGCGAAGTGAAGTACACCTCTGCCTAACCTCTCGGGGAATACAGGCGTGATGTTACTTATAAAAATCATTTTCTCCCAGGTACCTTTCGTTCGCGCGCTTCGCCGAATCTGCGTCGTCTATGAGCCATTATGGTTGGCTAGAGGGAGACTACAAATACACACGTATATTGGAGCCCCACGAGCGAATGCCAGGGTATGGCTAGCTCATGTGAGCACCCTAGCAGTGGCGGATTAACTAGGTATACAGCAGGAGTAGCAAATGTTATGGGCCCCGCGTACCGAAATCCGGAAGATCCGCCAATTTTTGAATGAAACCTAGTCGTCAAAGTGGATAATTCTATATCAAATACATAAAAAAATATATTGAGTCTATATTTTTGTACTACTTTATATTTGAGAATCGACCGTACATCGAGGGCCTCCCAATAGAATAAGCTCGTAAAGTCTACGAGCTTATTCTAAGTCTTGCGCTTGGTCTACGACGTAGACCGTTGTGGCTAAGCGCAAGACTATCCTATAATTAAAAAAAAATGCTACGGGCTCCGCTCCTATTATAATATATAACTGTGCACACTTCAAGCTATACAAAACCAGTATCGGCTAGCCTTGAATTGTATGGAAAACCTTTACAATGGGAGGTCAGCCTAAACTGGAATTGTATAGCTTGATGTGTAGCCTGTGTACTTGTGCACACTTGCATTGGCCTTATACCTGTGCACACTGGCTTTATACCTGTGCAGACTGGCTTTATACCTGTGCACACTAGCTGTGTACCTGTGCACACTAGCTTTGTACCTGTGCATACAGTTTGTTCGAAATAAGTAAGCCGACCGGAAGTTAGCCGTTCCGAACTACTGCAGTGATAAAATGGTTTAAATAAGTGTTTTAACCTTTTGCACGCCAGAGTATAAACGTATCGCCGTACCCCTGACGCCAGGCCACTTTGTCAAATTACACAAGGTAGTGAAAACACACTAAAGTAATTATTAAATTGTTTATTTCATAAAATGGGCGACGTATCTATATTTTGTCATATATTTGTGACGTTGGCGTTCAGGGTAAGATTTCGTTTGTCACATTTATGTGACAATGGCGTTCAAAAGGTTAATACATAAATATCGAAATTAGTAAACAAAATAATTAGAAATGTGAAACATATATGACTCTAATTATCTTTACACCGCCTCTTTCTATTAAAATTTACCACTTTTAAACCACTTGCAGACAACTTCCGATCGGCTTACTTATTTCGAACAAACTGTACTATAGCTTCATACCTGTGCACACTGGCTTCAACTTTTGCGACTCAAAATGACTATGGCGCAGATTCTGCTACACACTTGCGGACATTGCTATTAAAATGTTTATTATAAAAAATATACATTTTTGTACACCATTGTATGGTACATATGTGGCCACTATTTTGACGTTATTGTAGAACTGCCTGTACCCATATTAATTGAAAATAATGTTCTTATGATATCTTACCTTGTAAATATTAGGATGCTTTTGTACTAAGCTATTCGATTTGAAAAATAAAACATCATTAGGTAAGTAAATAAGATTATAATTATTATTTTATTTACATTGTTTAATTAGTGTTTCAGTTAAATTAAAATATAACATATCATCACATTTGTATTCTCGGAAGGATATTTTCATTAATCTGTTAGTCCTAAGCGTAACTGCTACGCTAAAGGTGTTGGGTTTGATTCCCAGATCAAGCAGTGTTATTGGGTTTTTCTATGAAATTCTCAGTAGCAGGTCGGTCTAGATATGTGCCCGATGGCAATAGGCTCGCCCACTATTACATAGGACCTAAACGTACCGGCGAACTGTGCTCTGATACTTAGAATAGAATAGAATATAATGCAGTGATAGCCTAGTGATATGACCATTGGACTGCCAAGTCATAGGTCTCGAGTTCGCATCCAAGGCACGCACCTCTGACTTTTCGAAGTCATGTGCGTATTAACCTTTTGCACGCCAGAGTATAAACGTATCGCCGTACCCCTGACGCCAGGCCACTTTTTCTGTCAAATTACACAAGGCAGTGAAAACACACTAAAGTAATGATTAAATTGTTTATTTCATAAAATGGGCGACGTAGGTATATTTTGTCATATATTTGTGACGTTGGCGTTCAGGGTATGATTTCGTTTGTCACATATATGTGACAATGGCGTTCAAAAGGTTAATAATTAATAATTAATTATCACGCGCTTAAACGGTGAAGGAAAACATCGTGAGGAAACCTGCATTCCTGAGAGATTTTCTTGACGGCGTGTGAAGTCTGCCAACCCGCAGTAGGCTAGCGTGGTGGACTATAGCCTAATCCCTCTCGTACTGAGAGGAGACCCGTGCCCAGCAGTGGGACAATGTAATGGGTTGATGATGATGATTCTTTATTGCACACCAAAAAACGAATGTCAAGTACAAATTATAAATCATAAAATGGTACGGTTGCCAGGACATCCAGTTACCACAAAATGACGAATTTCCTCAGTCGATTTTGAACTTAATCATCAACATTTTAAGGTTTAAAATCATTTTGAGAAATTTTACAAATTTGTATAACCAAATAAATGTATCTGAGCGAACAGACTGTTCATAATTATTATCTGCGTAACTAGGGAAATTACACTTTGTCTCGATTGGATAAAATACATGTCACAATGACAGCTGCCGTGTGTAGTGTTCATTCTAAAATATCCTGACCATGTTTTTTTTTTTTAATATTTGTCTGAATTACAGACGAGGACAAAATGGAAGAAGGACGGAGCCAGTCTTCAACGCGACATGCTTGTCGTCATCAAGGATGATCGTCAGCCACCATTGAAATGGCAATTGGGACGAGTCGTCAACACTGTTCCTGGGAAGGATGGCATTGCCAGAGTGGCCGACATCCGCACAGCTTCAGGCGTCGTGAGACGCGCCTTCTCCAAAATCGTCGTTTTAAGCGTCGGTAGCCTAATGGCTAGGGCGTCGGACTTGCGATCATATGGTTGCCGGTTCGAACCCCACCCATTGCACTACCGACATGAACCCACTCGTAACACAAGCATTTAGCTTAGCACGAGGGTTTAACAAGAATACTAGCAATGTGTGACCCACATCGCTAGTAAGCTTTTTTTTAAAAAAAAAAACTGCCCTCTACTACTGATGCAGAAGCCCACATTTCATCACTAGATTTATAACTTCAAGCTACTTGCTATCAGCTGTTATTGAAGGCTGGTGCTTTCAAGGCCGGGGGCATGTTCAGAATTGTATTTTTTAATTGTTAGCAACTTATTATATTTTTTTTTGTGTTATTGCAACATTGCCCTCCGGCTGGCAACTCAACCATTTATTTCATTTTTCTGTCAACTGTTTTTTCTTCTTCTTCGAATAACAAACCGCCATTACGCGTCATATTTAAAATTGCAAAACGAACTACAATTTTAGAAATATATTTAAATTAATCATCATCATTTCAATTACATCGTTTTCATTACGAGCCCAAACACCAACACTGTTGCACGTACATATTTATTTAATTAAAATCCGTTGTAATTAATTCAATAAATAAATAAATCCTTTGTGTCGCTAAGATATGGTTTAATTTCTCTAGTTGCTCAGATAATTATGAACAGTCTGTTTGCTCGGATGTATTTGACTGTATGGTCGCCAGCATATCAAGCTACTACAAAATGTTCAAACATTTTGAACTTAATCATCAACGTATTACGGCTCATAATCATTTGGAGAAATTTTACAGTTTTGTGTAACCTGATGTGATGTCGACAGTACAATGCTTCATACATTCCAGATGTCCTCCGCTCGCTTCATTAAGAGGATAGTATCCGCTCCACGCTCCATACAAACGTAGTTTGGTCTTATCTTGAATATTAACAAATGAAAGTCTTTGAAATGTTGCAGTAACAATTTTATCATTAAAATGCGTGTTCCTTGAATGTAAAACTTCATTTCAATACATGGTTAAAAAGTTACACGAGCTCAAAGAGTGGTAATTTTCGATGAAAACGACCCAACTTTATGCTAGTATTTCAAGATAATGTATCAATACAGAACCATTTTGACTCATGGGGAACCCAGATAATATAATGAATATCCTTTTACAAAAAAAAATCTACGTAATAACTATATAAAAAGAGTAATCTCCAAATTTCGGAACAAGGAATACGCGCGAAAATGTTGCAAATGTATTGTTGTTTCACCTCTCGGGCACGCGTTCGCATCGTGAGGGATAGAGACAGCAACAACAGTGCAACATTGTTGCGTTCGCGAGGGACACTCCTCTTAAGCAAAGCTAGTAGCCAGTAAGAAAAAATAAGCCACTTATTCCACAACGGGTTCCATAATACCAAGCCGTCTTAAAATCGATGTATCAACAACAGTTTCATCAACTTCCTGACTAGGATGGTGTATTAAATGTAGTAATATCCTAGGTTTACTATTTCCCTCCCACTTGCAGATAGCACATGTGAACAAAGCAGTTTTAACAGCCGGCTTTCTTTTTCTGATAAAGCCATGTTCGTCTATGCGATGCTGTTGCAGAAATCCTTGACAGAAAAGCTTATTGCAGTCTTTACATCTGAAAAAAAAAAAACTGTTACGTCGTATGGGGGCTGAAAAAAAATTTGGCGCTTCTTACTGGCCTTTAAAAATACGTTAACAGAGAGGTACGAGAGAATAGGAGAATGAGGAGAGTGTATATGACGGAGGACAATGAGGAGAGTGTATACGAAGGAAGGACAATGTATAGGACGGAGAGGAGAGTGTATAGACGGAGAGGAGAGTGTATAGAATGGAGAGGAGAGCGTATAGGATTCTTACCACCGATTCTTCCTGTGGTTTATATAAGAATTAACTTCCAAATTTACTTTATCATGGTCTCTTTTAAAGTCGAGACAGTAGTAATATTATCATATATGGGAGTTTTATTATATATGACAATATCTGAACAGACCTTTTAAAGAAAGCAGCTATTAATAATATTATGTCTTTATTCAAGTCGCATGACTCAAAATTAGCTATGAGTTGACCTATCCTAACTGACAGTTTACATATATCAGTCATCGTGTAACTCAACAACAGACCTAAATCTAACTAGACAACATAAGGACCTCAATCTGTATGAAAAGAGAGTATATAGAATGGAGAGGAGAGCGTATAGGATGGAGAGGAGAATATTTAAAACTCTTACGCACCTTTTTCGATTCTTCCTGTGGTTTCTAAAAGCAGAATCTGGCAAGTTTACATTGCAAAATTGGCATTGTTTCATTCCAACAGTTTCGTGGGTTGTCTCGTGGTGTTTTAAAGCAACGGCGTGACGCGCTAAGAAACCACACTGCTTACATTTAAAGGGGTTCTCGTCGTTATGTCTTTTCTCGTGTTTCTGTGTGTTTTTCTTGGACACGCTACGGTACGGGCAGTGAGCGCATTTAAAAGGTTTAATACCTGAAAAAAAAAATACGTCACTGGATCGCACTAAAATCAAATATCTAGGCACTTGTTGTTAAGTGCCTCTTTAGTCTAACGGTCCTAAGAGCGACTGCTACGCTCGGTCTTGAATCAGATCCCCAGGTCGAGCAGTGTTATTGGGTTTTTCTATGAAATTCTCAGTAGCAGCTTGTAGTTTGAATATGTGCCCGGTGAATAGTAGGCTTGCCACGAATGGATAGCGTGGTTCTCGAGGCAGGTTTTTTAAGGTTTTCATTTTTTTATCATCATTTGTTTACCTTGACCTGCTGGCGACTGAACATGGGACCTAAACATACGGGCGAACTGTGGGTGTAAATTTTTTTTTTAATACACACCTGATATAATAATATATATACATGAAGTACACCTCTGCCTAGCCCTTCAGGGAATACAGGCGGGTTGGTATGTATGTATGGTATGTTAATAAATGTATAATACATTATATTATAGAAGAGACTGCCTCATTAGTCTAGTGGTCCTAAGCGCGACTGCTACGCTAGAGGTCGTGGGTTCGATCCCCAGGTGGAGCAAAGTGTTATTGGGTTTTTCTATGAAATTCCCAGTAGCAGCTCGGAGTCTGGATTTGTGCCCGGTTAGTGGCAATATGCTCGCCCCCTATTACATGGGCCTAAACATGCCGGCGAAATGTGGGTGTTCATTAGTACACCTCTGCCTAACCCTTCGGGGAATACAGGCGTGATGGTATGTAATGTAATTATAGTAGAGAAAAGTCGAGAAACCACGCGGGGAAAACCGTGGGTGGATATCTGGTGCATTAAAAATTTTGGTTCTTCTGGTTTCTTCACAATGTTTTACTTCACCGTTTTGGGATATATATTGATATTATCTACCAACCTTGATGTATCCGAACGTGTTCTTCAAACCGCACTTTGTTATAAGTTGAATAGTCACACATGTAACATTGAAACGGATTCTCTCCTCGGTGCACTTTACGGATGTGACGTAACATCGTCTCCTCGTTCTCCGCCGTGTAACGATGGCATTCTGGACAGCGGATGCGACGTTGCTGTATTGGGAGGTACGTATTGTTTTCATCTGTAGTTTCTAGGCTGGATGTTGAAAGAATAATTTGTTAAAAACGTAATGACAAATAAGTGTGTTAGTGATAGTGTATATTTTTAGGCGGCGGTAGCCTAATGGCTAGGTCATCGGACTTGCGATCATGTGGTTGCTGGGTCGAAACAAACTCCGACGTGAACCCACTCGTAACACAAGCAATTAGCTTAGCAGGAGGGGTTAACAAGAACATTAGCAAAGTGTGACCCACATTGCTAGGGAGCTTTTTATTTTAAAAATGTTTGCCTTTGTGGAGAAAAAAAGAGTGTGTGAGAGAGAGGCAGCGAGTGTAGCTATGATTTTGTATGTGTAGAGAAGAGAGGAACAAAATAAAAAACTACCTATCTAAATATTATAAATGCAAAAGTAACTCTGTTATGTTTTCAAATCTACAGCACTGGACCAATTTTGATACAGAGTTAAATTGCACTCGGAGAAAGATGTAAGCTACATATGTTTGGAAGTTTGGAATACAATGAAAGTACTCACTTAATTGGTTCTTGCTTAATCGGTTTGCTCTCTTCGGTGGCTGGGTACTGGACTGACTCATAATCGGGCTTACTGGCTTCAACTGCCGCATACTGCTGGGACCCAGTGCCCATGTCTATGAAAACCATGTTCGATGGTAAGCTAGTCTCTTCTTCAGCCATTGTCTGAAATATAACATCAAGATTGAATATTGAGTAAGCATGGCTAAACGACTTGGGGAAGGCAGCTGGCAGTGACTGGATGAGGAAAGCCGAAGACCGGGCTCTGTGGCGTTCACTAGGAGAGGCCTACGTCCAGCAGTGGACGAGTATAGGCTGATGATGATGATGATGATGATGAAGGCTAAATGGTATAGGATGGAGGAGGCATGTAATAGTCCCACTGCTGGGCATGGGTCTCCTCTCAGTACGACAGGGATTAGGATAGCCTAAACTTTCTCATACTGAGAGGAGACCCATGGCCAGATAATTATTGGTGGACTATAGAGTCCACCACGCTAGCCTACTGCGGGTTTGCAGACTTCACATGCCGTCAAGAAAATCTCTCAGGCATGCAGGTTTGGATGGTTGGCGCTCTTTGTGGGAGGCCTATGTTCAGCAGTGGTCGGCAATAGGCTGATATCACGATTCAGGTTTCCTCCAAATGGTTTCCTTCACCGGTTAAGCGCGTGAAAATTGATTTTATTAATATGCATGACTTCGAAATGTCAGAAAGCGTGCCTTGGATTACAACTCAAGACCTTTGACTTGGTAGTCCAATGGTTTGATCACTAGGCTATCACTGCACTTCTTTGGAAGGATACAATATAATACAAAATAATTAAATTGAAGAGTTGCTATTGGTTATGGATTATACTCTGCCCCTAAGGTTACTCTCTGAACTGAACTATAATCTCCTTATGCATAAATAAGTAAAACTTTCCAGTGTCACCTATAATAATTATCTACGTTCCTAACAATGACTAAATTAATAAAAAAAAATAGCTACACAATTTTGCACTTCTGCCAGAGACTCTCGGAGGACCCCTAATTGACAAATGTTACGATGTCTAGCAATGGTGCCGACGAGTCACAATCTCGTTAAATAATTAGATAAATAGGGTAAGTGCTCCAGTGAATGAACACCCCCCAGTGAATGAACAGATCTCAGTTTTTTCCAAAAAATAAGAAATAAGGATATTTCTACCCAACACAGTATTTTTTTTCGTGATTGAAACATAATTTTCTATTTTAGTGACAACAGTCATTTTTTATATCACTATTCGTTTCAAAAGGGCGAGCGTTTAAAGTTGTTGGTGTGGTGTATTTTTATATTTGTTCGGGCCAGAGTTTAGGACTCGGGTAGGATGCAACTTTTTTGATTGGGCATTGTAGCCGAAATTGAAGTAATTGTGATAAGTTGCTTATTAATTTGATTAAAAGATAGTTATACTATACGTCTCAAATTAATTCCCTTGTCGTTTTAGTCAGTTTTAAGGAAATTATTAGGTGTTCCAGCATTGGAACCAAAAATTGATTAAAATCCAGTGAATGAACGGTCGTTCATTCACTGGGAAACCTTCGATTTCATATTTTTATTAAAAAATGTTACTTATTTTTACACCATAAGATTCATGTTTTTGGGAGTAGATTTAAAAAATGATTTCTTATCTTATGGCCAGTATTGGAACAGGTGTGTTCATTTACTGGCTCATAAAATCTAGTGAATGAACTAACATTTTCGTCATGTTCAAATATAAGTTTTCGTCATGTAAATGTGTCCAATAAATGAACACATCCTTTTCAACTTCTTCGTGTCGAGGGTACGTTAAATACTCTTTGCCTTAAACTTAGCCACCTTTAAAGCATTATCAGTGGCAGCGCAGAGGTCGTCTATATTACAGGTTTCAAGGCATAGAGGACAGGATAAGAGGTGAGCCATAGTTTGCGACACAGCTCCACATCCGCACCCTGTAGCCGTTTTGTTGAGATAACCCCATTTTACTAACTGGATCCTTTCCAACTGGATTTAATCATTTTAAAACCATCCCTTTTTACTATTAATAATAATTTTATGTATAACTGTCCCTATAGATAATAAAGTTCCCTTGAAACGAAAAATGCGTCCACCATCAGAACTAGCTACGCATGAAGATGCTTAGATTGCTGAATCGGATAATAAATAGAGCAAAATTACATTTTCCTATGCATCCTTAGGAAGTATTTGATACTGTTAAAAATTTTTTGACAACTAACAATAGAGTAAGTAAAAAAGTGGCTATTATTAGGACTTAAGAATATTATACATTACGTGCGAAATCGCCAGTGGAAAGAATAAGAATCGATAATAATACTTTGTACTTTTGCTGCTGATGGAAAAGATGTTCCTCCATTTATAATATATAATTTCCGAATTCTTGGTAAATTGGTATAATCTGAATCTAAGCACAATACTACGAGCCCGAAGAATACGGTGAGCTCGTTTTTGCGTGACCGGATTAAATAAAAATAATTTACCAAGATGTAGGGTAGCTGTTAGTAATTTTGACATAAGAACGAGTAAGTCAGTCCTCAGTTCATCCGTGACCATGGATGTTGTAAAGGATCTGAAACGTCGGGAATCAAAGAATATCGATATAACACGATAAAATCCGTTAATAATAATTTTATTTCAATGTCTCATGTTCGCGTAAGTGTCAGAAACCAGTACCTATGTACAAAGAAATCAAATCCCATGCCATTTGGATTAACCGGTCAATAGTATAAAGAACATATCAAAATGATGACACAGGAAAATAGAAGAAAAAATAATGGAAAAACCGAAAATTCGAGGCAAAAGAAAAAAGAAGGAAAAGAGAACAAAGCATAATATTAAATACCACGAAGAAAACACTGATAATAATCGAAATATAAAAAGTTCAGTTAAAAAGGCTAAGCTAAATGATGAAATTGAAGTCGAAGAAACTGTAGCGGCACCTACAGCGGCACTGAAGGATTTATACGGGAAATAATATTATAATATCATATTACATTATTTGTATCAGATTTAAAGGTTTCAAGGATTTATTTTCGTTAATTTAGTTATTTGTTGGACTACAATTGTTACAAAAACACCCCTTTTTTAGAATTTTAAATAAAGAAAAATGGTGTTCATTTACTGGTTTTATTTTGTTTATTTACTAGAAATTTCCGTTCATTCACTGGGGTTTTAGGGTATTTTGTAGTTTATTGCTAAATAAACGAACGAAAAAACGAACATAAAAATGATTTTTGAATAAAATCTTAATACTAAAATATAGCTTTGGTTCGAATCCTTTAGAGGCAACATATCGTAATTATTTTTTGAAGTTCGAGAATTCCTTAAGTGTTCATTCACTGGAGCACTTACCCTACTTTGTGCTAATATTTTCGAAAATAATCCAGTTTTTAGTGTTGATTTTGTTGCAAAACATGGTGTCTTACATGGTACCTTACCTTGTTTGAACTTAGAAGTTTACACAACAGGTAGAGAAAAAAATGGGCCGGGGAACCAAATTTGATCTTTTCTTAACTTTATGCACACACAGAAATTATTGCAAAATAAAATAATATTTACGAACACACACAACACCACGAGAAACAAACAGTATTTTTTTGACATAAATAAAATGAAATAGCGATGGGTAGCTCGCGAATGAGAGACAAAAATGAGCTAGCTCTTTGCTTCCAATCTAGCTCTCACTCGCTCATTCGCTGAGACTAGCTCTCCGGCTCAATTAGCTCAATGGATCTTCATTGTAAATTGATCTTTATTTTTATCAGAACAAAATAGAAAATGCTTTATCATATTTACATATCTAGCTCTCCGGATCAATTAGCTCAATGGATCTTCAATGTAAATTGATCTTTATTTTAATGGAGACAAAGTAGGAAATGCTTTAGGATATCCAAATATCTAGCTCTCTGGCTCAATTCACTCAATGAATCTTCATTGTAAATAGATCTTTATTTTTATAGAGACAAAGTAGTAAATGCTTTAGCATATTAACATATCTAGCTCTCTGATCGCTCACATGTTGTATTGATAGGGAATGTAAGTATATCTCTCACTCACTGAATAGCTCATTGACTCAGGATTCAATCTGAGCTAAATGAATTAAAGAGCTAAAATAATGATATATCTCTTTTTTGATTGAAAGAGTTATATCTCTCTTTTCTTTTCATTGAGCGGTTTCACATCGCTAAAATGAAATGACAATGACAGACGGTCAGTGACACTAGACGGTAAAAGTTAATGGTTTGTTTGTACTTTACGTTCTACACTCAATAGTTGAATCGTCTCGCCTTGATTCAAACATTCGACAAATTATTATTTTTTGTTTTTTTCGCAAATTATTCTAGTCTATACCACATTCTAGGGACAGTATGGCCTCAGTTCTTTGTTCGCAAAGTTCCATCTTAACTTTTTATTTGATCTGAGAGTTGATGTCGCAATTTATACCGCGAAGACCCTAGAATATGTTATAGACGTGTCCTTACGGCTCCACATCAAGCTTTACAAATCCAATACAAGCTGAAGCTCACTATACATACATACACTCACGCCTTTTTCCCATAGGGGTAGGCAGAAACTACAGAACGCCATCTGCTTCGATTCTTGCATACTTCTTTTGCTTCGTCCACATTCATACATCTTGTCATACACATGCGCCGGTTGCGGGTACTACGCACCTGACCTTTCTGAAGGATCTCACCAATAAGGTCGTGTATGAAGCTCACTGTATGGAAAGCATATACCATATACATATATTATTATACTCTTTGAAATGAAATGAAATTGAAATGATATTTATTTCTGTAAATAGATCTTTTAAAAACACTTTTACAAGTCGTTTTCTTTTACATCTTTTTTTTTTAAACTAGATGGCGCCGACATTTCCTATCTGACGACCTCTGAGAAGAAATGTCGAAACAAACTCAGAGAATCATGGTCTCTTTTAAAGTCCAGACAATAGTTATATCATAGATATGAGAGTTTTACAATGTAGGGCAAAATCTGAACAGGCCTTTTGAAGAAAGAGCCATAATAGCTTTGAGTTGCCTGTCCTAACTGACGGCACGCATACATCAGTCCTCGTGTAGCTCAACCATTTTTTAGGGTTAAAGAGAAAAAACTATGGCATATACAATGCAATGGCAGCTTTTACTTGGATTATTATAGCTTGATGTGTAGGTAACCGCATATACGCCTTTCTCAGTCCATTCGAAAAAAACTAAATCTATTCTGGATTGGTGACATCAAGATGTGTGTTCCCGGATCGATTATCCCAGCGTTTCCACTGATGACAAAACATGTTGCAAACTTATCCCACTCTCTTTGAGAGTTACATGTTTGTAACATGTTTTGTCGTCGGAAGAAACGCGGGTTTAGAAAGAAACGCCAAGCTGTCATAAAAATTACAGTTTGTTCGAAATAAGTAAGCCGATCGGAAGTTAGCCGTTCCGAACTACCGCGGTGATAATATCGTTTAATTAAGTGTTTTAATACATAAATATTGAAATTAGTAAACAAAATAATTAGAAATGTGAAACATATACGACTCTAATTATCTTTACACCGACTCTTTCTATTAAAATTAACCATTTCTAAACCACTTGCAGACAACTTCCGATCGGCTTACTTATTTCGAACTAACTGTAGGTACACTTTTTTCATAAATAATTTATTTTCAGTACAATAAATTTATATTAAAAGTAACTGGTCCGGCGATTTGTCTTTATCTTTGTTTAGTTTAGCCCTCTCTTCATGATATTCCGCGTATTCTTCTGACTCCACAAAAGTGAACAGTTTATTACCTTCTCTGCGTATTATAGGTTTTTTAGAACTGTTATCTGAATTTTCATATCCATCTGACAATATGTGTTCCTGAATATGGCCAACTGATGTAACTTTATTTTCGTTTACATCCGGATAAGATTCTGCTTCTGCTCTAAATCGGAAAGGAGCTGCCTCTCCTTCATCACCATTCTCCTCTGAATCAATCTCCTTGAAGTCTTCTTCATTATTTTCCTGAGTCCTCTCTTCTAGCTGGCCTTCGTCGACACTCAAAAGAGTTTCTTCTTCTATCTGTTCTGTTCTTGTTTCTGTTTTCTTTTCCACTGGGCCTTTAACTGCGCTTTTGAATTCGGGCCTCGAATTTTGTGCCTCGCGTGGACGTTTCTGTTCGTGCTGTGGTTCCACGTCTTCCCGGAAGTAATCCGTTTTCTTAATATTTTCATTTCTATCAATGTCCCTACCACTAGAATGTCTGATGCTTTGTCTATTAGAATCGGAATCTTTGCGTTCATCATCTCTTGTGTCATGACGATTACCTTCTTCAATTTTAGAGCCGTGTTGAATTTTCCCAGTGACCTCCTGATTGATTATACGACCTTCTGTTTCAGCTGGACCTATTTTAACGTTTTGTATCGAAGATTCTTCATTTTTATTGTTTCTAGGCGACGAACTGCGGTCATTATCATCTGATGCTCGATCATTAAACACCTTTTTTTCGTAAGCATTCCTAGTTAAGAATTTAAATTTCAGTTTAAGACTTTCTGCCTCTGAATTAGCTTCGTCCATGACCGCATGTGTATCAATCTTACCTTTCCTCCCTGATGGGTTGTCGTTCCTCAAATTAATGTTACTATTAAATAAATTTGATTCTTTTTCATAGTCCATTTTCGATTGCTCTTGATAATGCGGTTGTGTGTTCGAACTTTTATTTGGCGTAGCCTCAATGTCCTTTATCTTGCTGACTGCCTTTTCAGCCACCTTTTCAGCCAGTTCGTCAAATTTTCGCGACGCAAGGAGCTGTTTTATGAAGCCATCAATATCATAGTTGCTGTTTGATTTATGTCTTATAGTATTTGCCGACATTTTTATTGTACATAAATACAACATAACTGGAAAATGAAATTTATTGAAGTTAATATCTGTATTTACAGAAGGTTATATTTTATTATTGAAGCGAGACTACTATTATTATTTACGACGCCAATAAAATTTAGATTCTAGTCTAAATAATATATTTTAATTCAATATATCTTACTTACAAAAATAATGTAGAATCACATATTGCATTTTAGATTTTTAACCAAATACAACTTGGTCCGAACTTTTTGATTTTTAACGGGCGTGAAATTATGGAAATATAATGTTGGCTATAAAATTTTATGTGCTTTGATAAGACTAACATATACAAACTTAGTTCAGACTTTAACTGTAAAAATCTTTACTTGGTTTTTGACTTTGTTATGTTTTAGGGTGTAATCTCTAGACCTACTGAACTGATTTTGAAAATTCGTTCACCAATAGATAGCTACAAAAAGCTAGTTAACAAATAATGAAACGTGACATCTAACAACCCGCACTGGGCCCGCGTGGTGGATTACGGCCCACTCCCTCTCACCGAGAGGAAGCCTGTGTCCCAACAGTGGGAACATTATATGCCGATTATGCTAGCACATGCTTATGCTATGGATAAGTATGGGTCGTCTGATATAAAAATCCCTTTAATTTCCCTTATTCACGCCATAACTTGATCACGATTTTATTCATATTTTTTAAGTATTCTAATACTTTATAGAAGGTTTTTACGGAAGGAAAAAATAAGAAAATTTGCGCGTCGCATTTCAAAAAAATATTTTTTATTCCAGTTCAAAGCGATTATTTATAGCTTAGGATAATTTCTGTCGAGTCAGCTACAGTTTCTTCGAAATGACTAAGCCTGTCTGAAATTTGCCATTCCGAACTGCTGTAAGCACGGCTACGCATCAAGCTGTAAACCAGTTTACATTGGCCTCTAATTGTATGGGGAGCCTATACAATGCGAGATCAGCTTAAACTGGATTTGTATAGGTTGACCTGTAGCCGTGTGTATAGTGTTTTTATTTCTACTTAAACTAGTAGTAGTGCAGTGATAGCCTTGTGATATGACCATTGGACTGCTACGTCGAAGATCTCGAGTTCAAATCCACGCACCTCTGTCTTTTCGAAGTCATGTGCGTAATATTACTTAATTTGTCACGCGCTTAAGAGAGCGCGTGACAAATCCTGAGGAATTTGAAAAATAGGTATTTGAGGAAACTATTGCCGTTGCGCTGCACCTCCAGTCTCTCCCCGTAAAGTGCGAAAGGGACAACTGCAGCTTAGGATGATTTTACCTACAAAAACCTTGACCAAAAGACGATTCGTATTCTGCTGTTTTCTTCTTCAAAAGTGGATTGATCTAAACAATTTATATATCAAAATTTAAAGGAAAAGCATGTCTATGCTTCTATTATTATTTTTTTTCAAATTTGTCTGATACTCGCCTGAACATGACGGTAAAAACGGGCTTTTTTTCGAGTTTTTGAATTGTCATATTTACTTGTGAAAATTTTTTTTGTAAAAAATGAAATAATAGAGACCTGTATGAATTAGATCTATATTTTTTGGAAAAATATCATTGCTCTAGAGCCATTATCTACGAAGAAAACCGCAGAATGCGTTTGTATGGAGAAAGGCTCACTAGAGTACCCTCTTAAACGGTGAAAAACATCGTGCGGAAACCTGCATGCCTGTGAGATTTTCTCGATGGCATGTGAAGTCTGCCAACCCGCAGTAGGCTAGCGTGGTGGACTACAGCCTAATCCCTCTCATTCTGAGAGGAGACACGTGCCCAGCAGTGGGACAATAGATGGGTTGGTGATAAGTGCTTTTGTACATAAAAATCTAAATAATTAAAGAAAATAATCACACATGCGAAATATATACGATGCAAATTATCTTTACACCGACTCTTTCTATTAAAATGTACCACTGCTAAACCACTTGCGGACGACTTCAGACAAGCTTAGTTATTTCAAACAAACTGTAATTAGTTTATATTTTTCACTTCTTCTTCTTCTTCGAAGTGCCTCTCCAATTACTGGAGGTTGGCTGTCAGTTCGGAAAACTTCAGTCTGTCCTTCGCAAGGCGGAACAGTTCTGCGGCGCTGTTAATGCCGGTCCACTCGCGAATATTAATTTTTCACTTAAGTATTTTTAATTATTATCTTTTTAGGCATTGAGAAATAGTGTGCTTATCACACTATTTCTCAATGCCTAAAAAGAGCGTTGCGGCTTAAAGATGATATAGTGACACGCATTGAAAGGGGTATGCTGAGATGGTTGGACATGCCGAGAGAATGCATGAAATTAATAAAGCGAATGGCAGTGGAATCGCCGAGAGGGGACAATTTAGAAAGACATACCACGACCTTATTAGTGAGATCCTTCAGAAAGGTCAGGTGTGTAGTACCCGCAACCGGTCATGTGCATGACAACATGTATGAACGTGGACGAAGCAAAAGTAAGCCAAGAATCGTAGCAGATGGCGTTCTGTAGTTTCTGCCTACCCCTATGGGAAAAAGGCATGAGTGTATGTATGTATGTATGTTTTAGGCATTTCCCATGCAAAGATTATAAAGTTATTTTTTTAATGAAGTAAAAATACGAAAGCGTTTGGTGTAGGTACCTAACCTGGGGACTTCGACAATGTTACATTTCCATATCGGATAACGAAGTAAGATAAAAAAAAATCATAAATTTTTTATCTTACTTTTGGCATAATCTTTCGATATGTCACGTGATAAAATTATGTCAAATCCATACATTTCGGATATCTAACTTCGTCATCGATAATGAAGATGGGACATTGTCTAGACCCCCAAAAGACGCAGTTTCGAATCCTACCCGCAGTCGTATTTTTCCATCACAAAAAATACCTTTATAATTAATTATATTTATTTATACTGTTATATTCGGTCATGCATGAAGAGATTAATGAATGTAGATGAAGCGAAAGTAGTGTGCCAGGATCGTGGCAAGTGGAAATCCATAGTCTCTGCCCACCCCCATGGGAGACAGGCGTGACAATATGTATGTATGTATGTATGTATGTATGTTATTCAGGATAAAATTAAACACCAGTTACTTATAATATTGTTTTAATAAAACTATAAATATTATTACTTATCTACTTTCACATTCTTAGTTAAACATTGTTGTATAAATTGTGTAATTTTCTCAGCTATTGGAAGCAAATTCTTTATCAATTCACTATGTTCCCTCTCCATTTCAATTCTACGCCTCTCCAGTTGTAATTTCTCCATCTCTCTTTCGTGTATCCTTCTGTCACTTGCTTCCTCAAAGCGTAACCGCCTATATTCTAGTGCGAGATAATTGTAGGGTATTCTTTCGGAAGGTATGGCCCGTCGGCGCCTGCGCCGATTGGTGATGGAAGGTTGTGGATCTTCTGATGGCGACGGCGCTGCGGGCGGTGATGGCGGGGCTGGAATTAGGGGGGAGTTTAAAGTACCTATAGAATTTTTGTATAGGAATGATTCATAGAGAAATTAAATGTTGGAAAAAACTTTTTTTTTAAATTATAACTATTCTATGATGATCGTGACGAATGTGACGAATCCCACGGCCGGAACTATAGGCAGTGGCGTAGCTACCGGTGGGCTGGTCGGGGCAGTGCCCCGGGGCCCCTAAGCTCAGGGGGCTCCTCGGACTCTCCCTACAACGAACGAACGAATCTGGATACCGACAAATCTGGAGTACTTACGTCGAATTCGGAAAACGAGTTCGTCGTTTTCCGAATTCGACGTAAGTACTCCTAAGTTGGGGCCCTCGTTGATTTTTTGCCTTTGGCAGTGGCGTAGCTAGGTAACCAAAGGCCCTGGGGCGAAAAATAAACTAGGGCCCCACCTAAACTATTTAAAATCGTTTGTTACATATTCGTAGTACAGTCGACTCCATAATGAAATTAAAAACCAAATACAAATTGTAACTTATTCTAATAAACAGTGGCGGCGTAAGACCGAAATTTGATGTGGGCAAGATGCATTTTGCGGGGCCCTCTGCCTCTGCCCTCTCTCTCATAAATTTTGCGGGGCCCTCTGCCTCTGAACTCTCTCTCATAAATTTTCGGGGCGCGAGGCCCCCTGGGTCGCAAGGCCGTAGGCGGTGGCCCACGTCGCCAACGCCTTACGCCGCCACTGTTAATAAAAAAATTAAAACGTGCTGTTCTACGGTGCGACTGTGAAACCAGCCGAAGAATTCCCTGCAAGTTTCAAACAAAGATGTTCGAGACTTGTTGGGAATGCCCCTATATTTTTTTAAATAAGTTGCCATTATTAAAGTCGCGTTCCTGGAATCAAATTTTCACAGTAGTTAAATTTATAGTTTTTAAGTCAATCTGAGGGGCCCCCTGAGCTTGGGGGCCCCAGGGCACTGCCCCGCCTAGCCCTCCAGTAGCTACGTCACTGACTATAGGGCGAGGAAAGGCAAGGTTGGGCGGTTTTAAGGTGGTCGCCTGCCCAGGTAGCAGAATCCTTAAGTATGTTTCGCACCTTAAAAAACCGGCCAAGTGCGAGTCGGGCTCGCGCACGGAGGGTTCCGTACCATTACGATTTATGACGTATTAAAAAAAATATTTACTAGATCACGTCCAAACCAATTTTCGGTGTAATACATCTACTTACCAAGTTTCAACAGCATAGTTCTTATAGTTTCGAAAAAAAAAAGGCTGTGACACGATCGGACAGACAGACAGACAGACGGACATGACGAATCTATAAGGGTTCCGTTTTTGCCATTTGGCTACGGAACCCTAAAAGGGAAACAAAGTACGGTGGCCATTAAATCAAATTGTAACAAATAAAATGTTAATAAAATTTAAACACCCCCGACAATTGCATTACATCTCGACTGATTTTCATCAAACATAGCTAAGAACACTCCCGACTAATTCACCTTTCAAACAAAAAAAAACTAAATCAAAAGCGGTTCATCCGTTCGGAAGCTACTATGCCACAGACAAACACACACACAGACACGTCAAGCTTATAACACCGTCGTTTTTACGTCGGGAGTTAAAAAAAAAGATTAAGTAATCAGCTTTACAATTTTTGATATCAAGGCTACTATATTTGTTCCTATACTTGCTATTGGCATCTTTCAATTTTAGAAAACAATTTAATTAATCAACTAGCTTCTGCCCGCGACTTCGTCCACGTAGTAGGCAAAAAGTCCCATCTCATGTGTTAATTCAGGTAAATAAACGGTGTGCCAAATTTCATACAAATCCGTTCAGTAGTTTTGGAGTAACTGAGTAAGAAGCATCCATCCAGACGTTCCCATTTATTGTATTACGTATAGTACAACTTATAGCCTTCCTCAATAAATACGCTATAGTAACATATTTTTTCAACAACCTCTGCGTGTTTATAATGTTATCATAGATTTTTTTATTAATCAATATTATGTTTGTTCGCTTTTAAAAAAATAATATTTAATGGTTTTAGAAGTGGTACTACTGAAGTTATGTAGTTTCAACCTCCCTGTGTGAAAAAGGCGTGAGTGTATAGTTTGTTCAAAATAAGTAAGCCGATCGGAAGTTGTCTGCAAGTGGTTTAGAAGTGGTAAATTTTTGTAGAAAGAGTCGGTGTAAAGCTATTTAGAGTCGAATATGTTTCACATTTCTAATTATTTTGTTTACTAATTTCTATATTTATGTATTAAAAAGCTTAATTAAACGATTTTATCACCGCGGTAGTTCGGAACGGCTAACTTCCGATCGGTTTACTTATTTCGAACAAACTGTATGTACTTTAATACTTTTTTTAAAGTGCAAAACATTCTTAAGGATCGTCCGCCCCCTGGGGACCTGGCAGGGTATGTCGGACTCGTACCAACTAAACACCACACTTGGGATTCGTACCATTCACCACGACCATTTAAAAAAAAAATTCTTTTGTAAAAGCTTACTAGCAATGTGGGTCGCACATTACTAGTGATCTTGTTAACCCCTCATACTAAGCTAAATGCTTGTGTTACGAGTGGGTTCACGTCGATAGTGCAATGAGTGAGTTTCGAACCGGCAACCACATGATCGCAAGTCCGACACCCTAGCCATTAGGCTACCGCCGCTTCAATTACGTGCGAAGGCGAAGTCATACCATACCTTCTTCACTCTCCGGGCTCTCTGGGTTTATATTCAAAGAATTTTCATCCAAGAAGACCTCTTCTAAAGGATCATTTTTGATTGTCATCTCTACAGGGTTTGTGTTGGAATCAGCTCTATCTTCAGCAGGGGACGAAGATTTGTACGTCAATGGAGATAGCGCGACCTAAATAATTAGATATAAGTGACAAATCTGTAGGACAGGTCAACTCAAAGCTGCTATGGCTGGCGAAAAGGCCTGTTCATATTTTGCCCTACATTTGTTAAACTCGAATATCTAATAATACAAGGTGGACTGCCTCGTTGGTCTAGTGGTCCGAATCGCGACTGCTACGCTAGAGGTCTTGGGTTCGATCCCCAGGTCGAGCAAAGTGTTATTGAGTTTTTCTATGAAATTCTCAGTAGGTAGCAGCTCGGAGTCTGGATTTGGGCCCGGTGAATGGCAATAGGCTCGCCCCCTATTACATGGGACCCAAACATACTGGCGAACTGTGGGTGTACATTAAGTTCACCTCTGCCTAACCCTTCGGGGAATACAGGCGTGATGATATGTTATGTTATGTTTATGTTACAAGGTGGAAGGGACATTGAAGCACAACCACTTACCATGAATTCAGTACACGATTCTGAACCCCCTTGCGTAGATATTTTTCGTAGGTTATTAACAAAAGTGCGATACCTACACGGTCAAAATGTATGGAACAGCTGTTTTTTTTTTAAATAACCGACGATAAATATCTGCGCCGGGGGGTCCAGAATCATGTACTGAATACAGGGTAAGCGGATGTGCGTCGATGTCCATTCCACCCTGTATAACTATTGAATTTAAGTATGTGTGTATGTACGCTAGTAAAAGCTCGAACGCTAACAATTTTGAGTATTTTACATGACCCACGGAAATGTCTTGCTGATCTGGTATCATCATTGAGCTACCTAAGTAATGGTTGAGCTACGCGATGACTTATGTATGCGTGCCGTCAGTTAGAACAAGTCAACTCAAAGCTGATATGGCTCTTTCTTCATAAGGCCTGTTCAGATTTTGCCCTACATTGTTAAACTCGCATATGTAATAATACAACTATTGTCTGGACTTTAAAAGAGACCATGATTCTCTGAGTTTGTTACTTCTCAGAGGTCGTCAAAAAGGAAATGCCGGCGCCATTTGGTTTAAATAAAATTATTATAGTGATACATCGACTTGTAAGTGTCTTTAAAAGATTTATTTACAGAAATAAATATAATTTATTACTATTTATACTAAGTGCAGTGAAAGCCTAGTGAGATGAACATTGGACTGCCAAGTCAAAGGTCTCAAGTTCGAATGCAACCTCTAACTTTTCGAAGTCATGTGCATATTAATAATTAATTAAGTTTGCGCGAAGTTAAAATAGTCGTTATGTTTTCTAACGTTTTCCAATTTTATTTATTGCGCAATTTTTCTTTTAGTATGAAGAAAGTATAAAAAACTTTTAAATAAAGCTGAAGGATATCGGTAAAGTCGATTTCAAATTATGGCGTGACCAAGGAAAATAAGTATTCATTTTTATAGACTTCAACGAATCAGCGCGCGAGGTGCGTTCCGTCGCATGCCATTTCACAATTTGACTGTTTCACTTCGATAGATTATAATCCACCGAAAAGAATGCGGTAAATTGTAAGCAGTAAGGTCAGTAAGTAACGGTTCAAAATCTCTCCACAGTTTACAATTTCGAGAGATAGAGATTATAATATTAGTGTAGTGCAGTGATAGCCTAGTGATATGACCATTGGACTGCCAAGTCAACGGTCTCGAGTTCGAATCCAAGGCACGCACCTCTGACTTTTCGAAGTCATGTGCGTATTAATAATTAATTATCACGCGCTTAAACGGTGAAGGAAAACATCGTGAGGAAACCTGCATGCCTGATAGATCTTCTTGACGGCGTGTGAAGTCTGCCAACACGCAGTAGGCTAGCGTGGTGGACTATAGCCTAATCCCTCTCGTCCTGAGAGGAGACCCGTGCCCAGCAGTTGGACAATGTAATGGGTTGATGATGATAGAGATTATAATATAGAGAGGGATATAGAGAGGATTAGAATCTAACGGTAAGTATTTAGAATTCTACGGTGCCATATTATAAATAGGTAGGTGCTGTATTGATTAAAAACATTTTAACATACATACTACCTTGATCTATACAACGTTAATTTTTGTTTACTCTAAAGCCGAAACACCCCAACTTTAATTTGATTTGAAAATTAAGAAAAAAAAACAAATAATACCTAATTTAAATTATTTGCGCGGGTGGGTACGATGTAGCTAAGGGCGCCGGGCGGTGATAGTCTTCCCCGTTCGGTGCTTCTTGCGCCGATTTTCGTAATAAAAATGGGTGTCCAACTTTTTTAATTTTTAACATGTTTTTTCTGTTGAAAGAGTATTTACTTAAAAGAGAACTAAACTATACACAATATATGAAAACAAATTGTCACGGCCAGGCGTCGAAGTATTCCTCCGCATCACTGTCGTCTGGTAACGTGCCCAGAAGATTGGCAGCATTGCCACGTTGAATGGCAATACTAATTCTTTGTTCCAAGAATAACCCAGCCCTCTGGTCACGTGAAGAGTCGACAAGTCTCTTGGAGATTTCCTTAAAAAGGAGGCGCGCACTTGGACCCCATGGCCCGAGCGTTTCGACTCCAAACGGCTCAAAAATATAGCTCCCATTGAGGTTACTATATTTTCGCCGCTTTAGAGTCGCAGCAGCAGCGCCAGCACAGCCTGCCGAGCTTGGAAGATGAGATGGCGCAAGGGTATCGTCATTTTTCTGTTACTGATTCTGAACAAACTACTTCGGCATTCAAAACAACAAAAACTAACGTTGTATAATATTAACATCGACCTACGTCCAGCTGAAAATCAACGTTGCGGTTCAGTATTTATTTATTTATTTAATTATAGGTACTCCAACGACATCCACTTTTACAGCTTAAAGAAAATAACGTTAATATAAATAACAAGATTGTGGTGAATTCGTCACTTATAGAAGTACACAGCATTGACACAAAATATTAGATTGTATTGAAAAAATAATTTAAATGATTTTATAACAATTATAATTGAAATTAATATTAAAATCAAAATCAATATTAAAATCATATACACATTAAATTAAATTAGATTAAATTAAAATAGAAAACAAAATCAAAATCAAAATAATTGATAGATGGGTGAAAAAGCGAGTGCAATAAATACTTATTAAGTTATAGAAAGGCATGATATAAACTCAGTATTGTATAAGAACTTACTCCCACATCTTGCTCCTTAGGTCCACTCTGCTTAGCATTGGCTTTTATTACCTCCATAACACGCGTTTCGAATGAAGTCAACGCGAGGCATTTGAGACCTTGAGCCGTCCGGCGACGAATGAAAATCGCTTTCTTTTTTGTTTTACACTTCCAATCTGCCCACACCTTTGATATAAAGAATAAGATACAACATTATTTTTAGCAAAAAATATATATTTGTATTATAATTGTATTAGGGGCTGTCCATTAATTACGTGAGGCTCGAAAGGGGGGGGGGTCCATAAAAAATCACGAAATATCACGAGGGGGGAGGGGGGTGTAGTAATAACAATAAAAACATCACGTGATTAATGGACGGGCCCTTAGTAGTGCCTGCTAGCATGTCTACATGCTAGCATGAATGGGTGGTCACGACCGGGGAAGTACTACCCTCCCACAGAATATCGACGTCAAGTACCAGTATGCATACTGTTGCGTTTCGTAAAGTGAGTGTGGAGCGCCGGAGGCCAAGTCACTTTCCTTCTCCTTCCTTTTCCCTAATAGGCTCGGCAACGCATCTGCAACTCCTTTGGTTTGGCAGATGTCCATGGGCGGCGATGACTACCTACCATCAGGTAGCTCGACTTTTGTCGTGGTAGGGCCACGCTGTTCGCAGCATGAATGTGCCGGCTTGACCGGGGAAGTACGACACTCTTGCAAAAGACCGACGTCCGAGCAGTAGCATATCGCTACTGCGCTTCGTTCGGTGAGCAAGAGGGCCAGAGTCCCAATTGCGCCAGCTTCCTCGCTATTCCACCATGTAAGGGGGCGAGCCTATTGCCATTAACCGGGCACAAACCCAGGCAGTGATAGCCTTGTGATATGACCATTGGACTGCCAAGTCAAAGGTCTCGAGTTGGAGTCCACGGCACGCACCTCTGACTTACCGAAGACATGTGCGTATTAATAATTAGTTATCACGCGCTAAACGGTGAAGGAAAACATCGTAAGGAAACCTGCATGCCTGAGAGATTTTCTTGACGGCGTGTGAAGACTGCCAACCCGCAGTAGGCTAGCGTGGCGGACTATAGCCTAATCCCTCTCGTCCTGAGAGGAGACCCGTGCCCAGCAGTGGGACAATGTTGATGATGATGATGAAATCCAGACTCTGAGCTGCTAATGAGAATATCATAAAAAATCCAATAACAATAGCGTAGCAGTCACGCTTAGGACCACAAGACTAATGACGCATATCGTGTAAAATCAGTCCCAAGTAAATTAGGATAAGGGGACTAGGATGCTAGGAGACTGCCTCGTTGGTCTAGTGGTCCCAATCGCGACTGCTACCCTAGAGGTCTTGGGTTCGATCCCCAGGTCGAGTAAAGTGTTATTGAGTTTTTCTATGACATTCTCGGTAGCAGCTCGGAGTCTGGATTTGTGCCCGGTGAATGGCAATAGGCTCGCCCCCTATTACATGGGACCCAAACATACCGGCGAACTGTGGGTGTACATTAAGTACACCTCTGCCTAACCCTTCGGGGAATACAGGCGTGATGGTATGTTATGTTAAAATCAGTATATTTTTTCCTTTGTTGTGGCAAGTAAAATCAGTTGATTAAATTGTTGCCATGTTATCAGTGACATGAAGATTTTGTTGACACTTGACATTGACATTGACGAATAGATAGAATAGAAAGAACTCGGCTGACTGACTAGGGATGTTCGATCCAGATGTTTTGAATCGATTTTCTGGATCGTAATGTATTGTATCGATTCAAGTATCAATACTTTTTATTCAATACGATTTTTTGGATCGATCCAGTATCGTATCAATACTATTAAAGGCCTTAAAAAAAATGGAAAGCCAATTCGTCGAAACCTTTTTTTTATGTAGGTATGTTGCCACAGTAGTCCTTGCTCAATGGTCCCTACATTCATTTTAAAAAATTTGGCCTAAAGAGCATAATATTAATTTTTGTGAAACTACTCAACCTAAATTAATCTTTAATATTATAAAAACTACCTTCCGAACTACTTAAAATAGGTATGGATTATACTAAAGTTCACGCAAATATAAATATGTAGGTACAGTCGCCAGCAGGTCAAGGTATACAAAACTGTCAAATTTCTCCAAATGATTTTAAACCTTAAAGTGTTGAAGATAAAGTTCAAAAACAGCTGACAAAATTTGACATTTTGTGGTAAAGTTACATCAAATGATGTGCTGGCCACCGTACCTTTTTATTAGATAAATGTTAAAATAGTACTTACAGTTTCTTGAGTATCACTCTCGGGTACAGTTTCTGTATCTTTGTGGTGTCTGCTTAAATGTTTGGCCAAATTTATTGTGTTTCCCTTTGTTTTAACTTCTAGGAAACAAAGTTTACACTAACCGCCACTCGGCGTTCTTGTGAAAAATGACCAAACAGAATTATTTTTTTGGTGGAGCCATAATTATGTATCACAATTAGTATTAAATAAGTTGTCGGTTCACGAGCGAAAGACGTAATACGCAAAAATTAAATTATCTATCATCACAAGTAATTATGCCGAAATTGAAGATGCAATAACAACTGATCTAACTTAATCTACCGCCAGAGAAGAGAAATATTTATGTTAGTGTAATAGGAACTTGTTCATAGTACTCCTTACTTACTACTACTTAATACTTTGTCAGTATTCATATTATGGATAAATATTATAGTTAAAAATAATCTTTTTTAGAATTTGATAGAATACAAATTGGGTCGAGTTTTCGATCCGATACTTACTATTCACGTATCGATCTTCTAACTTATCAAATGCCATTGTATCGATACAAAAATCGAATGGATTGTATTCTTTTGTATCGATCCACTCAAATATCGGATCGGATCGAACATCCCTATAACTGACGTCGTCAGCGACTTAGCGGCGTATTTCAAAGATTATTTTCTACCCGCTTATAATAAATATTATTTACTCGTGATTCACGCATCTATTCACCAATTATACGATCTTAATCATCGAAAAAGCTTCAAATATGTCCATGCCAGCATTAAGACAGCCTAAAATACGCAAAGAAGTGGAACAAAACTCAACATCATTTGTTGAACCACAGAATTATTTGATAGTAACTTTAAAAGATGGTACGAAACTTGTGGTGTCGTCTGATGCGTACCATGGGATCTTCAAAGCTGTTCAGTTGTACAGGTGCGTGTTTTGTGAAACAGAGATGGTTCGAGATGTGATTTCTAAAGAGCGACATAAAACTTCGGAAAATCATAGAAAAATACTTGAAAGCTACCCTCATGTTGAGGAGTTTAAGGAGAATTTAATCAGACAGGTTGGTACATAAGCTTTTTTACTTTTTTTATTCTGGTAACAGTTTACAGTTAACAGCCACATTAAAAATATAATCAACAAAATACCTACACAAAATATTCAAAAAATAATATTGTATCCCACAAAATAGTGTTAGTTTAATTAGTTTAAATATTTTGTGTATTACTGTTGCCTGTAGTTTCACTTGCATCCCCAAATAGTATTGAAGCAAGGAAATCAAAAATAAATTTATGTCAGCAGACTTGGCCCTGATACATACATACATATTTGTCTACAATGTTCCTACTGCTTGTATCCCAGCAGTAGGAATATGTTTCTTGGCAAAAAGAAGCAGGCCATATTCCTCCACAAGGGCCCAGTGTAGGTTGGTAGATGCTTCCGAATTTTAGGTTTTAGGAGTTGCCGGCTTCCTCACTATGTTTTTCTTCACCGTTTTGGAAGCAGTGGTGAGGAAATTATTTACAAAGTAAAGCATCCATTATAATTTAATCCCTTTTCCATCATAATCACCTTCACACAATCTATTCATTTTCTTTACTGCCCTGATAGCTTTATTTTATTTTCAGTTGAACGTATCCACTTACTACTGTACAGTTTGTAATGTGATAGTGTCATCCCAGTTCCTACACAAGCACATCACCGCAGAGGTTCACGTAGCGGAGTTACAGATGGCCATTGCAAGAGCTCAGGCATACAAGCCTTCCAATTAAGTCCACAAGCATTCCCATAGGGTGCTGGAACCTGAGCTAGTCACTACGTATTTCTCTGAACATGGTTTTCCACAGCAAAATGTATCTTAATCGTGCGGCAGTGGTACTTACTGCGTTTATAAAATGTTTGGCAGAGAATTGATTGAGAAATTAATGTGACCCCTCTGGGAGGTGACACCCATGCATACATAAAGCTAATTTTCCAGTATAAGCTAACCGTGATCGTCAAGATGAAGGGACCAAGGCTCCAATGTCTGTCACACTTATATAAAAAAATAGTACCATAAATCTACTATTTGCTACCTTTGATATAATTTTAGCTACCTCATCATTTACATAATATTTTAACAAAATGCTTGGTCCCTCCATCTTGATATCAAGATGGAGGGACCAAACTAATAGACTCCTGCCTGGAATGTTCTACCCACTTAGTGTTTTAATACCTTAATTCTACCTTAATATTATCCATTTTGGCTGCCCCAAAACATTATCGTTTTAAAGATATCCATTCAATAAGTTGGTCCCTCCAAATTGACGATTCAATTGATTAGTGCAACAGGTAAATGAGCGGTTTATTTTCTATCTTCGAAGGATCAATATTTAATACCTATTTACTACCTTTCAAATCATGCTTTTTTTTTACGTTAAAGTTTATTTTTCCAGTTTCCTATTTATTTTAACGTTAAAAGCGCCTGGTAACTTTGTGTCAGCAAAATGTTTTGTAGCACGCACAATAATGACCTAAATCTACCAGTTTGACAGTTTTGACAGATAGAAAAATAGAGATGGGGTCAAAGAAATCGATTCCTACAATACCCGATTCTAAATTTATATCGATATAATTTTGTTGTATTAACTTATTGAGGTGGCATCGTACGACTTCGTACTTGCTGTAAAGCATGCCACGTCGGTTAAGAAGCATATTTTCAACAGATTACACTGATTGATTACGTCAAAGACGTAGAACTTCAGACGCTTCACTTTGTGTGAAGGCAAATTTCGACTTGGCGGGTGTACTCAACCAGAAGACGCAGGATCGAATCCTGCCCGCGGTCATATTTGTTCTTCACTAAAACAACTTAATAATCATTTATTGTATATAAAGTACTGTTTTAAAAACTAGCGTATGGTTTTTTACACTAAAATTTTCATGAATGGTAGTTTCGTTCAGAGATTTACGCTTATTTAATTAGATTCCACCATAAAAGACGGCTGGATTGAAAACTGCTCGATATCAATAGTCGATTATTCAGTTTTTTTACCGATTATGTGTATACAAGTGAATTTGAAGAGTCGCATCACTACGTTAAAGGACCTGACTACATGACTTTGAAACGAAGTCCAGAAAAAAAGCTATCTTTAGTATACATTGGTCAATAAGCCTTGTTTGAAGGTAGGAATTTAAATTTAGCGATTAAGAATTTGTACATCTTGTGATAAAATAAAAACAGCTTCAATATTCCAAGTTTTATGGCGAAGGTTATAGGAATTGTATGAGTTACGCCTATGCAAAGTTATTTAGGTGTCGTTTACATTTTTAGCTAAAAAATAACCAGGCGCTTTCTATGAACATTTTAGTAACGTTAAAATAAATAAAACCACTGTTTTATAATGTTTTTTTTCGACACGTACGCAATAAACACTATTCATACAACAGTTTCCATCAAAAAACAATAGCGTTTATCTTTCCTGAGTACATGTTCTGAGTGGCTCCGCTAGAGAGTATGCCCCAGTGGAGCCACAATGAATGTATATTTTCTCATTACCTATTGCACGTACAGCAATAAACGGTATACGTGCATTATGTATGTTTGATGTACATCATTTTAAGATATAATTGATCGGTTTCTGAAATGGTGGCTCCGCGGCAGAGTATGACACAAAATTTGTACGTTGTACCTGTTTATTTCTTTAACTTTTTGACTGGAAAAATAAACTTTAACGTAAAAAAAAGCATGATTTGAAAGGTAGTAAATAGGTATTAAATATTGATCCTTCGAAGATAGGAAATAAACCGCTCATTTACCTGTTCCACTAATCAATTGAATCGTCAATTTGGAGGGACCAACTTATTGAATGGATATCTTTAAAACGATAATGTTTTGGGGCAGCCAAAATGAATAATATTAAGGTAGAATTTAAGGTATTAAAACACTAAGTGGGTAGAACATTCCAGGCAGGAGTCTATTAGTTTGGTCCCTCCATCTTGATATCAAGATGGAGGGACCAAGCATTTTGTTAAAATATTATGTAAATGATGAGGTAGCTAAAATTATATCAAAGGTAGCAAATAGTAGATTTATGGTACTATTTTTTTATATAAGTGTGACAGACATTGGAGCCTTGGTCCCTTCATCTTGACGATCACAAGCTAACCTTGCATCATAAAGGGTTTCCATACAATACGAGGCCAACCTGTACTGGATTTGTATAGATTACAATGTAGCCGTACATATCAAATGTTGGGGATAACTGATTACCATTTATTATAATTTGTTTTTTATTTATGAATCCTGTTGTTTCATTTACATGGACAGACTTCAACATTGCTTAGCTTATCCCTGGATGTTATCAAGTGCAGCAATAAAATCTCCTATACAAATAAAATAAAAGTCTATTTATAATGCCAAAATAACAGCCTTTTCCCATGAAATTATAAAGATATCTATGGTACTTTTGTTAAAACTATTTAGACCTGACTAGTTTTAACAAAAGTCTAAAACAAACTCTGGTTTATCTCCTGAAACTGCTGAACTAATTGTAATGGGGCCTGATGTAATAAAGAGAAACTGAAAATATGTGTGAAACCATGGCGCATGGGTAGTATACCCTGTAAAAGATACTATCTATAGTAGGTAGACATGTAACTATGGAAAAAGAAAGTAAAAAATGGGACAAACAGGGTCTTCTCCACTAAAACAAATATAATTCTTACAATTATAATTTTATTACAACCGTTTTCGCTTCTTAGACCTTTTCTTAGTATTCTTCTTGCCGGTTTTGTTGATTTTAGCGATCTTTCTCTTGTGAAGCCATACAGGATACTGTCCGTTCTGATCTTTGAGTGTTTTCGTACTAAAAACTCTTTTCTTACCGTCGTCATCAACGACAACTTTTTCGTCATCCGAACTCATTTGAACATCCTCTTCTGCTTCCTCGGTGACTACCTTTGTTTTTTTCTTGTTCTTTTTCTCTTTCTGCTTGTTTATAGCCCCAGCATCCAAAAATATTACTTGATCGGTCTCCATAACCTCTTCCGCGGTCTTTTCAGGTTTATCCTCTTCTTTTACGCCCAACATTTTCTTAAGGCGTGCCAATTCCTTTACGGCGTAGCGTTCGCGCTTTATGGCTCTGCATTTTCGCTTCCACCTGCTTCTGAGTGATTTTGCCATCGTATTTTACCAAACAAAAATATTTTTGCGCGACGTGCTTTTTGACGCAAAGCACATGAAAGAAGTGTAAGAAAGAAAATGTCAATTTATGTCAACGTCAACTGTCAAATAGAATTCAATAGGGTGTCCAAGTCGTCCAACTTAACGGTTTTAGGTAGTTACCTAAAGTTTACGTTTATGAACACGTAATGAATATGAACTTTGTATCTAACCTGATGGCAGTGGATGATCGATTTATAAATTATTTATTTTAAATGCAAATGCAAGAGAAAGGTAAGCTTGCTGCGGTCAGTCTATCGATGGATGGAGATTATTATTATCATAATATAGTGGTGGTTAGAAGACTGACCAGAACAATTTTTTTTTCAGTTGCAGAGATTTGATGGCCAACTGCCTAACTGACGGCCTGCTTGTAAAATACTGACCCATCCAGCATACATAAAATAATTTATAATATGTAAAAAGCTAAGATGATGAATCTTTCCAATTCAGCAAACAGTGGTGGCGTAAGACCGTAATTTGATGTGGGCAAGATTCATATTGCCTCTGCCCTCTCTCTCATAAATTTTGCGGGGCCCTCTGCCTCTGTCCTCTCTCTCATAAATTTTCGGGGCGCGAGGCCCCCTGGGTCGTGAGGCCGTAGGCGGTGGCCCACATCGCCCACGCCTTACGCCACCACTGACAGCAAAGTTGAACGCTTGCTACTAAAGTCCGGAATAAAACAGCCTTTTAATTTTACAAAACCGTATAATTCCGATACTCGATGCAATGATTATATGATGGCCAGACCTAGAAATCGACTAAGAAAAAAATCAATAAATCAATGTCTTGGTTATTGATTCAACTCTACTTGTTTTCTTTTCAGTCAACTTGGGTGAGATTTTGTCTTTGCGACGTTTGTAAATTGTGATTTTCCAAACAATAATTTTGGAATTGTTCCAAGATCTTGTATTGACTGTTGTTGTGTATAAGGCAGGTCAAATCCTTGTTTATTCTTGTATTCCTTTGTCATGCGGTAGTTGCGTTGTTTTTATTATCCCTGATGTGAGTCGCTTTGGTGTTCGATCAGCGTTTTTCGAAACCAGTTATTTTGGTGAAAATGGATACGCCGAATGCTGAAAATACTTCAAATCAGGATCTGGATGATAGTGGATGCGTCCAGGATGGTAAGTTTTCTACAACGACATATTATTTTAAAAAGTGGGTATTAGATGTTGATACTAAACTACGTTGAAGTAATTATGATAAAAATAGCAAGCGAATTTTTTTAATGTGGTCACAAGCCTAAGACGACTCTCAGTCCCTAGGTCAAGCAGAGTTATTGTAGGTTTGAAACAGATGTGCACTTTGTTTAAATTATTTCATCACCACTGCTCCCAATACGGTGAAGGAAAATTTATGTTCTAGCACCAAACATTCTATGATATGTAACATATACCAACCCACACTGGGTCTACGTGCTGGATTATGGCTCTCACCGAGAGGAGGCCTGTGCCCCAGCAGTGGGAACATTATTCACAGAATATCCTTATGCTAAATATGTGTTAGAGCTGTGGGTGTATAGTACTCTCTTTTCAACTGTAATTTTGGTCAGAGAGTAGCCTTTTGCAGTGGGAACATTATCGACAGAATATCCATAAGCTAAATATGTGTTAGAGCTGTGGGTGTATAGTACTCTCTTTTTGACTGTAATTTTGGTCAGAGAGTAGCCTTTTGCAGTGGGAACATTATCAACGGAATATCCTTATGCTAAATATGTGTTAGAGCTGTGGGTGTATAGTACTCTCTTTTTGACTGTAATTTTGGTCAGAGAGTAGCCTTTTGCAGTGGGAACATTATCAACAGAATATCCTTATGCCAAATATGTGTTAGAGCTGTGGGTGTATAGTACTCTCTTTTTTACTGTAATTTTGGTCAGAGAGTAGCCTTTTGCAGTGGGAACATTATCAATAGAATATCCTTATGCTAAATATGTGTTAGAGCTGTGGGTGTATAGTACTCTCTTTTTTACTGTAATTTTGGTCAGAGAGTAGCCTTTTGCAGTGGTAACATTATCAACAGAATATCCTTATGCCAAATATGTGTTAGAGCTGTGGGTGTATAGTACTCTCTTTTTTACTGTAATTTTGGTCAGAGAGTAGCCTTTTGCAGTGGGAACATTATCAACAGAATATCCTTATGCTAAATATGTGTTAGAGCTGTGGGTGTATAGTACTCTCTTTTTTACTGTAATTTTGGTCAGAGAGTAGCCTTTTTAGTTTAATTAGTTTCATAATGGTGTACAGTCGTCAGCATATCAAGTTATACAAAACTGTCAAATGTCTTCAAATGATTTTAAACCTTAAAGCGTTGATAATTAAGTTAAAAATCAACTGAGACAATTTGACATTTTGTGGTATCCTGAAGAGCTGGTGACTGTACAATTTGGTATTGGTATAGCGGGCTTTTTTCCGCAACTCCACGACTAAGCGCGTATTTTGCGTGTGGGTGGGACGATGTTGGGTTTATAATCCAACCACCCCAACTCCTCGAGAAAGGCCGACAAGCGCCGAATGTTGCCTACGGCCTCTCGGAGAGTTCTGGGTTGCCGAGGTACTTTGCCCTGTATGTGGCGACACCAGGACAGTGCAGGAGCACGTGGGCCCTGTCTTCGTCGGCCCCCAGTCAGGCTCTGCATAGGGGGCTGTCTGTAATACCTAAAACAGAAAGATGTTTATTGAAAGGACCATGGCCAGTAAGGGCTGCGGTGACTGTCTTATTATTATTATATTCTAACCAGGTTCAAGTTATGTCTGAATAAGAAATGTATTTCACAGCATCGGTGACGGAGAACGGGTACAAGGGTCAAGTTCAACTTCTGGACTTGTCCGATGATGTGCTGCTGTACATCCTAAAGAACTGCTCACCAAGGGACCTGAAAGCTTTAGGGCAGTAAGTGGAAATTGTTTTTTTTTTTGTAGGCACCAAGATTAGAAGAGCTATTTGAAAAAAAAAAATTTACATGTATAAATCTACTTTTTTTATTATATTTTAGCATTACAATAATGCGAAAAGTTCACAAAGATATGAATTTTCTATTGAAAGAACATTTCCTATTGAAAGAAAAAAGAAGTAAAATGCAGAAGAGAAATTCGACATCACAGGCGGTGGTGTCGGTAGCTTAGTTGGTAAAGCGTCTGGTGTACTTAACCAGAGGGACGCAGGTTCAAACCTTGCCTGAGGCCGAATTTTTCTTTCACTAGGAAATGTTTTTTCAACAGAAAATTCATATCTTTATGTATAAATCTGTTTGTTTTAGACTGACTCAGTATTTTTGTGGTCCTAAGAGCAGCTCCTACGCTAGAGGTCCTGGGTTCAATCCAAATATCGAACCCTTTGCTTGACCTGGGCAAAGTGTTATTGGGATTTTCTATGACATTCACAGTAGCAGCTCGGAGTCTGGATTTGTGCCTGGTTAATGGCAATAGGCTCAACCCCTATTACATGAGACCTAAACATACCGGCGAAGTGTGGGTATACATTTAGTACACTACTACCTTATAGAAAGAAAGAGAAAGAAAGAAACATTTATTCGACTCAAATAACAAGTAATAATTATAAAATTACAAAAGATAAAACAACAAAAAAACTTGCATAAATATGAGTCGAAGAGGCTACCAGCTCAGCATAATGTTGCAGTACTGAACCGCAACGCTGATTTTCAGCTGGGTCTAGGATATTGTACCTTACAGCTCCCATTAATTAATTAACCCTAATTAAGATGATATTAAAATAATTATACAATACATCATTCTTGTTTCCAGCACCTGTCCCAGGCTTGGAGCCCTAGTATGTGATCGTACGCTCTGGACTCGCGTGGATGCTAGGTGCACTCCCATTGGCCAGGAGCGGCTGCGCTGGTTTTTAACCCACTGCCTATCACCAGGCACCCTCGAGCTCAAGTTGAAGGGATATGCTAACAGACATAGCAAGTAAGTCTTATAACATGGCTTCGCCCGCGTGTTTTCTCGACTGTTCTGTACTATAATATGTATGTATTATACTTATAAACCTTCCTCTTGAATCACTCTATCTTTTTGTATTTTTTAGGCATTTTCCATGCAAAGATTATTAAGTTTATTTCAACAGATGTCACTGACGTCACCACAAAGACGTAAATAGACTATATTGCCGGTTCGAACCCCACCCATTGCACTACCGACGTGAACCCACTCGTAACACAAGCATTTAGCTTAGCACGAGGGGTTAACAAGAATACAAGTAATGTGTGACCCACATTGCTAGTAAGCTTTTATAAAAAAAAAAAAAAAAAAGGTAAGGTGGCATCGTACGACATTGTACTTGCTGTAAAGCATGTCATGTCGGTTGAGAATCACATTTTCAACAGATGTCACTGACGTCACCACAAAGACGTAAATTAAAAAGGTGAAGGCAAATTTCGACATGGCGGGTAGGGGTCGCGGTGGCTTAGCGGTCATAGCTGGTGTACTTAACCAGAAGACGCAGATTCGAATCCTGCCCGCGGTCGTATTTTTCCTTCACCAAAATAATAATCACTCTATAACATAACATAACATACCATCACGCCTGTAATCCTCAAAGGGTTAGGCAGAGGTGTACTTAATGTACACCCACAGTTCACCGGTATGTTTAGGTCCCATGTAATAGGGGGCGAGCCTATTGCCATTCACCGGGCACAAATCCAGACTCCGAGCTGCTACTGAGAATTTCATAGAAAAACCCAATAACACTTTGCTCGACCGGGGGATCGAACCCAAGACCTCTAGCGTAGCAGTCGCGATTGGGACCACTAGACTAACGAGGCAGTCTATTTGTTAAGAAAACCGCATCAAAATCCGTTGCGTAGCTTTAGAGACTAAGCATACACAGGGACAGAGAGACAGCGGGAAGCGACATTGTTTTTAACCCCCGACACAAAAACAGGGTGTTATAAGTTTGACATGCCTGTGTGTGTTTGTGTCTGTGTGGCATCGTAGCTCCCGATCGGATGAACCGATTTGAATTTAGTTTTTTTGTTTTAAAGGTGAATTAGTCGGGAGTGTTCTTGTATACTATGTAGGGATGATTTTTCTTTTTATGGGATAACTCGGCAAACGAGCAGGCGAGCTACCTGATGGTAAGTAGTCATCGCCGCCCATGGACATCTGCAAAACCAAAGGAGTTGCAGATGCGTTGCCGAGCCTATTTAGGGAAAGGGAGGGGAAGGAGAAAAGTAGAAGGAAGGGGATTAGGGGAGGAATTGGGCCTCCGGCGCTCTCGCTCACCGAACGAAGCGCAGTAACGAAACGCTACTACTCGGACGTCGGTCTTCTGCGAGAGTGTGGTACTTCCCCGGTCAAGCCGGCACATTCATGCTGCGAACAACGTGGCCCCTTCCACAACAAAATGATGATAAAAGGATGATACATACACTCACGCCGTTTTCCCACGGGTAGGTAGAAACTGTTAACAAACAACAACGCGTTCGCATTCGCGCCCTTCATTTGTCAAACTTTTCATAAATTATGTAGAAGTGGCGGTGGCTCTTGAAACACACAAAACTCTCTTCCTGTTTTTATAAATGTTGAATGTATTGCTTTCATGTGTATTTTATTTATATTTCGCATATACTAAAAATAATGTTGTATTCATTTTTTTGTCAACAGATGTCTTGGCATTCAAGATCCGCAGGGAACGGGAGATTCAGAATCAGGTAGGTTCTGAACTTATCATCTTTTATAGCCGAGTTCATATAGCTCCATCATCATCATCATAATCATATCAGCCTATTGCTGTCCACTGCTGAACATAGGCCTCCCCCAAAGAGCGCCAACCATCCCGGTGTTTGGCAGCTCGCATCCATCCGCTGCCACCTTCTTTAAATCGTCGGTCCATCGTGTCGCAGGGCGTCCCACACTATGTTTGCCCAAACGCGGTCTCCACTCTAGCACTTGTCTGCTCCATCGATCGTCTGTCCGTCTGCAGACATGGCCGGCCCACTTCCACTGCAGCGTGCTTATTCTTAGCACAATGTCGGTGACTTTAGTTCTTTGGCGAATGACTTCGTTGCGAATTCTATCCACCAAAGAAACTCCGAGCATTGCTCTCCATTGCACGCTGAGCGACTTTGAATTTGTGGACCAGTCCCATGGTGAGTGTCCACGTTTCGGCTCCGTAAGTCATCACGGGTAGGACGCACTGGTTATAGACCCTGGTCTTTAGGGATTGTGGGATCGACGATTCAAAGATATCATGCAGCTTCCAGAATGCCCCATCTAGCCTTGCTTATCGCAGGAGATTCAGGTGTAATTTTTTGCCGAATCCACTATTTAACAGCGAAATCTTCGACGATAACGATTTTTAAGAAAAAGTTTTAATACTTAATTGTGAATAAGTTAATGTTGATGTCGCAATTTCTACTGCCATGGTCCTAGAATGTGATATAGCCGAAAAAAATTCCAAAAATCCAAGAATAAATTGAATTCATTTATTTATTTCTCGCCCAATACTGAAACTTTAGCCTTAAGCGTGGCAGTTTTTCGAATGACGTCTGTTACGTTAGCTTGCCGAGTTTTCCCATAAAAAAAATTGAGCAATACTTCTACCAACAGGTTCTGTTACTCATCTGGCAGGTCCTCGAGTGGATGTCGAGCATTTTCTTCTCCGCATGTGGTACCCACATCTTCCACGGTAAGTAAACATTCATTATCATCATCTTCATCATCATCATATCAGCCAAATGAGATCCACTGCTGAACGAAGACCTCCCCCATAGACTTCCACAACGACCGAGTAAACCTTGCAGGATATTTCTAGACTAAAAAAAAGCTTACTTGCCATGTTGGTCGCTCATTACTAGTATTCTTGTTAATCCCTCGTGCTAAGCTAAATGCTTGTGTTACCAGTGGGTTCACGTCGGTAGTGCAATGGGTGGGTTTCGAACCGGCAACCACATGATCGCAAGTCCGACGCCCTAGCCATTAGGCTACGCGAATATTAGACGTTGAAATTAAACTACTTTTAACGGATTTTATCGCGTTATATTGATATTATTTAATAGACAAGTTGACTGATGTTTTATTTATTAAAAATAAATAGGCTTAGTGAAAAATATAATTAATATCCTGAGTTAAAAAATTGACTAAAAAAATTCCAAGATAAAAAGATTTTGATGGGGATTCAGAGGGTATGCTCTGTCCCTTTCCTGAAAAATATTTGTTTTTTTGATTTTGATTCTTCTATAAAATCTTCTATTATAAAAATGCTTATAACTTTTCTTAGTTTTTTATCGATAATAATTTCGTTTAGGTCATAATAAATATACAGTCAACTTGCCTATTGAAATCATCCCCCCTACACCGCCTAATTCAGCCCCGAAAGCGAATGAAAAAAAAAGATTATTTTTCTCTCTTTTTCATGCTCATGTTAAAATGAAAGGAATCATGTAATTTTTGCTAATCCCGCTGACCAAAGCTACCGGCGTTATGACCCGTAAGTGTTGCCAGACTTTGAAAATCTTATTTTTTTTTATAAAAAAAAATATTTTGCGTAATTCGATTTTTACTTTCCGAGAAATACGTGGACATTTTATATATATTTGAAGGTTTTATGTGTGGCCGTTTCTCAATGTGTTTTTCAAAATGGCTGCTGGCACGCCAAGCCCTATGTACCCAAGTAGTCTGTATGGCAGCAGAACACACACCATCACGCCTGTATTCCCCGAAGGGTTAGGCAGAGGTACTAATGTACACCCACATTTCACCAATATGTTTAGGTCTCATGTAATAGGTGGCGAGCCTATTGCCATTAGCCGGCACAAATCCAGACTCCGAGCTGCTACTGAGAATTTCATAGAAAAACCCAATAACATTTTGCTCGACCTGGGGATCGACCCACGACTTCTAGCGTAGTAGGTGTAGTATGGCAGCAGAAAATGGGAGAAATCCTTTAAAATTACGCAATACTTATTTTTGTCACCGCGAGCGTGCTGCCCGGAATTAGGCTATATGCGATGCGGCTTGCGAACAGATAATGGCCCAAGTTGGGGCGTATTGATATATTTTTTTATGGAATAACACGGCAAACGAGCAGGCGAGCTGCCTGATGGTAAGTAGTCATCGCCGCCCATAGACATCTGCAATACCAAAGGAGATGCAGATGCGTTGCCGATTCTTTTTAAGGAAAAGAAGGAGCCTGAAGGAGGAATTGGCCCTCCGGCGCTCCTCAAAATATAGATAACTAGCTTTCCTTTTGCGGCTTCGTCCGCGTGGACTATATGTGTACCTTTTTATTTTACGGGATAATATATAGCCTATGTCACGCAGGAATAATGTAGCTTTCTATTGGTGAAAGAATTTTCAGAATCGGTGCGGTAGATCCCGAGATTACCCCCTTAAAACCTCACAAACTGTACCTCTTCATAATGTAAGCATAGATTATATTTTTTTAAAAGTCAGAATAAAAGCTGTTAAATAACATTACAAAAAAAAATTACATTATATTGCTAGTCGGGCAACCCCGCATTCGGGGACATAAAAAACTCACTACAGTCCTAAACAAACGCATGAAAATGCGAAAAGCATAGCATTGCACCCTCATACGAGCTAATATTTATTTAATTTATTTATTTATTTGTTTTAGGAAAGCTCACAGACAAATTACAATCGTAGATTATACACATGAGTAATCATTTTGCTAATTATAAGCTTTCACAAATAAATAACCACAACACAGGTTTTAGGAAAAAGATAATAAAAAAAAAATGTAAACGTGTTCCAGATTTTAACAAACTATGAATTAATGGCTATTAGAGATAAACAAAAAGAGCAAAGCTAATGGCAATGATTATAAATATAACTTTAAATTTAAATGGAGATTGCAGCCTGAGGACCATCAGTGGGTTTATTTAAACAATTAATTGTTTAGTCGTCTTCTGATTGAACTAGCAGTAGTACAAAATAGGTCAATATTAAATTCCGGCGAAAGATTCTTAAACCTTCTTGCACTGCGCAAGACGAAGGAATTATAAAGAGATAACGTTTGTAAGCTTGTAGTGAGTAATCTTTAGATCTACTGAACCGATTTTGAAAATTCTTTTACCAATACAAAGCCTGATTTGTATGTGTCATACGCTGTATGGCCCAAAAGAGTGGTCACAGTCAACTAGTGACTTAAAATTAAATCCATAGGCAGCAATTATAGAAATAAATGTATTTTTCCTATTTCTTTCCTATCAAGCAGCTTCGCTGTATCTCCCCGTTGGCCGGACAAAGAAGAATCTGAAAGCAAGGATTTAATAAAAACAGAAGCTGTCGAAGCAGGTCCTTCTAGCTCCAAGAATTCCACAGAAGATGACTCCTCCGTTAAGGCTTCAACTAGTACAGAAAAAGAAGGAAAGAGTCCCGTTAGTAAGGAGTTAAGTTCTGCGGCAATTGACTGTAAGGGACCTCAGTTCACTCTCACGTCGCATCTGCTCCGCGATTTGAGGAATAAATGTTCGAATTTGACGTCTTTGTCTCTGGAATACTGCAATATAGATTATAAATCTGTGAGTATTGGTTTACATAGGTACAAAAATATGTATTCATTCACTAGATTCAAGTGTATCGATTCAATTTTTTTTAAGCTTACTAGCAATGTGGCTCGCACATTACTAGTGTTCTCGTTAAGCTTCTTGTTATCCTCGTGTTAAGCTAAATGCTTGTGTTACGAGTCGAGTGTACGAGGGTTCACGTCGGTAGTGCAATGGGTGGGGTTCGAACCGGCAACCATATGAGCGTAAGTCCGATGCCTACCGCCGCTTCAAATGTTCAAGTATTGTACAGTCAGCATCAGATATTTCGGTGCAAACAGCTCAGCAACAGCAAACTCGGTGTTCATCTGAGCAACTAGGGAAATTCAATTTTACCCCAAGTTTTTGGGATAAAATATATGTCAGAATGACAGCTGCCGTGTGTAGAGTTCATTCTAAAACATACTTTGTGTCGCTTAGATAAAGTTTAATTTCCCTAGTTTATCAGATAATTATGAACAGTATATTCGCTCCGAAATATGATAAAGTATGTGTTGTCAGCACAATATCTCATAATTGTAATCAATAGTTTCATATACATATTGGTGCTCTCGACTGTACATAATGTAAAACCATAGTGTAATGAAATCTAATAGTGGGCGCACTCCTTTGTCTGGGTCGAAATGCCGACAATCGTCTAGACATTGAAAATAGCTTAGGGTTGTCACAAAAATCATTTTTCAAGGACTTTTACTTTTTAACCCCCGACGCAAAATCGACGGGGTGTTATAAGTTTGATGTGTCTGTGTGTGTGTGTGTCTGTCTGTGCCATCGTAGCACCCGAACGGATGAACCGATTTTGATTTAGTTTTTTTTGTTTGAAAGGTGTTTTACAGGTGATAATGATTTTAAGTTCAAATGAATCTATGTGTTAGTTATGATTTCTAGCAAGATATTACCTTCACGATTTATTGTTTATTCTTCGCGACAGGCCCAACTGATTAAATAAAACGGGGGTTAAAATCTCCAGTTTATTTATCTCTTTAGAGATGTTGAACTGACAAATATTTGCGACATTTATAGTTTGATGATTTTAATTTTCGGTTGTTAAATTTCACAATATAATTGATTCTCATCCTCACATACAAACGAATTAAAAAATGCAATGGGAAGCAACGGTGGTGAAAATTTAGGCGATTATATATCTAAGCTTTCTCCAGTGTTGTCCCCTACGAACGTGGGAAATGAATCGTTAAGACTATTTTAATTCTCATTCATTTTCTAAACACCTTCGGAAATAATGCATTATTTTGGAAAAAAATCGATTACCATAAAAGGGTTATTATTAAGTCAACCTTAAAGAGATAGACCTATGCTATCGCGGACTTTTTTTAGAACTTTTAAAGCCGAACATTTCCGTCATACAATATTTTTGCATAACTTTAACCGTTTACGCAGCGCACGCAACGGATGCGCTCAAAAGGAATCATTTTGTCCCGTTTTTGCAACATTTCTCACATAAGCTCCACTTATATTGGTCATAGCGTGATGTTGTATAGCCTAAAGCCTTCCCCGATAAATGGACTATACAACACAAAAATAAAATCAATTCCAACCAGTACTTTAGTGCGATCAAACAAACAAACAAAATTTTCAGCCTTATAATATTATTATAAAAAATATTGTAAATAATAATAAATATTGTTATCCTAATATATTCGTTTTGATATTTATTATAGATAATAAATAAGTTTAGATTCGCCAAATCTTACTCAGGTAGGTACTTATTTATTATCCTGCAAACATATCAATATTAAGAGCCCAGATTTAATACTGTGTAAGTACCTATATAATTAGAAATGCTCTAATAAATGGTAGTTAAAACCGTATCAAAATCCATTGGAACGTTAAAATAATTTAGAAATAGACGCACAGCGTCGCGGATAGCGACTTTGTTTACTAAGTAGAGATAATATTGGTTTAGGTATAATAGGTTAGTAGGCACTTACCGATTCTCATCCTTTGGAAATCGATGAAATCTCAAGTTTTCATTATTACTTCTGTACGATGCCGACAAACAACCGTTAACTGCACATGTAGAACGCATTGTAAAATAAATTATAATTAGCGCTAGCGCGTGCCACAATTGCAGCGCAGTACCGACGCGCAGTACATGTCGGCCGGACGGGACGCCTGCGACTAAGGGTCGGGGGGACGCCGCTCTGCCCCGCAATCCACCTCATCGTTGACCTGTCTAGACGGCGAGTTGCCCCACTATTAGATTTCATTACACTATGGTAAAACTATACATATAAATAATTGTAACAGCTTCATGTCTGTATATCATAGATGGCGCCATTTATTACGTAAGACGATTTTTACTAGATTGGACATTCTGCCTCCAAAACTATGATTTTTTTACATACCATCACGCCTGTATTCCCCGAAGGGTTAGGCAGAGGTGTACTTAATGTACACCCACAGTTCGCCGGTATGTTTAGGTCACATGTACTAGGGGGCGAGCCTATTGCCATTTACCGGGCACAAATCCTTTTTTTTTTTTAATAATTTAATATTTATTCATATTCCGTAAGGATGTAAAGTAAAAAGTAAGTACAAGTAAGTACAGTTTGGTTTGTTTTAAGGAAAATCTTTAAATAAGTTGAAAACTTGAAAGTATTATCTTAACGTTGCTATTTTTTATGATCTTATGTTAGAACTGTCGAAGACTCCCTCCCCCTCTAAATCATCTTACTTAATAAATGAATGCGCCGATATTGAAGAATCTTTATTAGAGAAACTGAAGATAAAACATATTTTTAAAATTTCTACATGAGTTTGTACGCACGGCTATACAAATCCAGTTTAAGCTGATCACCCATTGTCCAGGTTTCCCATACCATAAGCGGCCAGCGTAAACTGGTTTTGTATAGCTTTTTTTTTTTTTTTTAAAAAAGCTTACTAGCAATGTTGGTCACACATTACTAGTATTCTTGTTAACCCCTCGTGCTAAGCTAAATGCTTGTGTTACGAGTGGGTTCACGTCGGTAGTGCAATGGGTGGGGTTCGAACCGGCAACCACATGATCGCAAGTCCGACGCCCTAGCCATTTGGCTACCGCCGCTTCAAGCTTGATGTGTAGCCGTGCGTACACGCATCACGAAAATGGATGAGGTTTTGACATTGTATGTGATGGTGTGTGTATGTTTAGCGAGCTCCGACCAGCATGTCTTTTGTGTCGTCATAGGTAGTATATTATATTATATACTTTTCTGTCCAGACCAACATATGTATGTTCCCGCCGAATTTGAAGAAGCTATCGCTGCGGGGGACGCTCTGCTACAACTTGCCTGTTAGCACGTCCTATCTAGGCAAGATACAGGAGCGATTACCTGGGCTGGAGGTAAGTTTTTTTTTTTTTCTATTAAGATGATAATCTCCGCTCCGCACTCCATACAAAAGTAGTTTGGTCCTATCTTGAATTTTAACCAATGAAAGTCTTTGAAATTTTGCAGTAACAATCGTATCATTTAAACGTGTTCCTTTATAAAATTCCTTCCTTCCCCATTTTTTTTTATAAAATTACGAAAAAAAATCGAAAAACATTTACAAAAATATGAATATCTATTGAAAGAAAATTTTCCTAGTAAAAGAAAAATTCGTCCTCAGGCAGGGTTTGAACTTTCATCCCTCTGGTTTAAGTACACCACACGCTTTACCAACTCAGCTACCGAGACCACTGCCTGTGATGTCGAATTTTTCTTCCACATTTTTAGTAATTTTCTTTAGGTGACGTCAAAAACGAAAAATATTATTGAAAATAATTCCTACACTTAAAAAAATATTAAAACGGCATGACCGACTTTTAATGAAATTTTATATGCATATTCTATTTTATATAAGGGCCCCTAGACAAGTGGCATGAACGCTAATGCAATAGAATAGAATAGAATTCTCAATGTATGGGAGTGACACTAGCTTACGACATGACATGTCAATTAATGTCGTAAGCTAGTGTCACTCCCATACATTGAGAATTCTATTCTATTCTATTGCATTAGCGTTCATGCCACTTGTCTAGGGGCCAAGGTCTGAGAATCGGCTACTATAAATTTTTTTTGGCATCGTTTTTTTTTAACGTATACTCCACGCGGGCGAAGCCGTGGGCGGACAGCTAGTGGCTCTATTAACGTTCAACTTTTTTATGGGACCATAAAAAAATAGTCAAAGAGCGTGTTGGTGTATTTTTTTTTCTAGTATTTGGACGTGTCCGAATGCGACTGGTTTGAACCAGCTTCTTTGATGCCGTTAAGCAAGTTGGCATTCCTCAAGGTCCTTCATATGAGGGACTGCAAGAGACTCTCAGAGTGCGTCGCGTATGCTTCACTCGCGACCCGATATGGATTTCGACAGCTCAAGGTAACTTAAATAAATAATACATATACTTACGCCTTTTTGGTTTGGACTGCCTCGTTGGTTTAGTGGTCCCAATCGCGACTGCTACGCTAGAGGTCTTGGGTTCGATCCCCAGGTCGAGCAAAGTGTTATTGAGTTTATCTATGAAATTCTCAGTAGCAGCTCGGAGTCTGGAATTGTGCCCGGTGAATGGCAATAGGCTCGCCCCCTATTACATGGGACCCAAACATACCGGCGAACTGTGGGTGTACATTAAGTGCACCTCTGCCTAACCCTTCGGGGAATACAGGCGTGATGGTATGATGGTACTTACGCCTTTTTCAGTCACCTTCCTTCTTCCTTTTTTACTCAGTTCCCTTCCTTCTCCTCCCTTCTCCTTAAATAAGCTCGGCATCGCATCTCCTTTGGTTTTGCATGTCTATGGGTGACGATGACTTACTATCAGGTAGTTCGCCTACTCGTTTGCAGAGTTATCCCATTAAAAAAAAACAATAGACCGCCACTTGCTACGAGTCTTGCATATCTAATAATACCATCGTCTGGACTGTAATACTGCCGTCGTAACTAAAAAGGGCACAACAAAATTTATTTTTTTTTTACAAAAAAAGGCAGGTTGGACTTTTAAACAGATTACAAATATGTATATAACTCAATTAAAAAAAAAAGTTACATATGCCCTTTTTCGTTACGACAGAATAGAGACCATGATTCTCTCATTTTGTTTTGACTTTCTTCTCAGAGGTTGTCAGATAGGAATTGCCAGTGCCATCTAGGAAGGAGAAAAAGAGAAGGAAGGGGGATTTAGGGAGGAATTGGGCCTCCAGCGCTCCACACTCACCGTACAAAACGCAACAGTATACATACTGCTACTTGACGTCGATGTTCTATGGGAGGGTAGTACTTCCCCGGTCGTGACGACACATTCATGCTTACATGTAGACATGCCAGCAGGCACTACTACTACTAAATGACTACAGATGTATGTTTGTTTTAGGTGTTGGATGTCCGAGGGTGTCCGCTTGCAGACTCTGAGATTTCAGCTCTTGGCTGGCTCCCGCTCCTCGAGGAGTTGTACTGCTCCCCTCCCGACGAGTTCAGCAACTCCTCAGAGCATACCCACTCATGGGAAGCCACTAAAGCTACTTATAGCGAACTGGACCATTGGGAGAAAGAGGTATTCTTTTTTATTGGATAATATTAGTTTTTTTTTATGTATGTGGTATGTATTAATATTTATTTATAGATTAGTATATCTATTTTAATATATATGATGCTTGTATTCGTATAATATATGATTTTCTAGTTGTTTTGCACCGTAAAAAACCCTAGTTTTGTCCAGTCCAGTTGTGTCCATCCAAAGGTTGCTTGGAAGAAATCGCAGATTGCGATAAGGCCGCCCATTGTATGTCATCAATTACAAAAACTTTGTATATTTATCTATTATATATGGTGTACAATAAAGCATAAATAAACTATGCAAACGAGCAGTCGAGCTACCTGATGGTAAGTAGTCATCCCCGCCCATGGACATCTACAATACCAAAGGAGTTGCAGATGCGTTGCCGAGCCTATTTATGGAAAAGGAAGGAGAAAAGGAAATGGAAGGGGACTAAGGGAGGAATTGGGCCTCTGGCCCTCTCGCTGCGCAGTAGCGAAACGCTACTACTCAGTCGTCGGTGTCCAGCGAGAGTGTGAAACTTCCCGTGGTCAAGCCGGCACATCCATGCTGCGAACAGCGTGGCCCTACCACAACAATTTTCATTTATTAACCTCTCCCACGATTAGAATGCAACCTATGCAAAAATGTGCAGTATGCAGGTGCATATATGACTATTATTGCCATCCTTTTCGTTTCCCTACAATTTTTGCAAATTAGAGCTGGAAAAATATAGTTTTACGAATTTCCATGATAAAAAAAATCGCACATTTTTTTGCACACTTGGTGTGCAAACTACATTTGCCGGGTTAAGAAAATTGCATAGCGGATGCTCTTACCCTTTTCTCGCAAAATTAGTATTGTTATAGATTTTTTATGAAATATCAGTGCGTGACGTCACAAGCCGCTATAGTGCGCGTCTATCTGGAAAAAAATCTTTTTTTTGGCACCAATTTTAATGATTTTTTGTTGAACGCCTCCATTTACTGTGTAGTGAGGCGAGATGTTTTGCCCCTCCAGCCAAAGGGAGGATCCTCCAATCAGGCAGGTGTTTGCCTGGCAGGCTACAGCCCGACGGTTGACGTCAGGCGGTTGTATATACTCAAGTCGCGCGGTAAACTCCACTTGCGCGATTCAGGATTTGAACAACGTAGTTCCATGTAGCGCGCTAGATGTCGCTACAACTGTATACATGTTTATGAAACTACAAAAAAAATTGTCGACTTGTCGTATTGTATATATTTTTTTTAATTTACCAGGAACCTGAATACTACAAAGTTAAGACTCCAGAACCTTCCGAGGATATTGAAGACGAGTTGAAGGAGGAATTGATCAGGACGGAGCCGGTCCTCAACGTGGGAGGACCTCGGGAGCGCATGGACGACGTATTATTGGGCAATCCTTGGTGGCTGCATGAGAGACGGTGAGTAACAATGGGTAGCTGGCAAATGAGAGATAAAAATGAGCTAGCTCTTTGATTCCAATCTAGCTCCCACTCGCTCACTCGCTGAGACTAGCTCTCCGGCTAAATTAGCTCAATGAATCTTCATTTTTTTTAAAAAAAAAAGCTTACTAGCAATGTGGGTCACACATTACTAGTATTCTAGTTAACCCCTCGTGCTAAGCTAAATGCTTGTGTTACGAGTGGGTTCACGTCGGTAGTGCAATGGGTGAGTTTCGAACTGGCAACCACATGATCGCAAGTCCGACGCCCTAGCCATTAGGCTACCGCCGCTTATTGTTAATTGATTTTTATTTTTATGGAGACATAGTAGAAAATGCTTAAGCATATCCACATATCTAGCTCTCCGGCTCAATTCGCTTAATGAATCTTCATTGTAAACAGATCTTTATTTTTTTAGAGAATCTTTATTTTTGCGTTTTGTACGGTGAGTGTGGAGCGCTGGAGGCACAATTCCTCCCTCAGTTTCTTATCTCCTTTCACCTTCCATTTTCTTAAATAAGCTCGGCAATGCATCAGCAACTCCTTTGGTAATGCAGATGTCTATGGGCGGCGATGACTACTTACCATCAGGTAGCTCGCCTGCTCGTTTACAGAGTTAATAAGCTAGGATTTTCCTTTCGGAGGAAGAGAACCTACGAGTAAGATCTCGCCTATTGAACGTTGGACCACAGCCAACATAGCGGACAAAGCGGTAGTTGCCCAGTGGTTATAGCCGCGATCCACGAGTTGTAGGTCGTGGGTTAGAACCTAGACAGGCAACTTTTCTCGCTTTTCTCTCAAAACGGTGAAGGAAAACATCGTGAGGAAAGCGGCATGTCCTAGAACCAAAAATTGTAAGACATGTGGCATGCCAACCCGCACTGTAGCCTGATTCACGTAATTAAAACCGTAGCGATGTCGCAGCGACTCAATCGTTGAAATAGTTTTCCAGTGTTTTTCGAATACTGTGAAGCCAACGTTTTGAATGATTCTTGACCAACGAACATTAGTGAATACGGTTAAACGATTTTTCAATAGGACGACTTCTAAATCGGTCCGATCGACGGATCCGTGAATAGGAAAACTGTTTCAACGATTAAGTCGCTGCGACATCGCTGTGAATCGGGCTACTGGGCCCGCGTGGTGGATGACGGCCCACTCCCTCTCACCGAGAGGAGGCCTGTGTCCCAACAGTGGGAACTTTATCGGCTGAATATGCTATGCACTCTTGCACAAACTAACTTGGCTAGTCTGAAGTTAGTCGATCCGAATTGCCGTACTGGTAAAATCACTTTATTAAGTCTTTATACATAAATAACGAAATAAGTATGGAAAATAATCACTATAATAATGCAAACAATTTACAACCCTAATTGAGTCACTCAGCGGAAGAGTGACCTAACCCACAAATTTTTTTTCTTTATTTATTTAACGAGGGTTTGATCAAGAATGAACATGCCACCCTCATAGGAGCAAATCTTATAACAAAGTATGTTATGAATATATTCTACGCTTAATACCAATATAAACTAATTTATATAGAATTCTAGCCTCCTTAGATAAAGGAGAGGCAAGAATACTGTTACATAATCCAGTCTCACGCACATCAATGTTGTTCTGGTTGAGAATCCTCACTCTCTCAGCTTCATTCCGGATACATTCCACCATAATGTGATACACATCCTCCACGACACCACATTCATCACACTTTGGAGACGATATTTTACCCATTAATGCTGCGAAACTATTCAAAGGAAATCCACAAATTTATAGGAACAGAGTTAAGTAGATATTTACATACTAGATGTACCGATCTTTGAAAGCATAGTGGACAAAAATTTGTTTACGTTTATAACTTCCGCTGAGTGACTCAATGAGTGAGTCTATATATTAAAATTAGCTTTTGCCCGCGACTTCGTCCGCGTTGAATAGATTTTCCCCAATCCTGTGGGAATTTCCCAAAATATCGTTATAAATTAAAGCCTATATGTTATTCTGATGTATAAACAATAATACTGTAAAGTTTCATCAAAATCAGTTCAGTAGTTTTTACGTGAAAGAGTAACAAACATCAATCCATCCATCCATCCATCCTCACAAACTTTCACATTTATAATATTATATATATATATATATATTAAGTAGGAGGAAGTAGGATTAGTAGGATTTACCATTGCAAACCCACTTGCAGACAACTTCAGACTAGCCAAGTTATTTCGTATGAAAGAACTGTAGAGTATGGAGTATAGAAAGAAAGGAGGACCGTCATGTATGGGGGATTAGTCGAAAAAGTGTCCACTTGTATACAGCAAATTATGGTTCGAAAACTCACCGAACTAGCGCTAGTGTAGCAAGTGGAAAAGATATGAATGTAGCAGCAGAGTGAAGTGTGCTGATTGAAAAATTGTTTTTTATGCAATATCGTTGATATTTTTTTGCTATTTTAATGATTTTATTGTTGTTAATACAAAAAGAACAAATATAGACGCAATGGGAAAACTTTGTTCAGCGAAAAGTTGTCCAAGTGGACGAAAATTGAAAAGTAAAGGAATTGATACGTCTCAACCTAGATCTTTTTTTCGACCAACAGTATGTATAATCAATTTTTATTAACTATTTAAATTTTCTTGCCTTTTTTAATTTAGTAACCTACTTTAATAATTTGTGGCGCTCTTTTTAAAATTCTTCCACTTGCTACTACAGCGCCACCTTAATTTGCTCCCTTAAAATGGACACTTTTTAATACACTGAGATGGTCCTCCTTTCTTTCTACACTCCATACTGTAGAGGTAGAGGGGAAGGCCTTTGAGTAAGATGCAGGTAAGGCCTCGTTAAAGGGGTCCAGTGAAATCTGGACCACAGTCTCTTATGGTCGCGGTGGATGTCGTGAATCCTACCCTTCAAAAACATAAATGTGAAATCTGAGCCAAGTTCAATACATAACATAAAACAAAGTAGCTTCCCGCTGTCTGTCTGTTCCTATGTATGCTTCGATCTTTAAAATTTAAAATTACGCAACAGATTTACATGCAGTTTTTTTTTAATAGATAGAGAGATTTAAGAGGAAGGTTTATATGTATAACATGCGGGCGAAGCCGCGGGCGGAAAGCTAGTCATGATTATGCGACGTTGTCGACTTCGCCGACAAAATAATTGAGATCTACACGATGATAAACTTGGCTCTCATTTCACATTATATATAAAAATGTAGTTATATTATGGTGTACAATAAAGATGATTCATTCATTCATTCATTCATTCACATTTATGTTTTTGACGGGATAAAAATTGACCAGTGCGGTCGTTTGAAATGGCTAATTTCAGACAAGCTTAGTTATTTCGAACAGACTGTGACTCTATTTTTCTCTTACAGAATTATTGTGATTCAACCAAACAACGACCGCCAAGCCGAGAGGCGATCCTTACGCACGAGGCAAGTAGACCCTCCACCAGCTCCAGTAGACCCTCCGGCAGCTGCAGTAGACCCTCCGGTAGCTCCAGTAGACTTAGCACCAGCCGCGCCAGCTTGCGCCCGGCACAAACGAGTTGGGACCAAACGCCCTCGCGTTTCGGACTTTTCCGCACAAACTGATGATGATGACACGTCTTCGGCCGCAGTAGACCAGGGAGATCAAGCAGGCCTCTCAAAACCAGTGAAACGGTCTCGTTCCGATCAGACTAATAAAGATGAGAAGTTGACCAAAACAGATCCAGTAGACCAGGTCGCAGTAGACCAGGCCGCAGTAGACCTGGTCCCAATACTCAAGGTATCAGTAGCCCAGGAGCCAGTAGACCTAGCCCCAGTAGTAAGGATCTCAGAAGACCAAGAGCCAGCAACAGAGCCGGGTCCATCAAAGCGGCCAGTCAATGACTCACAGGTTCCCGAACAAGTTAAACGGCCTCGTTTGGACTCTGAAGTTCAGGGTGAAGATGATGAGAAGCCGTTATCTAACAAACAAATACCAGGTCCTAACGATGGACCAGCTTCACAAGATAAGGAAACACCAGAGCAAAACCAATCGAGGAACCCAGAAGGGGTACAGGCGAATCCAGATCCCAACAACGGAGCCGCAGCACAGGACCGTCCAAGGCATCGGCCAAGAGTTCAAGCAGTCGTAGTAGCAGCTCAAGAGCTAAGACCTAATGGGCCTGGAGCCCAGAACCCTCAAAGGATGATCCCCCTCCGGGCTCAAGTAGTCCAGCTACCAAACAACCCTCCCGCAGCCAATGATCCCGAAGATAGGAATTGGGGACGAGGCATTCAACTCATTGTGAATAACGCAGAGGATATCTTCAACCAGGATGAGGAAGCTGGCTATATTCGGATTCCTGTTGATCTTCCAAGAGAAATGCAGCAAAGGGATCGGTTGGTGATTGAGCAAGTTGGTCGAGTCCCTCCAAGGGCCCACTTAGCACCAATGCACTTGCATGCAGCGGAGCTATGCCCTAGACTGAGGAACGATGCACCGGACGAGGAGCACAGAGCTGGATATGCGGAATTGAGGAGGAATGAATACGTCCGGCTGGATGTCCACAGACCATCAGCGTTCCATGTCGGACAGTCTGGTTACCACTTAGTGTCCGATTCTGCCATTTGCCGCTTCGGGAGAGCGGATAATGATAACGTAAACTACGTCAATATCGGCCCGAATGGAATCCGGCCTGGTGACCCCGGTACCAGACCTGATAGGTCCAATTTGAGGGTATTGTCGGCCACTGGCTATAGGAATATTACTAATAGGAGCTTGGTACATCTGGCTACGGCCGCTCCGCGTATTATTCATATCGATTTCAGTCAGACCAGTGTTACTTCGAAGGGGGTGGAAATCTTCAAGGCTATTAGACCGGATTGTGAGGTAATTTTCAGCGAACACAGTAAATAAATTATTTAAATTGGTGTTAAAATCAACCGGATTTTTCAGACATCGGAATTTTCATAAAGATCGATTATTTAATAAATTTGTAGGGTTATTATCAGAAATTGGAATAGGTAGAGTATATTTATCTAAACTTCCAGGAAGGAAGTAACATAGAGTGGATAATACCTCCTACAAAATCTCGGGGCAATTGCAATGACGTTTTAATACCGGGATTTAATTAAAATCACGAATTATTTAGGTATTGGTCTTAATTTGTAGGTAAAAATTAAAGATTTGAAGAGTTATTTAACGTTGTTTAGGGTTCCATACTAAAATTGTGTCAAATTCAAGTCTTTTAATGTGATGTCTTAATGTGATGTCGTAATGTGTCTGAATATGTGGTTTTTAAATCCCGGAATTTTACAGGAGGTATTATCCACTCTATATTATTCCCTTCCGCAAAGTTTAGGGATACTCTACCTAATCCGTTTTCTGATTATTACAAAAATATCGGATTATCTAAATAAAAAAAAGGATTTTCATTAATGTCGGGATTTTTTCGAACGTGTCGGATTCTTGAAACGTGTAGGAATATGGTGTGCTCGTGATTTTGTTGCTTGTAAAGCTGTCGGATCACGAATTTCGTAAATGTCGGTTTGATTTGGTCGGTTTGAAATAAAACTGACGTAAATCGAAATATTGTAGGTTTTTTAAGAATGAATTCTTGAATTTGCACGTGTCGGAAAAAATCGGTTATTAAATTTGAGAGTTGCAATCAATGATGGATCCTGTAGCTTTAAAATATGTTGGATCTTATAATAACGTCTGAAATCTCTTATAAACATAATTTAAAAAGGTCAAAATATGTACAGTTTAGACCCAAAATAATTTATGGGTTGTATTTTCTCGGAATGAAAAAAAAAAATTCGCCATAATGGTAAACACTGGCAAAAAAAATCTTACGAAATGACTCGCGCCTAAGTAACTAAGTCCCGTGCCCAAAATATTATTCCACGTGCCAAAAATGACACGCGCCAAATATGACACACGCGTACAAATGGCACGCTCTAATAATGGCATATGCGCCAAAAGTGGCACACGCGCCAAAAGTGGCAAACGCGCCAAAAATGGCACTAGTACCATTGGTCAGCCATCACTGCGTTAAGGGCGCGTTAGAATCTTAAGATTCAACAAATCGGGTTCCGAAGTTCTCATGGAAAATATTGCATGTAAGTTTTTTCAAAAGATATTTTGTATAATTCTCTGAATTAATATCTTCTTTGTGGTACCGTGGCCAGGACATCAAGTTACCATGAAATGTCAAATTTTCTCAGTTGATTTTAAACTTATCAACACTTTAAGGTTTAAATCATTTGGAGAAATTCGACAGTTTTGTATAACCTGATGTGCTGCCGACCGTTCATTATTGTATTAGACCTTATTTGTAACCGATTTCAAAGAAGAAGGAATTCTCAATTCAACTGTTCATCTTTGGCTATTCGACTTTTTCTACTTCCGTATAAATTTATTCGGTTTATTTAAAATTTAATGTTTTAAGGTAAATCGTTTCGCCTTGGGCGCCAATTTCTATTTTTTTCGCAAATTTTTCGTCTATTACACATTCTAGCACATCAAGTTACCATAAAATGTCAAATTTTCTCAGTTAATTCTGAACTTTTCTTCAACAATTTAAGGTTTAAAATCATTTGGAGAAATTTAACAGTTTTGTTTACCTTGAACTGCTGGCGACTGTACTTGGCAGTAAGAATAACGATATCAACAATAACTTATTCACAATTGAGTACTAAAACTTTTGGTTAAGAAACGTTATCGTAAGAGACACTATTGTAAAATGGTTTTTTTTTTGTGGTAGGGCCACGCTGTTCGCAGCATGAATGTGCCGGCTTGACCGGGAAAGTACCACACTCTCGCAGAAGCCGACGTCCGAGTAGTAGCGTTTCGTTACTGCGCTTCGTTCGGTGAGCGAGAGGGCCGGAGGCCCAATTCCTACCCCAATCCCCTTCCTTCTCCTTTTCTCCTTCCCCTCCCTTTCCCTAAATAGGCTCGGCAACGCATCTGCAACTCCTTTGGTTTTGCAGATGTTCTTGGGCGGCGATGACTACTTACCATCAGGTAGCTCGCCTGCTCGTTTGCTGAGTTATCCCATAAAAAAAAAAAACTAAATGGAGGATTCTGCCAAAATTTATAACTTATGTCGTGAATAAGTTGATGTCGCTAAACTTACTACTATAACTGAATAGAAGAATAGAATGTGTTATAAAACAACAAATTGCAAAAAAAGACTGCCTCATTAGTCTAGTGGCGACTGCTACGCTAGAGGTCCTGGGTTCGATCCCCAGGTCGAACAAAGTGTTATTGGGTTTTTCTATGAAATTCTCAGTAGCAGCTCGGAGTCTGAATTTGTGCCCGGTTAGTGGCAATAGGCTCGCCTCCTATTACATGGGACCTAAACATACCGGCGAAATGTGGGTGTACATTAGTACACCTCTGCCTAACCCTCCGGGGAATACAGACGTGATGGTATGTATGTATGAAATTCTTACTACAATGACTGAGAATGTGTCATAAAACAACAATTTGCAAAAACAAAAAATATTAAATATTTGGCACCTAAGTCGAAATGATCCACCTTAAGTCGTTTTTTGTTCCTAAATATTTCGAGGATTGTTCTTTTCATTACTTAGCCATTATTTAGCCTTTTGATTTTCTGAAGATCTCGTATATAAGACAATTATTTAATTATTTATAATTATAATATTAGGATGATGATTTAAGGATAAATGATTATTAGTTAAAATAAATGTATTAAAATTTGGGGCGCTACAATATTTAAGGAGTGTATAACACTATGTATGGAATTTGTATTGTAGTCACACATTAATACACATCAAATTATACATTTCAAATATCGTCGGTCAAATTCGTTAACCATTTTATACCAATCAAAAAACCTATTATCTGCCGTAATGTTTAAGAATTAACGGCGATATTAGCCTAAAAAGGTGACAAATGCTGCCCAAAAAACTGCTTTCTGGCCGCCAGCCAATAACCACAACGCAAACCACTTCCTGGTCCTGTAAACTATGAAAAATATTACTTAGCAGGTTAAGGAATTAAGCCAACGATACGCTGACCTCGCATTGTTTAGGGTTTACGTACTATGAGAGGTCAGCTTACATTGGAAATGTTTTCCTCAATGCATACACACAATAGAGAATATGCATTTGTTTAATACAATGTGTAACATAATAAGCGCAACAACTGGAAGAAGTTTGTTCCGAATTGATTACTAAATCGATTAAAAAGTATTTTTTTCCCGAAACAACAATTATAATACCTGAAATTATGGCCAACATATCTTTATTTATTTATAACTAGCCGAAGCAACAGAAGTTTTCCTGACGGAATTCGATCGCAACGCCACCTATCAGGTAACATTTTTCCATATTTTCTCACCGTTTAATCATTCCCTGGACTTCCCCAAATACTTATCAAAACACAAAATTCTTATACTAAACCCAAGGCCCAATTCCTCCCCCAATCCCCTTCCTTCTCCTTTTCTCCTTCCCCTCCCTTTTCCTTAAATCGGCTCGGCAACGCATCTGCGACTTCTTTGGTTTTGCAGATGTCCATGGGCGGCGATGACTACTTACCATCAGGTAGCTCGCCTGCTCGTTTGCCGAGTAATCACATAAAAAAAAAAACTAAACAGAATCATAATCATAATATTCAATTAAAAAGATGTTGTATGATGTTGTATACAACATTCGAAACTATTCAAATTTAATTTAATAAACGCAATCATGTCAAAACGAAAACCTAATGCTATAAAATGTGTTGTAATAATTAGTATACACGGGTACTTTGAAATTACTTATTTAGGTATTACACACATTATTTTTATTTTATTATTAGGGTATGGGTTTAACCTTTTGAACGCCATTGTCACATATATGTGACAAACGAAATCTTACCCTGAACGCCAACGTCACAAATATATGACAAATATACGTCGCACCATATTATTAAATAAACAATGTAATCATTACTTTAGTGTGTTTTCACTACCTTGTGTAATTTGACAGAAAAAGTGGCCTGGCGTCAGGGGTACGGCGATACGTTTATACTCTGGCGTTCAAAAGGTTAATAGGAAAAGCTGTTACCCCTATAACGGCTGCATGTCACTAAATCAGCAGCGTTTATGAAACGTTATTGACTCTAGTTGCACGGTTCCAAAAAGTTGATCCTATGGAGAAGACTCCGGCAAGAAACTCCATGGACACTCTTTTAAAATAAAAGATTTTACATTATTAACTGGTACATTATGGCGATAACAGGATGTGAGGACATTGGAGTTTTACGTCATAATTAGCCTGAAGTCGGATGGGATTAAACTTAAAAAAATATATTGACTTTAATGCCAGATCCATCAGATTGTCGAGAAAACGGAACCTTATGTCAAAGGAAAAAGACTCAATATTAAATAAGCCGTTCGCAGACGCACATAATAACAGTCATCGATCATAACTCGACCAACTTATGGATCAGGGTGCCATAACACAATATAAAACAGTACAGTTCGTTCGAAATAAGTAAGCCGATCGGAAGTTAGCCGTTCCGAACTACCGCGGTGATAAAATCGTTTAAATAAGTGTTTTAATACATAAATATCGAAATTAGTAAACAAAATAATTAGAAATGTGAAACATATACGACTCTACTTATCTTTACATCGACTGTTTCTATTAAAATTTACCACTTCTAAACCACTTGCAGACAACTTCCGATCGGCTTACTTATTTCGATCAAACTGTATTGTAACTTCACACAAACGGTCGGAACGCGAGTCCTCGAGTTTGGTACGCACTTGGTACACAAATAGTCGCGAATGCGCATTCTGATTTCTGCGCCGTAGTGACGAACGAACGACTCATGGTTATGTAAGCAGTAAGCGTGCGATTTGATTGAATAAGTACAAGTACTTACTTAATTTGCCAAAAGGTTATTATATACTATATTGTGCTGTTTTTGGTTGCTTGAATTCTTCAATAACGCACACAGATATTTTTTTTTTAATTAACCTGGAAATTTTAAAAGTCTATACAATATTTTTAATATACCTACCTCCGAGTACGTAATTTGTTTCTGTTTTAATAGGAAGGCATTTCGCTTATTTGAACTAGTATAATAATTATCTGGATTATTTAAAATAGCGCGGTTATAAGTAATTATTTCAAGTTCATTGCCGAGTTACAATACTGTAGATAAGTATACTGTGGCCATAATTTCTGGTATTATAATTATTGAAGAAAACATTTGCCGCGGCTTTGCCCACATGGACTTTTCGGACACATCGGTTATCAAGCGGGATAATAAATAATGTACATTAATCTAATTTGGAATAAAGTAACTTTCTAGTTTCTAGTGGTGAAAGAACTATTAAAATATAGTTATCCTGCGGGGTAGCGCGTGAAGCTGCAGGAAATAAGTTTATTAAGGATAAACTATGGCGCCAAATTGTTTTTTTTTTGAATTTCGAAAATTGTTCGTCTATTCATTCTAGGTACAGTCGCCAGCAGGTCAACGTATACAAAACTGTCAAATTTCTCCAAATGATTTTAAACCTTAAGTTGTTGAAGATAAAGTTCAAAATCGACTAAGAAAATTTGACATTTTGTGGTAAATTGATGTGCTGGTCACCGTACATGGCAGTAGAAATAACAATCAACAATAACTTATTCACAACTGAATATTAAAACTTCTGCTTAAACATCGTTATCTTAGTACAAAGTCGTTTGTCGGAAATCCTCTATTGTACACCACAATCTTCTACGATCACTCTTTTAAGAAAAAGTTTAACCTTTTGAACGCCGATACGTTTATACTCTGGCGTTCAAAAGGTTAAATACTCAATGTTATTAAAAATCGGTATCGTAAAAGATTTTGTTGTAAAATAGTGGATTTCTGCCAAACTACTTTGTACTAAGATAACGATTTTTAAGCAAAAGATTCAAAGATGTGAGTAAGTTATTGTTGATGTCGCAATATGTACTGCCGTGTACCTAGAAAGATATATCGAAAATGCTTAAAAAAAATGAATTTAGCGCCCTTCAATATATATATATGTGTAGCCGCTACTAAATACAAATTATTGTTACGGACTCAGATTTTGTAGTGATTTATGCAATACCTATGTCTACAATACGAATACCTATGGCATTTTATATTTGTTCACAAGTAAATGCAAGGATGTCAAACGCAACCTTCAAACTAGGGCGCTTGTTAAATCCGTCTAATCCAAGATTTTTTTGTAACTGTTCACAAAATTGAGGAGGTTGTCAATTCGAATGTATATATATTTTTTATGTATGTTCGCGCATAACTCCGTCATATATACTTAGATCGATTTGCAAAATTCTTTTTTTTTTTATTGAAATGGGTTTATCCGAAATATTGCATTACATTTAGATTTCATACAGATCTAATGATAAGTTTCGGAGACAGAAAACAGGAACTGTTCAAAAAATTCTAGCAAATCAATCGAAACTACGCCTTATCTTGTCAGTCGAGCTATCAAGCTATCGAAAGCTCCACTGACATGATAAGGCGTAGTTTTGGTATTGTTATATAGTGTAAAATTGTGTTTGTAAACGGCTAGGCGTAGTTTTAACCGGCCTCACTTCTTTGTTCGCAAAGTTCCAACTTAACTTTTGATTCGATCTGAGAAAATACCAAATAAATTCTTGCGTTTTTGCTAGGTGAGTCCTACCAACCTAACTTTAAATTAATGAACTAAGTATGAATATAAAGGTAGGTATGACTATTACAGGGAGGTTCGCTGTATTGTTAAATTATGCTAAATTTCAGCCGCTAAGCAATATTGTGCCAACATTATTGTGTTCCTGTTTGAAGGGTAATTTAGCCAGTGACATTACTGTACAAATGAGAGTTAACAACTGAGGTGTCAAGATGACAACGCGCGAGTGATACCACTGCACTGGTGTTGCTGACCTCATCAGGCGGAGGTTGTCGCTTACCATCAGGCGGGACGTATGTTTGTTTGTCATATTATTAGGCAGGTTTAGCGAGCGTCCTCAAGCGTTTGTGTATTAATTTTGTAGTAGTATAAATTATGTATATCAAATTAATTTAATTTGTAAGAGCGTCATTTATATAATCTAATAGAAATAATATAAACCGATTGATTTACAAAAATAAATGGTAAATTAAATTAATGTACTTGTATTATTTATTTTTAACTGCCCCATTAGTATAGTGGTCATAGGCGCGATTATACCTTGTCCATTATGAGAACCGTTTTTTGACAGATGGAACTAGTGATTGCAGGAACGTAACAATGCGATTATCGACCCGTCTATTGACACTTTGATTACTGTCTAGTAGTGATTATCGATTTTTAGATTATCGAATCGAAAATGGTGCAACGACAACCAATAATAAATAAATATGTATAATAATCATCTGATTGTATTATTTTTTGTATAATATTCATTTTCCATCCATTTCTTTTCAAAAAGATATTTTATTGATATCAGAGTGGATGCCATTTTCTGATACTGATTTAATGTCATTGTTTAAAATGATTGCAGCGAATACATTCGATGGCATCACCAGACACGGTAGAATGTGGTAGAATGTAACTAAATTGAATACGCTTAACAATAATCATGTTTTTTGGAAAATCCGTTACATTTATGGTATTATAATGTCTGCAAGGAATCATAATTAAGATAATTGAATAACATAAGGTAGATAATACATTTATTTTGTTACGCATTTCAAAGTTAATTTTTACGTAATCTGGAACAGCTACGCTCTAAGGCAGTCTAAGGCATCTGTCAAAAAACGGTTCACATAATGGACAAACTATACGGGAACAGTAGCCCGATACACGTAAATAAAACCGTAGCGATGTCGCAGCGACTTAATCGTTGAAACAGTTTTCCAGTGTTATGTGAATACTGTGAAGTCAACGTTTTACAACGATTCTCCCCCGACGAAAATCACGTGTGATTACGGTTCAACGATTTTTCAATAGAATGACTTCTAAATCGGTCCGATCGACGGATATCAATAGGAAAACTGTTTCAATGATTAAGTCGCTGTTACATCGCTACGGTTTTAATTACGTGAATCGGGCTACAGGTCATAGCGTCATTTATTCGTTGTAGGGTTTCAGGTTTTTCAACTTTCAGTCAGCATTTCATATTGCGAAATGTAGATAGGTACTTTTAATTTATAATAAACATTAAAAAGCCGCCACCCGTCTCGAATCGGACATAGAATTACGTCGCTCAATTATTTTTATGCCGTCCACGTTGTTTTTAGTAAGGCACATCCAAGAAGAGAATTTTGTGAAACTTTTTACTCTATTTGTAATATAACGCTATATTTATTTCAAATACAGTGGTCTAGGACCAATAATTACAGTAATAACAGATACGACTTGCATGAATCTTTCTCACGAAGACTTATGTAGATATGCGTGCCGTCATTTAGGACAGGTCAACTCAAAGCTGCTATGGCTCTTTCATCAAAAGGTTTGTTCAGATTTTGCCCTACATTGTTAAACTTGAATATCTAATAATATACTATATTGACTGGATTTAAAAAAAACATGATTCTTTGAGTTTGTTTCGGCGTTTCTTCTCAGAGGTCGTCAGAAGGAAATGCCGGTTTAAATAGAATATTTAAAAAATCGACTTGTAAAAGTGTCTTTGAAAGATCTACCTATTTACAGAAATAAAATAGTTTCATTTAATTTCACGGAATCTCTGACATACCGACAGGATAGGATCTTCGAGAGCAGTGACAGTGCGAAGTACTGGGGTTATCTTTCGTTCCACAGGTCACACAGCGTTTTCCGGTGCGTATTCTCCACTCGAGAAATTTTTTGCCCCAACGGTCATCAGTTCTACGAGCTATTTACCCCGCCCACTGCCATTTGCTACGTTGAATCCTTTGAGCTATGTTGACAACTTTGGTTCTATGGATCTCTTTATTTCTGGAGCATTTCCGCATTAGGTCGCGTTATTTGTTAAGTTTATCACACTATTATAAAAAAAAAGTTACAAAAATAATAAAAATATGTATGCAAATCGGACTTCTCCTAATATCACGGAAATTGGCGAGGTGCGTAATCAATTTCACGTTATTCAGTATAGAACATGATTGTACATTATTGAAAACATGCGGTCGTAAGATGTTTAGGAAAATGCCATCGTGTGCCGTGCGTTTTAGAAAAAAAAAATCAGTCTGCCATTTAGTTTTAGTTGATAGTAATGGGTATACATAATTTATTTTTAAAGAAAATGCTACGGTATTTAATATTCTGTAAGTATTTTTTGTATTTATTAGATATGATTATAGACTTTCGTAAGAAATAAATTTTATTCTGATACTTCAAATAAATTATTATCATCTTTGCCTCGGCGGAAGAAGAATTAAAAATCGGTTCAATAGTTTTTATAGATTACTTTAAAAAAAACAAACCTTCCCTCAATCTAGAGGTCAAGAGCAAACCCATCTTTAATAAAAAAAAAACCATAAAGAGGAAAGGTTTGTTTTTTTGCAAGTCATCTATACCTACTATTGAACCGATTTTTAATCCTTTCACCTTCGATAATTCATGCTGATAACTCAGTAGATACGTGATCTAAGATGACGGATAAGATTTTTTTTTCAATTAGATATTCGAAATTAAATATCTACATTTCTGAGCTTCTCTCAAAAATAACACTCCGTACAAACCAATTAGGCTTTAGACGATGTCCTCTTTTACATGTTCCCTTTGCAACCACTAACTATAGGAAAAACGCCTTCCCTTCATTCTTCGTAGTGCAGTTAGTTTCAACAACCTCCCTGTCGATATAGACCTATTCACAACTAGTGCCCACACAATCAGAAAACTACTCAATAAAAATTACTTCGAAAAAGACCGCATTCCTTCCTAAATTGAGTTCTCGAGATCTTCTCCTTCTTCTTCTTCTTTTTCCTTCTCTTTACCTTTAAGTTCTTCTTTGCAATATACATATAGGTACTAAGTTTTAAAAATGTGGAAGCTTGTTATTAGCAATTTAACTAAAAATATTGTGCTTTAGCTATAAGTGTTTTTAGTCTGTAAGCTTTCCTAAAATAAATAAATAAATAAATTTTAAAATACTTAGATGTAATACAATATTGCTGGACCCTCCATTTAAATTTGTCACATATTTATCAATGTGCATTCTCCATAAATAAGAGAACGTCTTGGCCAAGTTGAATAAAAATATTATTTTTTTCACCTTTTGAACGCCACTGTCACAATATATGAGACAAACGAAATCTTACCCTGAACGCCAACGTCACAAATATATGACAAAATATACGTCGCCCATTTTATGAAATAAACAATTTAATCATTACTTTAGTGTGTTTTCACTACCTTGTGTAATTTGACAGAAAAAGTGGCCTGGCGTCCTGACGCCACCCCTACCCCTGGGTACGGCGATACGTTTATACTCTGGCGTTCAAAAGGTTAATAAGAATGGTCGCCAGCACATCAACTTCCCACAAAATGTATTTTTTTTCCAGCCGATTTTGAACTTAAATATTAACGAATTAAGGTTTAAAATCATTTGGTGATATTTGACAATTTTGTATAACCTGATGTGCTGACGACTGTACATCGGAAAAGTCAGAAAATTTGTTAAATGTTACCATATATTGTAAAACTCGCATATCTAATAATACAACTTTATCTAAACTTTAAAAGAGACCATAATTATCTGAGTTTTTTTTCGGTATTTTCTCAGAGGTGGTCAGTTAGGAAATGTCGGCGCCATTTTGTTATAAAAATTAAACATATTGACTTGTTATAAGATCTATTTGCAGAAATAAATATAAGATCATTAGGATGGGAATTTCACGAATTTTACAAAGCTTGTTACGAATAATTTTATCGATAATTTGCAGATATTTTTCTACAAACGGCCTCTGGTGCTATAGAATATGGTTACGAAAGAGATTTAGATGATGCGCCAGATTTTAGTAATTATGACAGAAATGCCAAACATAAGAAATATAACGAAATATTATCAAACCTTCATGGGTTATTCAAAAGAAGATCAAATAACGACGCAGGGAACGGTAACGCCGATGACTATAATAATAATTTAGTGAATCCCCAAAAGGACCACGACAAAGTTCTGTTTGATACAGTTATAGGCGATGTTACTAAAGCATTAGACAAAATAAAACAAGAACTTATTAAATTCAACGAAGAAGGGGTGATATCTGTGGAAATACCGGCCGTAGCTACAGAATACCGACACAAAAGAGATGTTTCTGATGTAAGTAACGAGACAGTAACAGACATATTACTAAATGACGATAACGTTACCGAAAGTATTGAAATAACCACAGAAAATGTTGTTACCGTTACTGAAAAAGTTGAACCGGTAACGGTAAAAGTTGAAGTTGTAGCGGATAAGGAAGTCCCTCGCACTACTAACGATACTGGCGCTTCTGTCAGCGGTAGAAGAATGATGCCCGGTTTTGTAACTACGACTTCTAGAGTTAAAGATAAGTTACTTTCATATTTAGAAGATACTTTCAACGAGGTCGAAAATAAAATTAAACCATTGACAAATATAAAAATAGCACTGTCAAATGATGATCACTATAGAATTGGGTATATTATAGCAACCATAGACACATTGGAAGTGAACTTGAAGAAACTGAAAACTGATATGAATTTGCATCAACAGACGTGGAGTGATGAAAAGATTTTAGATTTATTTGATAGAATTAAAGCTACTAATACTGTTACAACGACTTTGATCGAAACACTGAGGAGATATTTACCGAAGCATAATTAGATCAACATTTGAATATAGACTATTTGGATTGTTTTTTTTCTTTTGCCATTTTTTAAATATACCGCGCCAAAATGCGCCCGTAGAGATAAATTTAAAAATTAATTAATTTTTAATTCGTAATCGTTTTTTTTGTCTGCGTCACACAGTTTTATTTCAACAATCGCTGTGATTTTTTTTTATTGTTGGACATTATAATATGTTCGACAATTCTAAGTTTTTATTAAAATCTTCAATAATTGTTGGTATTTACACAGGAAATAATACATTTACGTTAAACCAAATAAATGCTCAATAAGGCGAGTGCTTCAGCTTATACATTTTTTTGCCACTTTCCCTCTGTTGGGCAAAGGCGTCTCCCAATTCCTTCGTCTTTACCTGCGGCACCTGGAACCAGCCCTTGCGCTGAGCATACAAATCATTCCCCTACCTCTTTCTGGGCCGGCCTTGATAGCGCCTTCCATCTTCAGGCACCCATTGAGTGAGACCCTTGCCTAGCGGTCATTACGCAACTGACACGAGGTGGATATAGGCATAAATTTGTGATTAAAATTCTAGATTATCATAATTACACAGGGTGGAAGGGACGTCGACGCACAACCGCATTCAGTACAAGATTCATGCTATGGCGGTCGAGAATCATGTACTGAATTTATGGTAAGCGGTTGTGCCGCTTATATCGCTTGTATCAAAAATAACTCTGGTTGGAAACCAGCGCATGGCATTCCGTCTGGCATATGGCATACCTAATCCTCGCATTTTTTTTTCTAAGTATTTCTTCTTACTTTTAAAAGGTATACTTAAGAGGTTTAAAATAAATTATACTTGGTCATTTTAAATAACTTTTTAATTTAAATTTATCAGTCTATCATTTAACAATGTGAAGCCTCTCTATTTAAATGTATTTTTTGTAATATATATATATACCACATAGAATTAATATGATAATTTTTAGGTTGTTAGAAAGAGATAGTGCTCTATAAAAATACTGCTGTCCCACTCTGACAACATGAAATGTATCATATGCTTATTTGATAACATATTTTCGTCGTTGACTGTACTTTATGATTAATCTTTGTACTCTTTCAAAGCACATCTTATTTTATATTTTTTTACTACCTAATTAATTCGGTTTTAAATGTTCATTATTATAGGAGGCAACATATATTTTTTAAATTAATTTTCTAACAATAACCTAAAAAACGAAAAATAGGTTTTATTTCAAACTGCGTTTAGGCTTAAATAGAATTTTGATTTCATCAAACTGCAACCCCAAACGTAGTTTAAGTAATCACATTGATAAGAATTTTCCATGATTTTAAGAAAATTACTTAAAAATGTCTACGAAAATAACTTACAACATAAAAAAAAAACTCTAAAAACATAATACCTATCATACAAATTAACAAAAAAAACCTTATTGTAACAAAAATTCTACTATTTTAGTAGTTTTTTTAAACAATGAATCTTATTAATCTAATCAATTAAGCTACGCCTATTGTTTTATGATTTTAACCTCCCCTATTGGAAAGCTGTGATTTCCTGTGTGATTGCAGAATTGTATCCATTACTACCGATGCTGCACTTACTTTGCTGCACCTGTGAAAGAAATTATTATTATAAAGCAATACTAGTTCGTTAGGGATGTGCAGCCTTGTGATATGACCATAGGACTTCCATGTCCAAGGTCTCGAGTTCGAATCCAAGGACCTCTGACTTCTCGGAGTCATGTGCGTAAACGGTGAAGGAAAACATCGTGAGGAAACCTGCATGCTTGAGAAATAATCTCGATGGCGTGTGAAGTCTGCCAACCTGCAGTAGGCTAGTGTGGCGGACTACAGCCTAGTGCAATGGGTGGGTTCCGAACCAGCAAACACATGCAAGTTTGTCGCCCTAGCCGTAAGGCTACCACCGCTTCAACATACAGCTGCGAACTACACCTCTGCCTAACCCTTCGGAGAATACAGGCGTACATATTTCAGTTTGTAAAAAACAACTAAGTATAGTCAGTTAAGTAGAAGTTAAGATTTCAGTCAGCTGATTATAAAAGGTGAAAGGGACATCGACGCACAACCGCTTACTATGAATTCAGTACATCATTCTAGATAAACTGTACCTATACTGTACTGTACTGTTTAAGGTCGTAAAAGTTTTTTTCAGTCTTATTACAAAATAAAACAGAATCTACAAAATATTTTTATAAACACGTGTTCACCGGGTAACTTTTTTGTAATAATAATTGTTAATGTTTAACATTTGACCACTGTTACAAGTTTAAACTTACCTAGGAAACATGTCGTTGCACTTAAGCTCTGTCCATCCAGTCAGCACTTCGAATAACATTGTGTCAAGTGCCTTGTTAGCGGCCAACTCCCCCGTCAACATTCTTAATGCCACACTGTAATAATTAAAGAAAATATTATTAGTGCTAAGATCAATACAAAACGAGTAGTCAAAAGATTAAAAATCCTAGAAAAACATTTAACAAGGAACTTCAAGTGTTAGAAACCAGTAAGGAACTTCAAGTTATTAATAAAACAAATTGTCCCCGGGAGACAGCTTAGTCGAAGATCTTAAAAAGAAAAATATCTTAGAAATTATTGTTCTGTTTCTAACGTCTGTAACGCACTTTATGCTACGGCAAACGAGTTGACTTATTATTTAATACTAACATACGAATACTTATGTAGATGAGTCATCTCAAATTGATATCACAGATCCAGAAAACCATCAGCGTTAAAAATTAATGATTAAGGATTGTTAATGGGCGAGTTGGCGCGTTAAAATCCGAATCTTTAAAAATAAAACATCTAAGTAGGTCTAATCCCGCGTTGCCACTGACAACAAAACATGTTGCAAACATCATTTTGTTGTGGTAGGGCCACGCTATTCGCAGCATGAATGGTCTAGCTTGACCGGGGAAATACCACGCTCTCGCAGGAGACCGACGTACGAGTAGTAGCGTTTCGCTACTGCGCTTCGTTCGGTGAGCGAGAGGGCCTCCGGCCCTAGTCCTCCCTCAATCCCCTTCCTTCTCCTTTTCTCTTTCCCCTCCCTTTAGATAAATAGGCTCGGCAACGCATCTGTTACACCTTTGGTTTTGCAGATGTCCATGGGCGGCGATGATTACTTACCACCAGGTAGCTAGCCTGCTCGTTCGCCGAGTTATCCCATAAAAAAGTATATCTATCTAACTCTCAGAGAGGGAGTGGGATAGTTAGCTGTTTGGAACATGTTTTGTTGTAAGTGAAAACGCGGGGTAAGGTAAACAAAAAAAAACAATACAACTCACCCGTTAATCCTTGCCATTGTACTGTACGGTGAGTTCAACTTAGCAGTAGCAACCAAATTCCTACAATACAGCAACCACACGCAATCCAACTCCGTATAAAAACTACCATTGTTGGCAACACCGTGCGTGCTGTCAAATGACGTTTGTAAATGATTCAGTGCGTGAGTGTTGGCATCAATGTTGCGGGCGATTGGCGGCTGAATGTTGGCAGCTTGCAGTTCTTTGTTTGAAATTTGGTTGAGGATGTTTCTAGAAATATTTTGAATTTATTAACCTCTGAACAACAGATTACATTCACGCATTAATAGATTTTTAAAAAAAAACATACCATCCCGCTTGTATTCCCCGAAGGGCTTGGCAGAGGTGTACTAATGTACATCCACGTTTTGCCGGTATATTTAGGTCCCATGTCCCATGTAATAGGGGGCGAGCCTATTGCCATTAACCGAGCACAAATTCAGACTCTGAGCTGCTACATAGAATTTCATAGAAAAACTCAATAACACTTCACACGACTTGGTAATCGAACCCAGGACCTCTAGCGTAGCAGTCACGCTTAGGACTAACAAAACAGTCAAGTTTTTACTACTTAATACAAGGTTAATACTTACTTATACGTATTATTGGGTTTTTCTATGAAATTCACAGTAGCATCTCGGAGTCTGGATTTGTGCCCTATTAATAGCAATAGGCTGGCCCCCTATTACATGGGACCTAAACATACCGGCTAAATGTGGGTGTACTTATGTACACCTCTGCCTAACTCTTCGGGGAATACAGGCGTGATGGTATGTTAATACTTACTTGGTATTCTTATAAGCTCTGCCGAGGTGTATGGCAGCGCGTGCAGTACTCATGCCGACTTCCATGATGTTTTCCAGAAAGTTCTTGCCGATGTCTTGGTCATCTATAGGGTCTTGGCGGGGGCTCAGCCGTTTTCTATAAAAAAAACAAAAAAATACGTGAGCGGTCCGGGACACCTGTCAGAAATAAAGTCTTTTTTTGGGATAACTCGGTAAACGAGCAGGCGAGCTACCTGATGGTAAGTAGTCATCGCTGCCCATGGACATCTGCAATACCAAAGGAGTTGCAGATGCGTTGCCGAGCCAAGGAAAAGGGAAATGAAGGAGAAAACAAGAAGGAAGGGGACTGAAGGAGACATTGGGCCTCCGGCGCTCCACACTCACCCTACAAAACGCAACAGTTCCTAACACGTTAAAAAATCAACAAACTCAGAGAATCGTGGTGTCTTTTAAAGTCCAGACTAGAGATTATGGTTTATGCCAAGGTGATTTGGGCAAAAAAAGATAAATATTCGGGCATAAACCAATCTCTAGTCCAGACAAAATAAAGAAATATCAAGAGTTCTTACAAGAATAAGGAGCCATCATGTGCTATTTCATTCTGCTTCATTTCAACCTTCCCAGGGTCGAGGAATAGCGCGTTGAAGGCGAACACATCAGGGTCTTTCATCATCTTATTCCTGGATCCATCCTGGAAATTAAAATCATTACTTTGAAAGATGATATTTCACGTACGATAACGCCTATATTCCCCGAAGGGAATAGGTTTTGTTGTGGTAGGGCCACGCTGTATGCAGCATGAATGTGCCGGCTTTAGCAGGGAAGTACCTCCCTCAATGCCCTTTCTTTTCTCCTTCCCCTCCCTTTTCCCTAAATAGGCTCGGCAATGCATCTGCAAGTTGCAACTCCTTTGGTATTGTAGATGTCCATGGGCGGCGATGACTACTTACCATCAGGTAGCTCGCCTGCTCGTTTGCCGAGTTATCATATAAAAAAAAGAGATGCATTAATAGGTAAACACCCATAATTAGCATCATATCAGACAAAGTAGTTCCACTGCTAAACGAAGGCCTCCCCCATAGACTTCCACAACGACCGGTTATATGCCGCCTGCATCCAACGACTCCCAGCGACCTTTACCAAGTCGGCTGTTCATCTCGTTTTCGTTCGTCCCACTTTGCGTTTTCCGGAGCGCGGTCACCACTCGGGAACTTTTTTGCCCAAGCGGCAAACCAGGCAAAAATCCAAACTTCGAATTTTCCGTGAAAACCCAATAACAATTGCTCGACCTGGGAATGACCCCAAGATCCCTATCTTAGCAGTCGCGCTCTAGACCATTAGACTAATGAGGCAGTTAAAGATATTTAGCGAAAGCAAAATTCAGTCTGCGCTCCTGACGCTCCACGATTACCGTCCGAAACACAACAGTATGCACACTGCTACTTGACGTCGATATTCTAGTATTCGGTAGTACACACGGCTACACATCAAGCTATACAAAACCAGACTGATCTTCCATTGTAAAGGTTTACGGACAATTCAAGGTCAGCCTATAATGGTTTTGTTTAGCTTGATGTGTAGCGGTGCGTACTTCTCCGTGTCATTAATTTTGGTAGGTACGTAGAATTATAGACATGCCAGCGAGATACTTCTATGTCCTAAAATTACTGTCACTGCACTTTATAAAAAGACTAGCTTTATAAAAAGACTAGCTTTATAAAAAGACTAGCTTTATAAAAAGACTAGCTTTATAAAAAGACTAGCTTTATAAAAAACTAGCTTTATAAAAATACTAGCTTTATAAAAAGACTAGCTTTATAAAAAGACTATCTTTATAAAACGACTGGCTTTATAAAAAGACTAGCTTTATAAAAAGACTAGCTTTATAAAAAGACTAGCTTTATAAAACGACTAGCTTTATAAAAAGACTAGCTTTATAAAAAGACTAGCTTTATAAAAAGACTAGCTTTATAAAACGACTAGCTTTATAAAAAGACTAGCTTTATAAAAAGACTAGCTTTATAAAAAGACTAGCTTTATAAAAAGACTAGCTTTATAAAAATACTAGCTTTATAAAAAGACTAGCTTTATAAAAAGACTAGCTTTATAAAAATACTAGCTTTATAAAAAGACTAGCTTTATAAAAAGACTAGCTTTATAAAACGACTGGCTTTATAAAAAGACTAGCTTTATAAAAAGACTAGCTTTATAAAACGACTAGCTTTATAAAAAGACTAGCTTTATAAAAAGACTAGCTTTATAAAAAGACTAGCTTTATAAAACGACTAGCTTTATAAAAAGACTAGCTTTATAAAAAGACTAGCTTTATAAAACGACTAGCTTTATAAAAAGACTAGCTTTATAAAACGACTAGCTTTATAAAAAGACTAGCTTTATAAAAAGACTAGCTTTATAAAACGACTAGCTTTATAAAAAGACTAGCTTTATAAAAAGACTAGCTTTATAAAAAGACTAGCTTTATAAAAAGACTAGCTTTATAAAAAGGGTTGGCTTTATAAAACGACTAGCTTTATAAAAAGACTAGCTTTATAAAAAGATTAGCTTTATAAAACGACTAGCTTTATAAAAAGACTAGCTTTATAAAACGACTAGCTTTATAAAAAGACTAGCTTTATAAAAAGACTAGCTTTATAAAACGACTAGCTTTATAAAAAGACCAGCTTTATAAAACGACTAGCTTTATAAAAAGACTAGCTTTATAAAAAGACTAGCTTTATAAAAAGACTAGCTTTATAAAACGACTAGCTTTATAAAAAGACTAGCTTTATAAAACGACTAGCTTTATAAAAAGACTAGCTTTATAAAAAGACTAGCTTTATAAAAAGACTAGCTTTATAAAAAGACTAGCTTTATAAAAAGACTAGCTTTATAAAAAAGACTAGCTTTATAAAAAGACTAGCTTTATAAAAAGACTAGCTTTATAAAAAGACTAGCTTTATAAAAAGACTAGCTTTATAAAAAGACTAGCTTTATAAAAAGACTAGCTTTCCACTCGCGGCTTATCATTTAACGGGATGGTATAAATATAGCCTATGGCACTAAGGAATAATGTAGCTTTCTATTAGTGAAAGAATCTTCAAAATCGGTTCTGTAGATCCAGAGATCCCCCTACAAACTCACAAACTACCTCTTAATAATAATAAGTATAGACAAATGAGTTATTTAAATACCTGGTTCTCCCATGCCATCAGCTGAATATTATGTAGAAGCATCACATCCAACGACAATATCCCAAACGACAGCATATCAGTACTATTCGTCACAATAACACTCCTACTAGAATTCGAGTTGGTGTAATTTTCACCGAAATACATATCTTTGAGCTTGTGCATGACAATTGTCACATTCCCTTCTACCAAGCTCTCGTTTAAGGCTTTTAAAAGAGAGCTGAAGTCATTCTCTTTCTGCGTATGGTTGGTGCTGAGATCAGGGTCCGTTGCTACCCATTCATGCAACTCTTGAACCTTCTCGATCAGGTAACTAGTCATTGAATTGCTTTGCATGTAATCATCATACAGGTTTTCATCGTTGTAGAAATAGTCATCTTTGGCTGCAATGGTAATGTTTTGGTTATTTGTTAAGATATTTTTTTTTTTTTTAAACCTTACTAGCAAAGTGGGTCACACATTACTAGTATTCTTGTTAACCCCTCGTGCTAAGCTAAATGCTTGTGTTACGAGTGGGTTCACGTCGGTAATGCAATGGGTGGGGTTCGAACCGGCAACCATATGATCGCAAGTCCGACGCCCTAGCCATTAAGCTACCGACGCTTCTATAATAGTTAATAAATCCTTCAGAAAGGTCAAGTGCGTAGTACCCGCATCCGCCGCATGTGTATTACAAGATGTATGAATGTGGACGAAGCAAAACAAGTATGCAAGAATCGTAGCAGATGGCGTTCTGCAGTTTCTGCCTACCCCTATGGGAACAAGGCGTGATTGTATGTTTAATAAATTTTTGCGAAAAAAAAAGGTCTTGGTAGCTTAGTTGGTAAAGCGTCTAGTGTACTTAACCGGAGGGTTGCAGTTTGGAACCTTTCCAGAGGCAGAATTTTTCTTTCTCCAAAATTAATATTACGTAATAAGTAACGTAATAAGTAAGAAAGAAAAGCAAAGTGTTATTGAGTTTTTTCTGTGATATTCTCAGTTCAGTAGTTGTAGTACTACTATCACGCCTGAATTTCCCGAAGGGTTTGGCTTAGATATAACCATGATTACATAGATACATCCAGGGAGCGAGCCCGAACTACGCGCTGCTACTGAGAATATCACAGAAAAAACTCAATAACACTTTGCTTTTCTTTCTTACTTATTACGTTTACAATTTTCCGCGCAATTTTCTTAATATTTGTTTCCGTATCAACCTTCTACAAAGCATTAGAAAAAAAAGATGAATGATATCGGAAGTCTTTCTCAAGTTAAAGCGTCACCAAGGGAAATAAGAATGCAAATGAATGAAATTATTGTTAGTTTCGTATCAAAAAACAAAAATCTTACCATCAACATATCCGTAAGGTAAATCCAAATCTATATTTTTACCAATATGCGGCAGGATCGGTTTGAAATTCGGCACAAAATCTTCAACTACATTTATTTTTGTGTCATTTTCTTCGACTCTTAGAGTATCCATATTTCTATCCTCAGGTATTGTAGATACTTCATCTTTCTTACTTATTTTTTCATTTCTCACCTCTTGAATTTTTTTATTAGCAATGTCATCTTCATTTTTAACTTCGTCATGAGAATTTTCAATAACGGCTTTATCCTTTTTCTTAATATTCCGTTCTTCATGAAGAATATCATCATGCAAAGGATATATTTGAGGTTTATATATCAAATTCTTATGCTCCCTGTTAGCTACTATATTTTTGAAAATTGATAATTTCTCCAATATAGTGTTTTCATGGAGATCGTCCAATTCTGTGTTTATTTCTGTTGTCGTTTTTGGGTATAATTGCGGTGAATGTATTGGTTCCTGGAAAATACAACGGATAACTTACTTATGTCCTTTACTCAAAGCTTTAGCATCTTATTACACTATGCTTTAGCTATCTAAGCTACCAAGATCTATACTAAGATGATGATGTACAGTCGCCGGCTCATCAGGTTATACAAAACTGACAAATTTCACCAAATCATTTTAAACCTTAATGTGTTAATGATTAAGTTCAAAATCAACTGAGCAAATTTGTCATTTTGTGGTCACGATGTGCTAGCCAACGTACATATAGATCAAATAAATAGTAAGTATTATTATGTTTTCCGCACCATTCAAGACCAGCCTATAGGTACTGGTGTCGTATATAAGAATACCTGTAGCCTGTACCTTTCCATATAAATAAATATAACACCTACATGTAACACATGAATGCAATGGAACTTGATAAAAAGAACTTGTAGCTCACCGGTGATTGGAACAGTTCGCGGGTGGTGAAGTTGTCCGCTGTCCCCCACTTGGTGATCACCACGGTGGCGAGCACCAGAGCTGCGCAAACGGCGAAGCAAGATGCACTAGCAATAATCCACACTTTCAATGGTACCTGAAAGGAAAGAATATGCAGGCTTTTTTTTTTACGATTTTTTTTTTTTTTTTTAAAGCTTACTAGCTATGTGGGTTACTAGTATTCTTGTTAACTCCTCGTACTAAGCTAAATGCTTGTTTTACGAATGGGTTCACGTCGGTAGTGCAAGGGTTCGAACCGGCAACCACATGATCGCAAGTCCGACGCCCTAGCTATTAGGCTATCGCCGCGCGCCGCTTCAAATATTAGACAATACTGGTTCCTAACACTTACGCGAATATGAATACCCGTGACCATGGATGCTGTAAAGGATACGAAACGTCGGGAATTAAAAATATCAATATAACGCAATAAAACATGTAAAAAGTAGTTTTATTTCAATATTAGACAATTTGTAAGCCGCTGTGATTTTTATTATGTATTTATTAGAAGCGGCTGTAGCCTAATGGCTAGGGCGTCGGGCTTGCGATCATGTGGTTGCCGGTTCAAAACCCAACCATTGCACTACAGACGTGAACCCACTCGTAACACAAGCTTTTAGCTTAGCACGAGGGGTTAACAAGAATACTAGTAATATTTGACTAATGTGACCCACATTGCTAGTAATCTTTTTTCTAAAGATATATTAGGAAACGTAATTGTCGAAGCGCCTGAGATTTTTATCTTTATATTTTAACTGCCTTATAAGTCTGATGGTAGAACCAGCACGACTGCTACGCTAGAGGCCTTGGTTCGATTCCCAGATCGAGCAGTGTTATTGTGTTTTTCTATGAAATTCTCAGTGGAGTTTAGATATGGGACAAAATGGGACTAAGTATTACATGGGACCTATACATACCGGCGAAGCATGTGTGCTTTAAGTAGGTACACCTCTGCCGAACCTTTTGGGGAAAGCAGGCGTGATGGTATGTTATGTTAATGTAAAAAAAAAACTATTGGAAAAGTTACTTTAGTGAAGGAAAAGTACGACTGCAGGCAGGATTCGAACCTTCGTCTTCTGGTCGTCCAGACGCTATGACCACTGAGCCACCGCAAGTCCCATCCGACAGCACATTTTTTAAGTTACGTCTTTGAGGTTCGAATCCTGCCCGCAGTCGTATTTTTCCTTCAGTAAAATAACTTTGTAATCTTTGCATGGAAAATGCTTAAAAATACAAAAAAACAAAACTTACAGTAGTTTTATCTGGCACTCGGTGAATCACAGTAGGTCGTGGAGGTAAAGGCCGGCGCGCATTCGGCACTCGTTCGGGCACGCTCGGGTAAGATCGGCTCCAGTCGGTCGCCACAGTTGCGCGACTCTCGCACGACGTCGCCGATGGCGGACGCTTCTCGTATTCATATTGAAACATGTTACTGGAAGAAGATGAAGTTTCATCATCAACCCATTACATTGTCCCACTGCTGGGCACGGGTCTCCTCTCAGTACGAGAGGGATGGCGTTTATTTATTTATTTATGAAGATGAAGTTTATTTATTTATTTATTAAGGCATATCAACAATAAAAACATAAACACTGGTAAGTAGCAAATAGTGGGATATGGACATAATAATATATGTTAAAATCAATAAAAGATATGCACAACATTTACAATAAAGTTGAGTAGAAACCTAAAATAAACAAACTGTATCCGCAATTAATAAGCTCCACTATAAAATTTAAAATTTAAAACCACAAACAAATATACGAATAACAGGTTGTTATACCAAAATAATTAGGTACCTATATGTACCTAACTAAATCATAAGTTTATAATAGGTATATTGCCTCTAATTTTGGTATTTTTTAAAGGACAGACGAGCCACCTGATGTTTAGCAGTCATAACAGCTCATGGAAACTGCAATACAGTTTGTTCGAAATAAGTAAGCCGATCGGAAGTTAGCCGTTCCGAACTACGGCGGTGCTAAAATCGTTTAAGTAAACAAAATAATGAGAAATGTGAAACATATACGACTCTAATTATCTTTACACCGACTCTTTCTATTAAAATTTACCACTTCTAAACCACTTGCAGACAACTTCCGATCGGCTTACTTATTCCGGACAAACTGTACCAAAGGAGTTGCTGATACATTGGCAAGCCTTAGAGGAAAGTCTCTGCTCCGCGCTCCATACAAAAGTAGTTTGGTCCTTATCTTGAATTTTAGCAAACGAAAGTCTCTGAAATTTTTTAGTTACAATCTTATCATTAAAATACGTGGTCCTTATACGTACACACGGCTACACATCAAGCTATAAAAAAACAATTTAGACTGACCTCCCATTCTAAAGGATTTTCCTACAATTCAAGGTCAGCTTATTCTGGTTTTTATATAGCTTGATATCTAACCGTGTTTACTTACTATTCTGCAAATAAAGATTTGAGTTGAAACGGTAGTGAAGAAATTATATTACACACGCGAGCGTTGCTAAAAGATTTTATAAATAATGTTTGATTTTGATGTGCAGTCTCTTAAAAAAAAAAAATATGCTCTTTCTAATAATTATTTGCATTACTCAACAATAATGCGCGACAGAATTGAGTGTAAAGCAATTATATATACAAAAGTAGAAAGTACGGATGTTACGTAGCTCTATGCGAAATATTGCTTTGACTCTTGGACCTAGGCGAGTTACAATCTAACAGACACACATAGAAGCATTTCTCAATAGACTGCTTGTATTTTATCATTCGCTAGCTTTCCGCCCACGGCTCGCCCGCGTGGTTTCTCGCATTTCTGCATTTAAATTTTCCCGTTTTTGCATCATTTTTCATTATATGGTGATCATCTTAGGGTGATGAACTATAGCCTAAAGTGTTCCTCTATAAATGAGCTATCTAACACTGAAAGATTTTTCCAAATCGGTCCCGTAGTTCCTGAGATTTGCGCGTTCAAGCAAATAAACAAACAATCTCTTCAGCTTTATAATTTAAAAAAAAAGTATAGATATTTTAGCATTAAATAATGCGAAATGTTCACAAAGATATGATTTTTTCTATTGAAAGAAAATTTCCTAGTGAAAGAAAAATTATTGAAAGAAAATTTCCTAATACTCCATTTGGTTAGGTACTTAACTAAAGGTAAACAATAAAAATGGCGGCGTTCAGGGCTCTTCAACCTTTATTCCAATAGTATCTTATGAATTGGAAGTGAAATTAATAACAACACCTCTAACAATCAATAAAAACAACGAACAAACAAAACTATAACTAAATAATACAATTTACGGCAAAAGAAACACAAAATTGAACGAAAGTACAAACTGTTACGAATGGCGTCTGGTTACCCGAATAAGTATAATATCGGTTAAATATTTTAACGCGCTTCCTCGCGCTACTACTTCTTAATTTTTTCTAGTTATCAAAAGTCTATTATGTAGAAAAAGGTTCTGATTTCCTGTCTTTTTAGATTCTTTCTAGTAGGCACATTGCAATACTTTATGACATAATTATCAGATTTGATTTATTTATTGGTCGCAAGCTTAAGAATTTATAATTACCATTTAATATTAAACAAAGAAGTAAAATATGCTAGTATAGTAAAGGAAAATTATTTTGAATGATTAAATAATTTATTTTGGTTACGTTTTGTTTCAAGATGAAAAATGGCCCTATAGAAGAACCTTTTTTATGATTTGTTTACCTTTAGTTAAGTACCTAACCAAATGGAGTATAGTTAAAGAAAAATTCGGCCTCAGGCAGGGTTTGAACCCGCGTCCCTCTGGTTAAATACACCAGGCGCTTTACCAACTAAGCTACTGAGACCAGAAATTCGACAACACGGCGTCTGGACGAGCAATGTGTTGTTGGGTATTTCAATGAAATTCTCAGTAGCAGCTCGGGGTCTGGATTTGTGCCCGGTTAATGTCAATAGGCTCGCCCCCTATTACATGGGACCTTAACATACTGGCAAAGTGTGGGTGTTCACCTCTGTCTAACCCTTCGGGGAATACAGGTTTGTTATATTACTTAAACTTTATAAGTAATGAAATACTTGATAAAGTAACCATATAGCATAGGTACTTAAATTCAAAAAGGGTCTAGAAAATAACTTTACCAATAAAATTAACACACAAAAACATTTTCACTACTTATCATTAATTTATGTTTTCTATATCAGAAGATATGTTTGTACTCACGGCTACACATCAAGCTCTACAAATCCAGTTTAGACTGACCTCCCATTGTAAAGGTTTACCGTACAATTCAAGGCCAGCCTATTCTGGTTTTATATAGCATGATGTGTAGCCGTGCTTTCTCATTATGTTTTTGAGAAATAAATGCAAACAGTAAATATATGTTGGTTAATAAATAAACTTTCAACTACAGTTTGTTCGATATTTACTAAGCCTGTTTGAAGTTTTCAGCGAGTGGTTAAGCAGTGATAGATTTTAATAGAAAGAATCGCCGGTATCACTATACCGGTGACCCGATTGTCACTACAATCGGGGTCGTGTAAGTTTCGCATTTCTGATTATTTTCTTTACTAATTTCGATATTTATGTATAAATTGGGTCATCATCATCATCATCATCAACCCACTACATTGTCCCACTGCTGGGCACGGGTCTCCTCTCAGTACGAGAGGGATTAGGCTATAGTCCACCACGCTAGCCTACTGCGGGTTGGCAGACTTCACACGCCGTCAAGAAAATCTCTAAAGCATGCAGGTTTCCTCACGATGTTTTCCTTCACCGTGATAATTAATTATTAATACGTACATGACTTTGAAAAGTCAGAGGTGCGTGCCGTGGATTCGAACTTTGACTTGGCAGTCCAATGGTCATATCACAAGGCTATCACTGCACTTGTTAGAGGGGGTCTTTATACATAAATATGGAATTCGATTTTCGGATCGTTCAGATCTTCAGAGAGAGATTCAGAGTTGTTTAGAACGAACTGTAGTTTCCAAGTGTGTTGAGTCATCGACCTAAGCCGGATCTGTCGGATGACAGATAATATCTGCTGCATCAGCAACAAGTAGAGCGTGCTAAAGATCGCTGTTACACGGGAGTAAGTAGCACGTGAGATGGAAGCCAAGAAATGACAGCTGCCTCGGTTTTGCAGTGCATCGGGCATGTTTGCGGAAACAAGGATATATGACTTTCATGCCATTATGCGCAAACGGTGTGCATCGATGTTGCGGCGATTCAGGGGTAGCCCTAACAGTATTTTAGCTACACTGGCGGACAAGGTTGATGGACCATTTATCAGGCTCTGGGTTGGCAGACATGTGCGTGCACATGTTCATGTAGCCAATTAATATTTATAATTATTGTATTTTTAACCCCCGACGCAAAAACGACGGGGTGATATAAGTTTGACGTGTCTGTGTGTGTGTGTGTGTGTGTGTGTGTGTGTGTGTGTGTGTGTGTGTGTGTCTGTGGCATCGTAACTCCCGAATGAATGGACCGATCTGGATTTAGTTTTTTTTGTTTGAAAGGTGAATTAGTCGGGAGTGTTCCTAGCTATGTTTGATGAAAGTCGGCCGAGATAAAGCAATTGTCGGGGGTTTTTTAAATTTTAAATTTAGTTATTAAGTTATTGTTATTAGCTACTAACATAGGCTAAGTTCATACTAACTCATTATATGGATCCCTTGGTCTGAAATAAAACCAATTTGAATTTTGAATTAATTTAGCTATAAAGGTAAATTGAGGCGAATTTTTCCGCCTTGGGCGTCAAATTTGTTTATTGGTTTTTCACAAAATTGTACATACGTCTACCGCAATTTGACGAAATGTAAGTGCCAACGTAAAATTTTAAACATCGCTAGTTCCTAATCTATCTTGCGAGAATGTAAACTGTCGATAGATCGTGAACCCCAATGTGCCTACTGCTTACAATTTAACGCATTATTTTTCGGTAGATCATAATCTAACGAAGCGAAACCGTTAAATTGTGAAATGTCATGCGACGGAACACTTGACGCGCTGTTTGGATGAACATCATATGCCTCGCGTTGTAAGCAGAAATCTATCGACAGTTTACAATTACGCGAGATAGATTATAAGCGGCACGACTATAAGACTATTTATAAGCGGCGGTAGCCTAATAGCTAGGGCGTAGGACTTGCGATCATGTGGTTGCCGGTTCGAAACTCACCCATTGCACTACCGACGTGGACCCACTCGTAATACAAGCATTTACTTAGCTTAGTACGAGGGGTTAACAAGAATACTAGTAATGTGCGACCCACAATGCTAGTAAGCTTTTTTAAAAAAAAAATATATACATATATATAATTTAACGGTATTTACAATTTTACGGTGACATTTATAATAGGTACATATATATATTCTCAGATATACTTTTTATTCGATCTGAGTATATATGATTGTACAGAAAAGCCGAGAAACCCCGCGGGTGAAGCCGTGGGTTGAAAACTAGTAAATCATAATTTTGATTTACTTCTACAGCCCACAGGAACAATAAAAACAAATTGAGTTTTCTCGATAACGAAACAATTTTTTATTCGAATGAAGTTATAATTTCTTTACAGTATATACAATTTGTAACATAACGCCTTTATCATCACGGGGTTAGGCAGACGGTGTACTAATGTATACCCACAGTTCGCCGGATGTTATCAGCATTAATGGGGTCATGCGAAAGCTGGATCACAGACTGTCATGGCCGTGACCAACGATATATAAACTATAGATACGTTACCCACTCTCTAAAATGGCACTAAGAAATCAAGGCAATTGCCCAGATTGCGTTTAGTTACGCACCAACCAGCGTTGCGCTTGGCCAATTAGAATGCAGCACTTAATAGCAACGTAACTAAAGATATATATTTGTCTCTTTCTAACAACAGGTATACCGTGAAGTGGTATTTATTTTCTTTCTCTTTCTTCGCACGTATTGGTTGCTATCTAATAGTTATGCTGTTTTTGATAGCCGTAATGTTCGTGAATAACGCGTCTTCTCTACTAATATCTATACTTATTATTATTTAATTTAATATTTTAATATGATATGAATATTATAAAGCTGAAGAGTTTGTTTACTTGAACGCGCTAATCTCAGGAACTACGGGTCCGATTTGAAAAATTCTTTCAGTGTTAGATAGCCCATTTATCGAGGAAGGCTATAGGCTAATATATCATCACGCTAAGACCAATAGGAGTGGAGCATCAATGAAATCTGTTGCAAAAACGGGAAACCATAAAATGCAGAAAAGCCGAGAAACCAAGCGGGCGAAGCCGTTGGCGGAAAGCTAGTATAATAATACGGCAAATGGTGTTTTTAATCGGTACGAGTCCGATTTACAAAAAAAAAATCATTTATGATTTATTTAATAAACATACTACGAGTATTCAATTCATGCGAATTTCTGTATGTACTCTCAAAATCCCATCAGCTTCCGTTCTCAGACATCGAATCAACAATGACTTGATTATTTCGATAATTACCCGCTCTGGCTTCGCACGGTTGTACATATACATACATACATATACCTTGTCCACCAGGTAAACCACTTTTTGACAGATTGGAACTAGTGATTGCAGGAACGTAACAATGTGATTATCGATCCGAATATTGACACTTTGATTACTGTCTAGTATTGATTTATCGATTGTTTGGTTGTCGAATCGAAAATGGTGCAACGACGAACAATAATAAATAAATATGTATAAAATTCATGAGAATGTATTAATTTTTGTATAATATTCATTTTCCATCCATTTCTTTTCAAAAATATTGTTTTATTTATTATATTGTATTGATATTAGAGTGGATGCCATTTTCCGATACTGATTTAATGTTATTGTTTAAAATGATTGCAGCGAATACATTCGATTGCATCACTAGACACGGTAGAATGTAATAATACGCTTAACAATTATATTTACCGAGCACCCTTAACCGACGGTCATGCATGAAGAGATTAATGAATGTAGATGAAGCGAAAGTAGTGTGCCAGGATCGTAGCAAGTGGAAATCTATAGTCTCTGCCTACCCCCATGGGAGACAGGCGTGACAATATGTATGTATGTATGTACAATTATATATTTTTTTTGAAAATTTGTTACCTTTATGGTATTATAATGTCTCCAAGAAGTCATAATTAAGATAATTGAATAACGTAAGGTAGATAATATATTTATTTTGTAACGCATTTCAAACTTAACTTTTACGTACCTAATCTGGAACAGCTATGTTCTAAGACATCTGTCAAAAAGTGCATCACATACCTAATGGACAAAGTATACATAGGTAATCAGTCTATTATGTTCCCACTGCTGGGACACAGGCCTCCTCTCGGTGAGAGGGAGTGGGCCGTAATCCACCACGCAGGCCCAGTGCGGGTTGGCAGATGTTCTTCGAATTTTCGGTTCTAGGACATGCCGGTTTCCTCACGATGTTTTCCTTCACTGTTTTGGGAGCAGAGGGACTATTACATGGGACCCACACATACCGGCGAAGTGTGGGTATGCATTAGTACACCGCTGCCTAACCCTTTTAGATCCTATGTAACAGGGGGCGAGCCTATTGCCATTAACCCGGATAAAACCAGACTCCGAGCTGCTACTGAGAATTTCGTAGAAAAACCCAATAACATTTTGCTCCACCTGGGGATCAAACCAAGGGCCTCAAGCGTAGCAGTCGCGCTGAGGACCACTAAACTAACGAGGCAGTCCAAAATAGGATCTAAAACATACCAGCGAACTGTGGGTGTATAGTCGCCAGCAGGTCAAGGTATACAAACAAGGATCATAAATCGAAACTCGGAGCTGCCACTAAAAATTTCATAGAAAAACCAGATAGTTTGCTCGACCTCGGAATTGAAGCCAGGACCGTAGCAGTCGCGCTTGGGACCACTGATGAGGTAAGTATTTAATATAATTAATTTATTGTTCAAATACCTTACTAAAATGTTTTAAAAACACGAAGAACGTTCAATTAATTGTAATTCCGGGTCAAATTTTAATCAGTCAGCCATTTTGGAATATTAATTAGATACCCCGTATATAAATAGTTTGGAGTAAGTTTACGTATTAAAAAATACGTCGTGTTTTGTTATTTTTTTACCAGCAATGTCGGACACATTACAGGGGCCCTAGACAATGTCACATCGTTATAATCAATAACGAAGTTAGATATCAGAAATGTATGGAATTGGCATAACCTTTCGATATTGTCACGTGATGAAATTATGTCAAATCCACACATTTCGGACATCTAACTTCGTTATCGATAATGAAGATGTGACATTGTCTAGGGGCCCTGGTAAGTATTCTTGTATTACGAGCTCAGATCAAATAAAAAGTAAAGATGGAACTTTGCGAACAAAGAGGTGAGGCCGGCTAAAACTACGCCATGCTGTCTACAACACACAATTACACGCACACACGTATACCGAAACTACGCCTTATCTTGTCAGTCGAGCTATCGAGCTATCGAAAGCTCGACTGACAAGGTAAGGCGTAGTTAACTAATACATGTGTGCGTGTAATTATGTGTTGTAGACGGCATGGCGTAGTTTTAGCCGGCCTCACTTCTTTGTTCGCTAAGTTCCATCTTTACTTTTTATTTGATCTGAGATTACGAGTGGGTTCACGTCAGTAGTGCAAAGGGTGGGTTTCGAACCGGCAACCACATGATCGCAAGTCCGACGCCCGAGCTATTTGGCTATTATTAATGGCTATATTATAGGTTAGTACCATATGAGTAAGTACTTCATTGTTTGACTTTAACATTTCGCCTTGGACTTTCGGAGTTCATTGCCGATTGGCTGATAATTATATTTAAATGTTTCAAGTAGTTATCATTGTATGTGTCACCTACTCACGAGTTTTTGGTACAATAAAAAGAGCCTTACAGTAAACACTGTGACATTTTAGTAGTCTTACACGAAAAAGGGCCCGTCATATTTTTTTTTTAAAAAGCTTACTAGCAATGTGGGTCACACATTACTAGTATTCTTGTTAACCCCTCGTGCTAAGCTAAATGCTTGTGTTACGAGTGGGTTCACGTCGGTAGTGCAATGGGTGGGTTTCGATGCCCTAGCCGCTACCGCCGCTAATCGCACTCCATAATCTTTTTAGATATTATAATATCACAAACATTAATTTATAAAAAACACTATAAGTAAATCAATTATCATAAAAGGTGTACTATGGGCTTTGCAGGGCATGGCAACTTAGAAGAGAGAAGGAAGCTATCAATATTAAGTATTTAGAAAATTAAAATACACACGAACCCACTTGTTTTTTTTAACATAACATACCATCACGCCTGTATTCCCCGAAGGGTTAGGCAGAGGTGTACTTAAAGTACACCCACAGTTCGCTGGGATGTTTAGGTCCCATGTAATAGGGGGCCAGCCTATTGCCATTCACCGGGCACAAATCCAGACTCCGAGCTGCTACTGGGAATTTCATAGAACAACCCAATAACACTTTGCTCGACCTGGGGATCGAACCCAAGACCTCTAGCGTAGCAGTCGCGATTGGGACCACTAGACTAACGAGGCAGTCAGTTGTTTTTTTAATATCTTCATTATAGAGAATTCAATTTTTTTTAAAATTTTATAATAGTATAGATAGATAATTAAGTCAATTGAATATTCCGAGATTTCGACTTTTGCGAGTTATAGTCAGATTCCCGTAACAAACTGACAAGCAGACAGATTTTTTCGTAAAACAACTTGGAGAAGAATGGTATTTTTTTTCTAAATAATCCAGACAGTACTTATTTGTATCAGCAGATCTGTGAGTTTTACAATGCAAGGCAATATCTTATTAAGCTCTTGAAGAAAGAGCCATAGCAGTTTTGAATTGACCTTTTTTTTTTTTTTTTTTTTTTTTTTTTTTTTTTTTTTTTTTTTTGTCGGGGTTGGAAATGCTTTATGCACTATCCACCGCCCTGGGGAGAGCGATGGGGTGTGTCGGACTCCGCTCTGAAAAGAGCGATCTACCGACTAAAACCAACCTCGGCGTTTCGCGTCACCACTTCAGTGCCGGGAATACGGGAGAGTTCCTAACTGACGGCACGCATACATCAGTCATCGTGTAGCTCAACCATTATTTAGGGAGCTCAACGACCCGTCGCACAACGAAAGCTCAACACATTTGCGTAGGTCATGTGAAATACGTCGTATAAATTAATATACAATTATTAAAACGTTAATGCCTCATTAGTCTAGTGGTGCTAAGCGCGACTGTTACGCTAGTGGTCCTGGGTTCGATCCCCAGGGCGAGAGTCATCGGGTTTTTTTGAAATTCTCAGTAGCAGCTCGGAGTCTGGATTTGTGCCCAGTTAAATGCAATAGGCTCGCCCCCTATTAAACAAAAAAAAACATACCGGCGAAGCGTGGGTGCACATTTAGTACACCTCTGTCTAACCCTTCGGGGAATACAGGCGTGGTGGTATGTAAATATTAATTATCATTAAGTAACCACGGTAAACGCTAGGTAGTACGCATAGTTAGGTTGTAACAAGTGCCGTTAAGACAGAATACTACAGTCTCAGAAACCAGTATCTTGTACCGTTACGTCAATGATGCTTGAGCCTTAAGAAATTAACTTCAAATAAGCAAGGAGGACAATTTCTATATAAATACATATAAATTGCGAAAATCTGTATTCTTATATACAAGGACTCCTGGACGGAATACCCCATAAGTTGATATTTTTCGTCAGTTTCTCAGATCAAATAAAAAGTTAAGATGGAACTTTGCGAACAAAGAAGTGAGGCCGGCTAAAACTACGCCTAGCCGTTTACAAACACAATTACACGCACACACGTATACCGAAACTACGCCTTATCTTGTCAGTCGATTCGATCGAGGTATCGAAAGCTCGACTGACAAGATAAGGCGTAGTTAACTAATACATATGTGCGTGTAATTGTGTGTTGTACACCGTTAGGCGTAGTTTTAGCCGGCCTCACTTCATTGTTCGCAAAGTTCCATCTTAACGTTTTATTTGATCTGAGGTCAGTTATTAAAGAAAAACAGACTTTTCCTACAAAAGTGCTATACCCTACAGTTCAAAATGTATGGAGCAGGAAACCTACTAAATCATGTACTGAATTCATATTCATAAGCGGCTGTAGCCTAATGGCTAGGGCGTCAGACTTGCGAGCATGTGGTTGCCGGTCCGACCCCTAGTCCCTACCCATTGCACTACCGACGTGAACCCACAAGCATTTAGCTTAGCACGAGGAGTAACAAGAATATCGGCGGTAGCCTAATGGCTAGGGCGTCGGACTTGCGATCATGTGGTTGCCGGTTCGAACCCCACCCATTGCACTACCGACGTGAACCCACTCGTAACACAAGCATTTAGCTTAGCACGAGGGGTTAACAAGAATACTAGTAATGTGTGACCCACATTGCTAGTAAGCTTTTTGAAAAAATAGACAAGTCGGTTCCCAGTTCGAGTATTATTGATTTTTTTTTATGAAATTATCAGGAGCAGCTCGGAGTCTGGATTTGTGTCCGGTTAATGGCAATAGGCTCACTCCTATGTATGTACACCCCGTATGTAAGAGATTTTGGCTGTGCTGCAGTTTCGAACGCCTAACTCCAGATGTACACAGTTTCGAGAACAACCTTCTCATTCTGTGTTGACGATAATAAAGAAAGAAAGAAAACTTTTTGTTCCGATTTGGTACAATAATATATTTTTTAAAAATCTCTTTTAAGCTTACTAGCAATGTGGGTCACACATTACTAGTATTCTTGTTAACCCCTCGTGCTAAATGCTTGTGTTACGTGTGGGTTCACGTCAGTAGTGCAATGGGTAGGGTTCGAACCGGCAACCACATAATCGCAAGTCCGATGCCCTAGCCATTAGGCTACCGCCGCTTTTTAATCTAATTAAAAAGTTAATATACAGTAACCCTGCACGTGATCAGAACAGGACCCTATGTCAGCATAATGCTGCGACATTACAGCATAATGTCACAGCGCTGGTTTAATAATGTATATGTATTACACACAAATACACACTTTTTCACACACGCACGCACGCACGCACAGGCACGCACGCACGCACACACACACACACACACACACACACACACACTCACACACACACACACACACACACACACACACACACACACACACACACACATACACACACACACACACACACACACACACACACACACACACACACACACACACACACACATGCGCTAGATCTTTTATCATATTTTTTTTTATTATTATTAAGCCTGATGTATTGTTATATTTATTTTATTGTTATTGTCATGAAATAAGCCAGTCATGTAATAGGAGGACACTGGCTCCTGCAACACAGTTTTTACTAGCGTAGGAGTCAGAGAATCTACACTGTTGTACAAATTTGTTTTATGTCAATAAAGTAAATTGAATTGAATTGAATTGAAATATTGTGTTGTAAACTTTCGACAATTTAAGCGAATGAAGACTATTTCTATTCTACGATTTAAACATCTCTTTGTGGAAAAAAAACAGGTGACCACAAACGCATAGAGTACAATGTGTTAAATGCCTTTCACTATTTAGCATGAAGCAACATGAGCTCAATATTGTCAGTTGCTAAACGATTTCGACTCTTGTTTAGCACTCTAGAAGATATATTCGTGGGTCATAAGTTCAAGTCGCACACCGATGAGACTGTAATAAGGCTAAATATAGACTGCTTCTGAGAATTTCATAGAAAAACCCAATAACACACACTCGACTTGGGGATCGAACCTCTAGCGTAGCAGTCGCGCTTAGGACCACTAAACTAGTGAGGCAGGCAAGTTTTTAAACATTTGAATAAAATCTATACTAATCTATACTTTTTATATTTATTATATTTTTATTGTATTCATATTTATACATTTAATATCTATACTTCTATACTTATATTATAAAGCGGAAGAGTTTGTTTGTTTGTTTGTTTGCTTGAACGCGCTAATCTCAGGAACTACGGGTCCGATTTGAGAAATTCTTTCAGTGTTAGATAGCACATTTATCGAGGAAGGCTATAGGCTATATATCATGATGCTAAGACCAATGGGAGCGGAGCATAAATGAAAAATGTTGCAAAAACGGGAAAAAATATTCCTTTTAAATGCAGAAAAGCCGGAAAACCACGCGGGCGAAGCCGTGGGCGGAAACTAGCTCAACTAGTTTTAAATAAAAACTTTCGACCGATTTCGATAAAGACTTGACTTAAATGGAACAAAAAAATAATCATCAAAATCAATTCATTAATTGGCGGAATTATCGCATAACAAACATCCAAAAAAAAAACATACAGTAGAATTGAGAACCACCTCCTTTTTGAAGTCGGTTGCGAAATATCCACGAATGGGAAACATTATACGACCCTAATTATCTTTACCTAATTGTTTTTGAACCTTATTAAAGAAAATAATCGCAAACGCGAAACATATACCACCCCAATCGTCTTTACACCGACTTTTTCTATTAAAAATTATCACTGCTAAACGACTTACTGACAACTTCAGAAATGAACAAACTGTATGGTTCTGTATCTTCGAGTAACTTTCTGACAACTTCAGAAATGAACAAACTGTATAGTTCTGTATCTTCGAGCAACATTTCCGTGTTGTTCGAAGTTCTGTATTCAAATATAAATAAACTAGCTTTCCGCCCACGGCTTCGCCCGCGTGGATTCCCGTTTTTGCAACATTTTTAATTTATGCTCCGCTCCTATTGGTCTTAGCGTGATGATATATAGCCTTCCTCGATAAATGGGCTATCTAACACTGAAAGAATTTTTCAAATCGGACCCGTAGTTCCTGAGATTAGCGCGTTCAAGCAAACAAACAAACTCTTCAGCTTTATAATATTAGTATAGATATATTTAAATAAAATTACGTGTCAAATGTCACGCCTGTATTCCCCGAAAGGCTAGGCAGAGGTGCAATATAGTTAACCCTCAGTTCGCCGGTATGTTTTGGTCCCAATGTATTATGCCCGGGCATTTATTTTTGATGCCCAATATGCATTGTCAGAAACTCATCTATAACATGGGTTTAGGCTCTTATTTTATTTGGTATTAACCCATTTCCATGTAGGGTATAGGGGACGAGCTTATTGTCAAATCCGAACTCTGAGCTGCTACTTTACAGCGACTTTCATAGAAACCCCCAATAACATTGGTCGGATTTCTATGGTTTAAAAAATATGTAGGTAATATTTGTAGGTATGTTTTTGTTTTTTTTTATTACATTAAGTACTATAACTATAAATAATATGTTATATATTATTATAAACAAAACCAATGACAATAACAATTACTTAGGTATTTATTCGCAATTCTTAAATTTACATAAAGTAATACAAAACTTCACTCACCTGGAAATTATCACTCAATTACAATTCAAAACACTTTGTATCCTAAATATTCTTAACAAAACATGAAACCTATTTACACTGCGTTTAAAAAATAAAAGGTTGTCACTTAAATGCACGGGCGCCGATCTGAAAGACGTGCAAACTCCTTGCAGTCGAATAATGTACTAAAATATAAGAAACAGTTATGTCGTATTTCTTTGCCCGGCGAAAGTAGGCATGACATCGAGTTGTTTACGCATAAAAACTGCGATTTGTATGTTTGTGTGTAAAAAATGTTAGTACTGGAAATGTGCCAGACTATCACGCCTGTATTTCTCGACGGTTAGGCAGAAGTGTAGTGATATGCTGCCACATTTCGCCTGTATACAGTTTTCCATGAAAACGGGTCACCCATTTAAGTTGATAAACTTTATTAATACTTACAACTGGCGTCCATTAAACGGGATATAGATATCGTTTCGAATGGATGAAAATATGGCAAAATACTTAGGTACTTGTAACAAAATAATACCATTATGTCTGTATTTCCCGAAGGGTATTATATATATTTATTGTTTTATATATATTATATTTTTTATTTATTCATGGTAGGCCTACGCTTGACTGCCAGTTCGCTTGATGATAAGCGACACTGCGATCTACGAAGAAGTACGGTTGCCTAGAAGAAACCGATTCACATAAAAAATCATTTAATGCATTTTTTACTGTGGCGGTTTTGAACAGCTAACTTCAGACGCCAGACTATTTTGAACAAACAGTACCTATCTTGTCTTTTGTTCCGTGATTATTAAAAAACATATATAAAATACATATATAAAATACATACTTACATAGAAAATGTATGTATATAAGTTATAAGTACAACAACATAAAGACAATGACAAAATCAATTCTATCTATCTATATAATTCAAGATAGATTACTAGGTAGTACTTTTTGAACGTCATTTTGTTACATTATTAACAGCCCTAAAAATGGTTGTCCTCCACCAACACCTAGTGTTTTTGCTGGAAATTCTGGAACAAAGAAGCAGCGCAACAAATTCCTTAATAACACATTTCTATCAGTTCATTTACGAAGGCGTTAGTAACATAATCTTTTCTTTTATTAAGTTGGTCCATTTTTATCTTCATGCCTCATTATATTTACAAGGGGATCATGCGGTACCTACAGTAGGTGTAGATTAAGTGTTTTTGAGACATTAGGTACCTGTTAAATAAAAAATCCAAAATGGTAATCGCCTCATCTTTTAACCCCGACGGAGGTTTTTTTTAAACTTTGACTAAAAATTATTCAAAGTATGTATGGCACAGGCAAAGTCACGATTTACGACTAGCTTTTATTGACACTTCATTAGTACCTAGTGTAAAGAGGTTAGTCCTACATGGAGTATTTGTTAGTTTTTTTTTAATACATTGTCGCTAATAGAATTGGCGGGAAACTTTCCTCGTGACAGTGACCACAAATAATCTAGAGCGAACGCTGTTATCATTGAGTACTTTGTCATAGTTATGGAGTGTAGAAGTAAGGAGGTTGTCTCACATGGGGGAAAGTTGAAAAACTATCCAGAATGGCGCGCCATTCTGGACAGTTTTGCGCCGACGCTGATCATGATCAGGCTGATCAGGGTATCGTATGAATGTGGCAGACGGATTTAGGTTTGATCTTCATCTTTAGCGATAGTACCAAATATGCCATAACGAAGCGGAAGTTTTTCTTTCCTTATTTATTTATCTATCTTACTCTAATAAATTGTGGTGCTTTCTTAAAAATTTACCATACTGAATTAAATAATATTTAAATGTTAAAATATATAACATAGGGTAAAAATCATTGCAATCGATTCTGTTACTGATTCTGAACAAACTACTTTCGGCTTTCGGCTCAACAAAAACTAACGTTGTATATACAATGGACATCTTCCTTGCCTTTTTGAAAAATACCTATGTTAGGGTCGCCTGCCAATCTATCTAGATACAGCTGTACCTACTTGTATTTTACACGAAGCATCTGCCACCGGACTTGTGGCCAATATCTACTAATATTCTGAGGAAAGAGTTTTCAGGCTTTTTGGGCTTCGGACTGCCTTACGAGCAGGCGAGCTCCCTGATGGTAAGTAGTCATCACCGCCCATGGACATCTGCAACACCAAAGGAGTTACAGATGCGTTGCCGAGCCTATTTAAGGAAAAGGGAGGAGAAGGAGAAAAGTATAAGGAAGGGGATAGAGGGAGGAATTGGGCCTCCAGTGCTCCACACTCACCGTACGGAACGCAACAGTATGCATACTGCTACTTCATCATCATCACATTGTCTCACTGCTGGGCACGGGTCTCCTCTCATAACGAGAGGGATTAGGCTATAGACCACCACGCTAGCCTACTGCGGGTTGGCAGACTTCACATGCCGTAAAGAAAATCTCTCAAGAATGCAGGTTTCCTCACGATGTTTTCCTTCACCCTTTAAGCGCGTGATAATTAATTATTAATACGAACATGACTTCCTGGATTCGAACTCGAGACCTTTGTCTTGGCAGTCCAATGGTCATATCACTGCTCACCTATACTGACATCAATCTTTCTTTCTTTCTTTCTACTACAAGAATGCCAACACTATGATTACCAATTTTGCAACAAATAAAACCATCAAATATAATGCTCAGTTTAATATTGGATAATTGATTATAATAATAATAATAATTCAGTGTCATTTTGAGAATTCTGCATTTGATTGGTTGGTTCGTTATCCTGCCGCTGGCGCTGCCGTCGTTGGGTGGGTCGCCGATGTAGGCGTTTTTTTGGTGGTGGACAATGGCCGTGCCGATGCCATCCGTCGCTACGAAACAAAAAAAACATTATTTTGACTTAAGGCTAAAGCGTCAGCACTGGGCGCAAAATTCAAATTGTTCTTGGTTTTTCGCAAATTATCCGTATATAATTATATATATTATTATTTCGGTTATAACCTACGAATAAATAATGTCGTTATAACACATTCTAGGCACGCACGGCTACACATCAAACTATACAAATCCATTATAGACTGGCCTTGAATTGTGCGGAAAATCTTTACAATAGGAGGTCAGTCTAAACTGGTTTTGTATAGCGTGATGTGTAGACTGCCTTACTAGTCAAGAGTCAAGCAGTCGCGCTTGGGACCACCCAAGCGCGACTGCTACGCTAGAGGCCCTGGGTTCGATCCCCAGGTCGAGCAGTGTTATTGGGTTTTTCAATGAAATTCCCAGTAGCAGCTCGGCTCGCCTAACCCTTCGGGGAATACAGGCGTGATCGTATGTTTTATGATGTGTAGCCGTGTGTACATGACAGTTGAAATTGCGACATCAACAAAAACTTTGTGGAACGCAATAAATAAATGAATGAATGAATGAATGATAACTTATTCACGATTGAGTATTAAAATCTTTGCTTAAAAATCGTTATGGTCGAAGATTTTGGTGTTAAATAAATCTATTTACTTTATCTAAATCTCCTACGATAGCGATTTTAAAGCAAAATTTGGCTAGTAGTGCTATAAATTGGCTAGTAGTGCTATAAATTGGCTAGTAGTGCTAAAAATTGGCTAGTAGTGTTAAAATTGGCTAGTAGTGCTAAAAATTGGCTAGTAGTGCTAAAAATTGGCTAGTAGTGCTAAAAATTGGCTAGTAGTGCTATAAATTGGCTAGTAGTGCTATAAATTGGCTAGTAAGCTGTATATAAGAAAAAACTTACTCCTCCTCCTTCTGCTTCAGGTGAAGGCTCTTCGGAAGACTCCTCGGCGGGCGCTGCTCCCTCCTCTGTACTCTCACCGGTGGCTTCAGGAGTAGGGTCGTCGGATGCACCCGCGTTGCCTTCGGCGGGGGGGGCGGCATCTGTATTGCTATCACTGTCACCGTCACCGTCGCCTTCAGTAGCCCCTATCAAACAAAACCGCTTTTATTAGTATTTTATGGGGTGGATGGGACCTTCTAACAATACGGCGCGTGTCTTAAAGCAAGGCTCTCTGTATCCAGCAACTCGACGAGAGCCTCATCAGATGTTGGTCGAGGCTCTTGGCTGTTAAAATAAAATAAAAGATCATGTATTTTTAGACAGAACGGCAGTGAGAGAAAAGTTAAAAGGGAATCGATTGCAAAGACATGCATTTTCAAATTAAAGAAAATTTCTAGTGAAATGCGGTGTGTGCGGTAAGCGTCTGGTGTACTTAACCAGAAAGATGCAGGTTCAAACCCAGCCTGAGACCAAACTTTTCTTTCACTAGAAATTTTCGTTAATTAGAAAATTCATATCTTTGTCAACATTTCGCAACATTTAATGCTAAAAAATAATAAAAAAATAAGGAAATCGTTTGTCTTGATATGGGCACGTGATGAGGAGGGATGAAACGCATTTGGTAACTAAAAGAGTGGAAGGATAGAGGGGTAGAGGGAGACCAAAGAAAAGATGGTTGGATTGTGTGAAGGCAGATATGATGGAAAAGGGATTAAATGACGAGATGACGACTAACAGGTATGAATGGAAGATAAGGCAGGCTGCAGACCACAAATAAATTGGGAAAAGGGCAGGAAGATGTATTTTCAGTCAGACTCCATAGTAATTATAAGTCATAAAAATACAAATTAATCTGTAGTAGCCTTGATCCGTACCGCACCGCAGAGTAGCGCGGGAGTGCGGTTTTTTTACGTTGCTTGGAAGTATCTCTTTTTGTACTGAACATGAAACATGCGCATTCACGCGCAGTGTTGTGGCTCCGTCGCCCAGTAAATGAATAGCCTAATCCTGACATAAACATGTTGCAAACATCTATCTAGCTCTTACTTTCAAAGAGCGAGTGTTTGCAACATGTTTCGGTCGGCAGTTTAATTTGATATTTTTGATACAAGACTGAATTCGGTGAGACTAGAATTTTTCTCAAATTACTATATTGTTGTTGTTTTATTTATTACCGCACAGTTAAGTACATCTGTTGTAAACAATTGTTTTAAGTGAAGACCTTTTATTGGCTGTATGTCGCCTAAAATTTTGTTTAAGTAAGCTGTTATTTGCTGTTGGTTTTCCGAATATTCATCATCAACCTATTATATTGCCTCACTGCTGAGCACGGGTCTCCTATCAGTACGAGAGGGATTAGGCTATAGTCCACGACGCTAGCCTACTGCGGGTTGGCAGTCTTCACACGCCGTCAAGAAAACCTCTCAGGCATGCAGGTTTCCTCACGATGTTTTTCCTTCACCGTTTAAGCGCGTGATAATTATTATTAATACGCACATGACTTCGAAAAGTCAGAGGTACGTGCCTTGGATTCGAACTCGAGACCTTTGACTTGGCAGTCCAATGGTCATATCACTAGGCTATCACTGCACTTTTCGAACACTTCCGAATATTGAATAAATAAATAAAACATGTTTGCAGCATGTTTTGTCGTCAGTGAAAACGCGGGGTGCCAACCTAAACCACGCGAACATTTTGTGAAGTATGAAGTTTTATGTCGCTCATCGCATTCACAATGTTCACGATATCTTTTGACTCTTCTAGTCTTTTACGCCCCTAGTAACAGGGAAATCAATATTTTAGTTCTGTTTACGACTGGAGACTGGTATAGAACTGACTAATCTGGCGGGAAATTTATTCACAGTGCGTGTCATTTGACATTTCCGCTAGAGTAAAATTCGCGCCAATTTTATTAGCAGGCCTGTCAAAATCTTATGTCACTGTCTTTTTCTGCTGTCGTGTCATTAATGTCAAAATCATAACCCCTAGAAAGAAAATGTACAATTTGTTCGAAATACCCAACCAATTTTCATTTCCTTATCTCCCACTTCTCTCCTAAATTAATAAATATTTTGGCTTAATTTATAAATGAAAACGATCTTAAATTTTAACTGCTAAGACTAATATCTACCACGAAGTCAAAAGCTCGACGGTGGTCTTTAGCGAGTCGCCGTCTCAACGTGACACTGGCAGAATAGCCGCAATCGGCTCAATTGCCAAAAAGAAAAAAAACTAAGCCTGTATGAAGTTTCCGCAAGTGGTTTAGCAGTGGTCAATTATAATAGAAAGAGTCGTTTAAAGACGATTAGGGTCGTAAATGTCTAATAATTTTATTTACTTATTTAGATATTTATGTATTAAACACTTAAGGCTAAAGCTTCAGGGTTGGGCGCAAAATTCAAATATTTTCTTGGTTTTTGGCAATTTTTTCGGCTATATCACAATCTAGGTACAGCCGCCAGCACATTAGGTTATACAAAACTGTCAAATTTTTCAAATTATTTTAAACTTAAGGTTTAAAATCATTTTACCTTAACCATTAAAACTAATGGTTAAGTTCAAAATCGACTGAAACGAATTGAATTTGTGGAAACTTGATGTGCTGGCGACCGTACATGGCAATAGAAATTGCGACAACAATAACTTATTCACAAAATAAATAAATAAATAAAAATTGCTATCGTGTAAATTGTATTTTTTCACCGAATCCACTATTTTACGTAAAATACTTTGTACCTAGAATGTTTAATAGCCAAAAAATTTGCAAAAAAACAAGAAAAAATTGAATTTCGCGCACAAATCCGACGCTTTAGGCTTAATCAGACAGGCTTAGTTATTTCGAACAAACTGTATTAAAAGATTTATTAATTGAAACTTGCGTTTACCTGGTGTTGCAACAGCTGTCGGGCTGGGGAAACTGAAACGAAACAAAATAGTTATACAGCATAATTTTTAGTATATGCGAATAATTTTTACAGCATGTCATGTTTTGTCCCAAAAATTTTAAGTACCTATACGCGCACAACACTGGTCACGGCCGGTCATAGCGCAGGCTATGGCTCAGGCTCAGGCTTCCCCTCCAACACCCCTCCGTGTTGGAGGGGAAGGGGGGGGGGTGGTCAAACAACCCCTTCAGTCGCCCGAAGTCGATGCCACAGATTGATGCGACGTGCGATAGACAACCAGATAACATAACAAGCTTATAAATTTGTCATTTTTCACGATACAGTTTTGAAATTTTGTACATAGATTCTTTATCTAAAAATACTAGATACGTGTTTCGTGTTTCGCATATACCAAAACTGACCTTGTATAAGTAAACAAGTACGCGCGGCTACATGTCAAGCTATACAAATCCAGTTTACGCTGGCCTCTTATTGTATGGAAAGCATATACAATGCGAGATCAGCTTAACTGGAACTAAGCCGTGGGTACCTAGTATTTTTTATAGTATGCACAATGCATGCTTAATTTTTTTTTTAACCTTTTAAGTGCGTGGCTAAATATCAATTGCCGTGCCCCTAGCGCGCGGCTACAAATCGATAAAATTATGTAGGAATTATTTATAATAAGGAGGAGCAATTGTGTTAAGTTTTCAATGCTTATTAATCTAGTAACAGTAAATAATAGCTCTATTTAATAATAGTTTTAGTTGTAACACGCAGTTAATAGGACGAAAATAGAACGAAAAAATCATGCGTTCTGTTTTTATTTTTTTTTATGGTATAACTCGGCAAACGAGCAGACGAGCTACCTGATGGTAAGTAGTCATCGCCGCCCATGGACATCTGCAAAACCAAAGGAGTTGCAGATGCGTTGCCGAGCCTAGGATGGAGAAGGAAGGGGATTGCGGGAGGATTTGGGCCTCCGGCCCTCTCGCTCACCGAACGAAGCGCAGTAACTAAACGCTACTACTCGGACGTCGGTCTTCTGCAAGAGTGTGGTACTTTCCCCGGTCAAGCCGGCCCATTCATGCTGCGAACAGCGTGGCCCTACCACGACAAAAAAAGTGTCTGTGTTCTGTGTCGCAGAAATACGACACGAGCGGTAGGGGCACGGAAATATTTGTCGCATATATGCGACACAAGCGGTCAAAAGGTTAAAGAAGCTATATTCTTTTTAACCTCTCGTGCTAAGCTAATTGCTTGTGTTACGAGTGGGTTCACGTCGGTAGTGAAATGGGCGGGTTTCGGACTAGCCACCACATGATCGCAAGTCCGACGCGCCATTCGGCTACCTCGAACCAGCCCTCGCGGTAAGCATCCAAATCATCCCGCCACCTCTTTCTAGGCCGATTTCTAGGCCAATTTACTTAATTTACCTAATTTGCGTGAGTGGCTACAAAGTAGCTTAGGGCGCCGGGCGGCGCAGGCGAGTGATTGACCTCCCGTTCGGTGTTTCTTGGCTCAATTTCGTAATAAAAATGGGTGTCCAACTTGAATGATTTTTAACATGTTTTGAAACACCATTGCAATGGATTCTGTTACTGATTCTGAAAAAACTACTTTCGGCTTTCGGGTAAACAAAAACTAACGTTGTATATCAATATTTTTTTTGTAAAGCTTACTAGCAATGTGGGTCGCACATTACTAGTAATCTTGTTAACCCCTCGTACTAAGCTAAATGCTTGTGTTACGAATGGGTTCACGTCGGTTGTGCAATGGGTGAGTTTCGAACCGGCAACCACATGACGCTCTAGCCATAAGGCTACCGCCGCCGATCTATTGATCCACTACTGAGTACTAAGTGACAGGGGTGATACTAAAGTCCACCAGTGAACTATAGTGATCCTACTACGGGTTGACCCTACTGCGGGCTGGCCCTACTGCGGGCTGGCCTTACTGCGGGCTGGCTCTACTGCGGGCTGGCTCTACTGCGGGCTGGCCCTACTGCAGATTGGCCCTACTACCGGCTGCCCTACTGCGGGCTGGCCCTACTGCGGGCTGGCTCTATTGCTGGGTGGCCCTACTGCAGATTCGCCCTACTACGGGCTGGCCCGCAATAGAGCCAACACGCAGTAGGCTGCGGGTTCGCTCTATTGTGGGGCACAACTACTTACTATATAAATTAGCTACATACCCGATTTCCATGATGGTTTTGGTAACTTGTTCTCCTTCCAGAACAAATACGGTTTGGTAGACTCCCTCGTATGCTGAAGTGAATTCCGTTATTCGTACTGTTAATAGAAATTCACCTGGCTGCAATAATAATACTTTGTTAGCGGCGGAAGCTCAATGGTTAGCCGTCGGACTTGCGATCATGTGGTTGCCGGTTAGAAACCCACCCATTGTACGATCGACCGTCGCGCTTTTGGAATACTACACTAATGATATTTTTTTTAAGCTCATTTAAGGTCGCACATTACTATTATTCTTGTTCACCCCTCGTACCAAGCTAAATGCTTGTGTTACGAGTGGGTTCACGTCGGTAGTGCAATGGATGGGTTTCGAATCGGCAACTACATGATGACAAGTCCAATGCCCTTTACAGAAATTAATATCATTTCATCACTTGTCTGAAGTTTTTTGTAAGTGGTTTTGCTGTGGTAAATTTTAATATAAAGACGATTAGGGTTGAAAACGTTTAATGCGTTTGTGATTATTTTACTTATTAATTCAGAATTTTATGTATAAAAACACTTAATTAAGCGATTATATCTATGCGGTAGTTCGGAACGGCTAACTTCTAACAAGCTCAGTTATTTCAATCAAACTGCAGTGAAGCATTTGTACCTATAATGGTAGCAAACCTCTTAATATTATAATTTGAGAAACGTTGAACCGGATTACACGCGCAATGGTAAATAACATGGACGTATCAAGCAAAGACTGACAATCTCCATACAAAATACCGCAGAACATTCCTTAGTTCTCATTGCGATCATAGATGGCGCTATGAGTCCCATAGTCTTTTTTTATGGCATCGAACGAGCGGGCGAGCTACCTGATGGTAAGTAGTCATCGCCGCCCTTGGACATCGGCAAACCCAAAGGATTTTTACGAAACGCAACAGTATGCATACTGCTACTTGACGTCGATATTCTGTGGGAGGGTAGTACTTTCCCGGTCGTGCGGACCACATTCATGCTGGCATGTACACATTAGTATTATCACAAGTTTATGATAATAGTTTCTCTTACCTGTTTTGGGGATGGCTCTCCAATGGTGTAAAAAGCTATAGAGCCGACATTTGTTCTCCTAGTCTGGGTCTCCAATGGTATACCGTTAACACTGACCTGAAAATTTCAGAAAGGAGGCTTTATCAAGACTCGTAGAAGCAATGACTTTTACATTGTGTAAAAGAGATGGCGCTGTTTAACGGCAAAATATATTAATATTAGGAGATTGATGAAGTTTTACCATATAACAGGGGGCGAGGTGCTATATACACTTGAAAAATCCAAGCTTTTATTGGAAATTTAATACATACATACACTCACGCCTTTTTCCCGCAGGGATAGATAAACCAATAACACTTTGCTCGATCTGGGAATCACTAGAGTACCGAGGCAGTTTCTAATCTCAGTCGTAGCAACCTTCTTCTTAGTTATTTGCTGTTCGTAAATTTCGCTATTAAAACCCTAGAGCTGCTAGACCGATTTGGTTTGCTAATTTTGGTTTTGAAATAATAATTATATACTTATTTGGGGATTTTTTCCATATTTTCTCATTCTATAGGTGGCGCTGCAATCGAGTTAAGGCAGGACGTGTTGTTGTTCTGTGGGTGTGTATGAGTGTGTGGGTTGCTGTAAGTCTATGGATGTCTATGAGTGTGTATGTTGCTGTAGGTCTGTGGGTGCATGGGTGAGTAGGTTGCTGTAGGTCTGTTCGTTGTCTATGGGTGTGTATGAGTCGGTGGGTTTCTGTAGGTCTGTGGGTGTATGAGTGAGTGGGTTGCTGTAGGTCTGTGGGTCGCTGGAGGCCTGTGGGTGTATGGGTGTGTGTATGGGTATATGGAGCTTTGGGTCTGTGTGTGTGTGGGACTGTGGGTGTGTGTTTGTATGTAACATTTTCCCATACCTTTTCGACTGTACATTCTCCACCGCAAGAGAACTTTAATTCATGCTCGAATTGTTCACCTTCTGATGGTGGGGCCAGTAACTTAGAAGTGGGTAATGTTATAGCTGAAAAAAGGAAAGAAAGTTTATTCTGACAGTCAAACACAATACAGAATACAAAACAATCAATAAAGACCACATACAAGATAAGATTTATAGCTTTGGTAAAAATATGAGTAACTGAATACTGTACCTACAGTCGAAAAAAATGTTAAGTAGGGTTTTTTTATGGCTAAACCATGGAGAATTTTCTCCTCCGTGGGCTAAACTATATACCTACATACATACTAACTAATTTTGTCCGTCTTTGGCCGCCATTTTTTTTTAAATAAAAAGCTTACTAGCAATGTCGGTCGCACATTACTAGTATTCTTGTTAACCCCTCGAACTAAGCTAAAATGCTTGTATTACGAGTGGGTTCACGTTGGTAATGCAATGGGTGGGTTTCGAACCGGCAACCACATGATCGCGAGTCCGATGCTCTAGCGAATTGAAGCGGCTACCGCCGCTTAAAATCAATAAATATTAATATTTGTAATAGTAATGAAAAATTTAAAAAACACCAGCGCAATCGCAATTGCATTATATCTCGACCGATTTTCATCAAACATAAAGTTTGTTCGAAATAAGTAAGCCGATCGGAAGTTGTCTGCAAGTGGTTTAAAAGTGGTAAATTTTAATAGAAAGAGTCGGTGTAAAGATAATTAGAGTCGTATGTATATGTTTCACATTTCTAATTATTTTGTTTACTAATTTCGATATTTATGTATTAAAACAAATAAATATCGAATCTGCCTCATTAGCCTAGTGGTCCTAAGCGCGACTGCTATGCTAGAGGTCCTGGGTTCGATCCCCAGGTCGAGCAAAGTGATATTGGGTTTTTGTATGAAATTCTCAGTAGCAGCTCGGAGTCTGGATTTGTGCCCGGTTAATGGCAATAGCGAGCCTATTGCCATTAACCGGGCACAAATCCCCCGTTACATGGGACCTAAACATACCGGCGAAACATAGGTGTACATTTGTACACCTCTGCCTAACCCTTCGGGGAATACAGGCGTGATGGTATGTTATGTATTAAAACACTTAATTAAACGATTTTATCACCACGGTAGTTCGGAACGGCTCACTTCCGATCGGCTTACTTATTTCGAACAAACTGTTGCTAAGAACACTCCCGACTAATTCATCTTTCCAACAAAAAAGCAAACAAAATCAAAATCGGTTCATCCATTCGAGAGCTACGATGCCAAAGACAGACACACGCACAGACACGTCAAACATATGACACCCCGTCGTTTTTGCGGCAGGAGATTAAAAAGATTTACTTACCGGGTGCTAAAAATTAAAATAAATAATAATATTTTTTTTCCCGTATAAGTATACAAATAAAACAAGATATCGATTAAATCTTAGATCCTTTTTTGTTGTGGTAGGGCCACGCTGTTCGCAGCATGAATGGCCCGGCTCGACCGGGGAAGTACCACACTCTCGCAGAAGACCGACGTCCGAGTAGTAGCGTTCGTTCGGTGAGCGAGAGGGCCGGAGGCCCAATTCCTCCCCCAATCCCCTTCCTTCTCCTTTTTTCCTTCCCCTCCCTTTCCCTAAATAGACTCGGCAACGCATCTGCAACTCCTTTGGTTTTGCAGATGTCCATGGGCGGCGATGACTACTTACCATCAGGTAGCTCGCCTGCTCGTTTGCCGAGTTATCCCATAAAAAAAAAAATCCTATTCGTTGCCTGCGGTGGCGGCGTATTAACATAAAACATACACCACATTAATTTTAAGATAGACTACCAGCAGTACAATTTCGTTCAGTCGTTTTTCCGTTATGCGTTTACAAACATACAGACAGTCACAAAAAAAAACAGAAATTGTGGTTTTGACTTCTGTTGCTCTAATAAAGACATTTTAAAACACACAGATATTCGTGTTTCTTCAACATCTATAATGTACAGACATCGGCTTGGTACAATTTTGCTATATATATATAGAGATGTTAAAACCATAACTTATTTTAGTTATTGAAATGTATACTTACAACTGTCTGTAATAAAAAAAAGCAAAATTAATAAATGCATCATTAAAAAAATATTCTCACTAGTCGAATAGTCGTAAGCGCAACTGCCACGCTAGCGGTCTTGTATTCGATTCCCAGGTCGAGCAAAGTGTTATTGTTTTCTATTATTTTTTATTTTTTCATTTATGCTTTTGCAACGCAAAGTTTTTGCAACCTTTTTCATTTATGCTTTGCTCCTACTGTTCTTAGTGTGATGATATATAGCCTATAGCCTTACTCGATAAATGGGCTACCTAACACTGAAAGAATTTTTCAAATCGGACCCGTAGCTCCTGAGATTAGCGCGTTCAAGCAAACAAACAAACAAACAAACTCTTCAGCTTAATAATATTACTATAGATTATAGATATGGTACTTACTATCCAGCACAGCCAGAATTTTCCTGTAGGTCGTGTCTCCTCGCTTGAAGATACCCATATATGTGCAAGAATTGGAGTCCTCAAATCTAAAAAAAAAAACAATAAATAACAGGTACCAAATGGTACCAGAATCTTCGTGGCACATATAAATATCGATCGTCGGGGTTTGGCAGGGCAGTCTAGTTTTGGAACCGAACAAGTGAAGATCATGAGAATAGAATTTTCTGGACTTTAAGAGAGACCATGATTCTCCGAGTTTGTTTCGGTATTTCTTCTCAGAGGTCGACAGACAGGAAATGCCGGTGACATCTAGTTTCATCATCATCATCAACCCATTACATTGTCCCACTGCTGGGCACGGGTCTCCTCTCAGTATGAGAGGGATTAGGCTATAGTCCACCACGCTAGCCTACTGCGGGTTGGCAGACTTCACATGACGTCAAGAAAATCTCTCAGGCATGCAGGTTTCCTCACGATGTTTTCCTTCACCGTTTAAGCGCGTAATTATTAATTATTAATACACACATGACTTCGAAAAGTCAGAGGTGCGTGCCTTGGATTCGAACTCGAGACCTTTGACTTGGTAGTCCAATGGTCATATAGTCATATCACAAGGGTATCACTGCACATCTAGTTTAAAAAATTGAAATATATCGACTTGTTAAAGTGACTTTAAAAGATCTATTTAAAGAAATAAATATCATAGCATTTCATTTCATTTCATGTTGGTTGTATGAAGAGTATAAGTAAGTATAGTGATTTTGTAGTGATTTCTGTTGAGTTGAGTTTTTGTAACCTTAATTATAGTGTTTGTGTATTGTATTGGTAAATTGGTGTTAAAAAATTTATCCCTAGTATACAATTTTAAGTGTGTTATATCGTAAAAGCTGTATTTATAAATGCTGTATTTTGTTCAGTGAGTGTGATCAACGCGCTCTATTACCAATTGTTATAGTGCCGAAGAACCTTAGATTCTTTAAAACAGCTCATCTCGCACTTATTCTTATCACCAAAATGTAAGTTGGGATACCATTGTACCTTAATTCCTCGTAACTTACCCAGGGAAATTAACGTTGATAGTTTTGGATGTAGGTATAAGAGTGATTCTCCCTCCCGTAAGGACGCTCTCGCCTCTACAGACTATATCGCTCAGTTCACAATCCTCACACGCGTAGGTTATAGTTTTATCGAAATGCTCTCCGGGCGCAACCGATGCACTCAGTCGAAGAACTTCGATGGCTGTAATTTAATTTATAAGTTACTAGTTTTCCGCCCACGGCCACCCGCGTGTTTTCTAGACTTTTCTGTATATGTAAGTATGTATTATAAATACAGACCTCCATCGAGAACCACGCATCCATTGGTGAAAACAGCATGAAAATCGGTGCAGTCGTTTTTGAGTCATTTTTGTCACAACCACGGTTGTGAAAAGAAAATTAAAAAAAAGCTATTTTTTTTAATGACATACGAAGTTAGTTAGTGGTGGGTTTCGAACCAGCAACCACATGATCGCAAGTCGCCCTAGCCATTAGGCTACCGCCGCTAATTCATCATTATAATTATTTTTCAATTTTTCTTTTTTTTTCTTTTTAAATAAAAGTTTACTAGCAATGTGGGTCACACATTACTAGTATTCTTGTTAACCCCTCGTACGAGTACTAAGCTAAATGCTTGTGTTACGAGTGGGTTCACATCGGTAGTGCAATGGGTGGGGTTCGAACCGGCAACCACATGATCGCAAGTCCGGCTACCGATGCTTGATAATATAATTACCCAGTTTACGTGCGACTTTTCATTAAAACTGCGTAAAACCGACGCTGCGTAAGGAACGCAGCGAACCCAACGCAGTATTAGTGCACAACTATACAACTTTACTGGCTTTTGCCCACGACTTCGTCCGAATGGAATAGATTTTTCCCAATCCGAATTTCCCAAAATATCGTTAAAAATTAATGCCTATATATTATTCTGATGTATAAATAATAATACTGTAAAGTTTCATCAAAATCCGTTCAGTAGTTTTTGCGTGAAAGAGTAACAAACATCCATCCATCCATCCATCCTTACAAACTTTGACATTTTATAGTAGGACTTACAGTTATCTGAAAATTAGAAACATTACGTAGATTATTATTACATGAAATAGGTAATTTGGAAGTATTTATCACATACCTAACGTATTGCAGGTATTTTAAAATAAAGTAACGAATAAATTATATAAGGTAGAAACTTACCCGCATCTAAAATTAAAAAAAAATATTTTTTAATGTTATGTGATAAATATTACGGCAATAATAATTCATTATTAATAATAAAATTATTACCAGAAGCTGAAATAACAATGTTTTTTTTTAATTATTTATGATTTATTAAAAAAAAAAAAAAAAATTATTTTACTTTATTTTTGTATTAATTTATTTGCTTATTACCTATACCTACTAAGATATTTTAAAAATATATTTTAACAAAAAGTAGTTATAAAGTATAACATCAAAAAAAATATAATGAAAATATTAAAGTAATAATTTCATTATAATTTTTTTATTAATTTTACCTCCAATTTAAAATATAACATACATACCATCACGCCTGTATTCTCCGAAGGGTTAGGCAGAGGTGTACTTAAAGTACACCCACAGTTCGCCGGTATGTTTAGGTCCCATGTAATAGGGGGCGAGCCTATTGCCATTAACCGGGCTCAAATCGAGACTCCGAGCTGCTACTGAGAATTTCAATAAAAATCCAATAACACTTTGCTCGACCTGGGGATTGAACCCAGGACCTCTAACGTAGCAGTCGCATTTAGGACCACTAGACTAATGAGGCAGTCATAAAATTAAGTCATTAAAATATAACAAAACTTATATAAACAAGCAAAACTTACAAGGTGCTGAAATATTGAAATTACAATTTATTATAATCAACATTGTTTCAGAGAGACAACAGAGATTGTCCCACTGTTGGGCGTGCCCACAATGTCACCTCTCAGAGTGGGAGGGATTAGGCTATAGTACCTGTCCACCACGCTTGCTTAATGCGGGTTGACACACTTCACACGCCGTCAAGAAAATCTTTCAGACATGCAGGTTTCCTTTCGATGTTTGGCTCCTTCATCGCTCGCTGTCTACATGCCAGCATGAATGGGTCGGCAAGACCGGGGAGGTACTCGTACTACCCTCCCACAGAATATCGACGTCAAGTAGCAGAATGCATACTGTTGCGTTTGCGGTGAGTGTGGAGCGTGGGTTCCTCCCTAAGTCCCATTCCTTTTACTTTTCTCCTTCCCCTCTCTTTTCTTTAAATAGGCTCGGTAACACATCTGCAACCATTTTGGTATTGCAGATGTCTATGGGCGATAACGACTAGGTGGCCCGCCTGTACGTTTGCCGAGTTACCCCATAAAAAAAACGTAGACTGATTTATTATTAGATACTAGCTTTTCGCCCACGGCTTCGCCCGCGTGGTTTCTCGGCTTTTCTGCATTTAAAAGGAACATTTTTCATTTGTGCTCCGCTCCTATTGGTCTTATAGTGATGATGTATAGCCTATAGCCTACCTCGATAAACGGGCTATCTAACAATGAAAGAATTTTTCAAATCGGACCAGTAGTTCCTGAGATTAGCGCGTTCAAGCAAACAAACAAACAAACTCTTCAGCTTTATAATATTAGTATAGATTATCTAAAGGCTATGTTTGCCACTTGCCATTAGACCCATATGGTTATTTGTCATATTATTTGTCTTATTTTTTAATATAAACAACTGCTTACCCTTGATGGTCAATGCTTTAATCCTTTCTTCACCGCCGTCATCATTCTGAATCATCAGGAAATAATCCCCAAAGTTGCGCGGAGTCATTTCATCAAAATCAATTTCTACATACGATTGTCTAGACAAAAATGTATAAATATACTTTAGTAGTTATAATTATAACATAATTATAACATAATTATAACATATATAATTATAACTAAGTAGGTGTGCACCGCTGTTTCATCCGCTCTGCCCTACTCTAAAGGATCGCAGCGTGATGCTATAGTATTCCTTATGAATGTGGCTATCACATACAAAAAGATTTTTTAAATCCGACTGGAAGTTCCAGACATTAGCGCGTTCAAATAAACAAAGCTCTTCAGTTCAAATAAACAAAGCTCTTCAGCTTTATTATATTATATTAATAAATTATAGTATAGATTTAAGATACTTTAATATTCATACAATTAGTTAATATTTATATAATGATTTAGTTTCATAAAATCATTTAGTAATAACAACCTGCTTGTGAATATACATATTTGATTATGCGGTTTTAAATTCTATTGTGAAGCTTATTGATTGCAGATACTGATAATTTTAATATTAGTTTTTCTACTCGACTTTAAATATTGTAAATGCTGTGCATATCTTTTATTGATTTTAACATATGTCCATATCCCACTATTTGCTACTTACCAATGTTTATGTTATTATTGTTGATATGCCTTAATAAATAAATAAATAATACTTACTCTATCCCTTTCCTGTAATATATAAAACCAATTTTAAAAAGTAGGTCGAACCTAGACAGGCACTTTACGTTGTGTACATTATTTCATCACCACTGCTCCGAAAACAGTAAAGGAAAACGTCGTGAGGAAACTGGCATGTCCTAGAAACAAAAAATATAAGCCATGTGACATCTACCAACCCGCACTGGGCCCGCGTGATGGATTACGGCCCACTCCCTCTCACCGAGAGGAGCCCTGTGTCCCAACAGTGGGAACATTATGAAAGATTCTGTGCTGTTAAGTGCAGAGCAATGTCTAAAATGGCTTTTTGAGGAATTTAAGAAATTAAGCGGCGGTAGCCTAATGGCTAGGGCGTCGGACTTGCGATCATGTGGTTGCCAGTTCGAACCCCACCCATTGCACTACCGACGTGAACCCACTCGTAACACAAGCATTTAGCTTAGCACGAGGGGTTAACAAGAATACTAGTAATGTGTGACCCACATTGCTAGTAAGCTTTTTAAAAAAAAAAAAATTTGGGAGCTCAATAACCAAGAGTAGTGATAGCCCACTGATATGACTGTTGGACTGCCAATTAAGTCTATGCCAGCATGAATGTGTCGGCGCGACCGGAGAAGTATTGCCCTCTCTCAGAATATCGATGTCAAGTAGCAGTATGGAGCGCAGTAGTTTGTGTGGAGCGCCGGAGGCCCAATTTCTCGACTTCCTTCTCCTTATCTCCTTCCTTGTTCCTTAAATAGGCTCGGCAACTCTGGCAACTCATCTGAAACTCCTTTGGTATTGCAGATGTCCATGGGCGGCGATGACTACTTATCATGAGGTGTCTCGCCTCATGTTTGCTGAGTTATGCCATAAAAAAAAGTCTATGGTCGACTTTTCGAAGTCATTAATTATCACGCGCTTAATTAAACGGTGTAGGACACATCTGAGTGATTTTCTTGACGGCATGTGAAGTCATCCAACCGGCAGTAGGCTAGCGTGGTCTAACTATAGCCTAATCCCTCATGTTCTGAGAGGAGACCCGTGCCCAGCAGTGGAACAATGTAATGAATAAATGAACAGGTTGAACAAATAACTCACTCATCATAAAATTTCCGGACCCTATATTTGTCTACATCGACATTCCGGACGGTCCCATCTTCAGCTCGTAACATGATCCCTCTTACAACACACTTGTTGCAGGTGAAGTAAATAGTTGTTGTGTTCAGCCTCTGGCCTGGCAACACCTCCAGGGTAAGCGGAATGAGACGAGTCACTCCCGAGTCTGAGGTAAAAAAACAAAAAGTTTTTTTTTTAATCTTACTAACAACGTTGGTCGTGCGACCCACATCGATCCACACGATTCTGTTACTGATTCTGAGCAAACTGCTTTCGGCTTTCGGGTAAACAAAAACTAACGTTGTTTATACTGGTTTCTAACACTTACGCGAATATTAGACATTGGGATAAAACTACTTTTTACGGATTTTATCGCGATATATTGATATTTTTAATTCCCGACGTTTCGGATCCTTTACAGTTTACAGTACCCATAGTCACGCGATAAAATCCGTAAAAAGTAGTTTTATTTCAATAACGTTGTGTAGTTTATGTTTTTTTTTGTCTAAAACAGTTTGGGAAGTCTGTGAATTCTATTTGAGTGGTTCTTTTGTTGCGCCACCGACTTCCCAAACTGTTTTAGACAAAAATTTGTTTATAAGTACTTGTTAGCCAACTAAACGCACTGCTCCAATATGACAGTGATGTTTCGGAGTAAACGATAATATCATCGATAACTTAAATAACATAACATACCATCACGCCTGTAATCCCCGAAGGGTTAGGCAGATGTGTACTTATGTACACCCACATTTCGCCGGTATGTTTAGGTCCCATGTAATAGGGGGCGAGCCTATTGCCATTAACCGGGCACAAATCCAGACTCAGAGCTGCTACTGGGAATTTCATAGAAAAACCCAATAACACTGCTCGACCTGGGGATCGAACCCAGGACCTCAGACAGCAGTCGCGCTTAGGATCACTAGACTAATGAGGAAGTCCTAGATAATATCATCGATGTAAACAATTTTTTGTTTTTTGTTGATATTTTTAAAACTGCTCAATAGATGTCGATAAAAATTTAACGGGACCACCTCTGAAGTATGACCTACCAAACAAAAAAAAACAATCATTAAAATCGATCCATAATTGGCGCAGATAACGCTTAACAAACACAAAAAAACAACAACATACAGACAAATTGAGAACTTCCTCCTAAAAATACTTACTTATAGTAACAAAGGGTTCAAAAGCATAGTCTCCGGGACGACTGAGATCTTCAAATCTGACGTAGTAAGTAGTGATGTCTCCGGGGCGTAGAGGCGTGAATTTTAACGTAACTTTAACGTAATTGTTTACAGTCTCATAATGTACGTCTATGTTGTCGAAAATCTGTAATTGAAATAGAAATTTTATTTTTTTATTTATTTATTTTAAACCATTTACAATATCTTTACAGATAATCCCAATACGATATTATAAGCTAAACTAAAACTATTATAATAACATAACATAACATACCATCACGCCTGTATTCCCCGAAGGGTTAGGCAGAGGTGTGCTAAATGTAGTACACCCACATTTCGCCGGTATGTTTAGGTCCCATGTAATAGGGGGCGAGCCTATTGCCATTAACCGGGCACAAATCCAGACTCCGAGCTGCCACTGGGAATTTCATAGAAAAACCCAATAACACTTTTGCTCGACCTGGGGATCGAACCCAGGACCTCTAGCGTGGCAGTCGTGCTAAGGATCACTAGACTAATGAGCAGGAACTATTATAATGTATACCTACATATTATACCATCACATTGTATAATTAGCGGTGATTATTATCTTGTCTGCTGCTTCCGTGAATTTCAACGGGTACAGTGAAATATCAACATCCTTAGATACTAAATCTATACTTATATACTTCCTACTAATATTATAAAATGTGAAAGTTTGTGAGGATGGATGGATGGATGGATGTTTGTTACTCTTTCACGCAAAAACTACTGAACGGATTTTGATGAAACTTTACAGTATTATTGTTTATACATCAGAATAACATATTAGGCTTTAAATTATAACGATATTTTGGGAAATTCCGGATTTCGGGATTGGGGAAAAACTATTCCACGCGGACGAAGTCGCGGGCAAAAGCTAGTATACTTATAATATTATAAAACTGAAGTGTTTGTTTGTTTGCTTGAACGCGCTAATCTCAGGAACTACGGGTCCGATTTGGAAAATTCTTTCACTGTTAGATAGCTCATTTATCGAGGAAGGCTATAGGCTATATATCATCACGCTAAGACCAATAGGAGCGGAGCATAACTGAAAAATATTGCAAAAACGGGAAAATTTAAATGCAGAAAAGCCGAGAAACCACGCGGGCGAAGCCGTGGGCGGAAAGCTAGTTAGATATACAATCAAATCTTTAATGCTCTACAGAGGCGTAGTAAGGGGGGGGGGGGGCATGGCCCCGGGCGGCATACGAAAGGGGGCTGCAGCTGCCACGGGCGGAAAGCTAGTTTATATAAATATGGGGCTGAAGGAGTACATCACAGGCAGTGGTCTCGGTAGCTTAGTTGGTAAAGTGTCTGCTATACTTAACTAGAGGGACGTAGGTTCGTACCCTGCCTTAGGCCGAATTTTTCGTTCAATAGAAAATTAATATGTACTTGTGAATATATCTATGCATTATTTTAAAAAAAAACAGCAATAACCAGTCTAATGAATATTTATGTACTGACACAAACGTAATAAATAAACACTTACTTTTTTCGCCTGAAAAGGAAATAAAGAGCTAGTAATCGATTGCATTTCTAGTAGAGTTATTTTAAATAGTGAGGAGACCCGAGCCCTGCAGTGGGAGAGAATTGAGGAGGTGGTATTCCATTTTAAGAAGTGTATGCATTAAGCTTAGCACGAGCGGTTAACAAGAATACTAGTAATTTAATCGGTAGAAGCAGTGTCTTGCTTGCACGTCTGGCCTGGGTCAACACTACTGGAGAAGTACTATTCTCCCACAGAATATCGACGTGAAGTAGCAGTATGCATACAGTTTGTTCGAAATAAGTAAGCCGATCGGAAGTTAGCCGTTCCGAACTACCACGGTGATAAAATATTCTAATTAAGTGTTTTAATACATTAAATATCGAAATTTGCAAACAAAATAAGTAATTAAAAATGTGAAACATATACGACTCGAATTATCTTTACACCGACTCTTTCTTTTAAAATTTACCACTTCTAAACCACTTGCAGACAACTTCCGATCCGCTTACTTATTTCGAACAAACTGTAGGTACTGTTGCGTTTCGTACGTTGAGTGTGGAGCGCCGGAGGCCTAATTCCTCCCTCAGTCCCCATCCTTCTCCTTTTCCCTTTCCTGTCTTGTTTCCTTTACATGGTCGGCAACACGCGAGCGATACCCCTGGTGTTGCAAGCGTCCTTAGGTTACGGTAAGTGCTTACCATCTGGCGTGGTATAGAAAAATGTAGTTGATTTCATATGGGATGGTATTAACCTAGCCAAATATTTTGCAGAAAAGTGCCTATTAACCTTTTGAACGCCAGAGTATAAACGTATCGCCGTACCCCTGACGCCAGGCCACTTTTTCTGTCAAATTACACAAGGTAGTGAAAACACACTAAAGTAATTATTAAATTGTTTATTTCATAAAATGGGCGACGTATATTTGTCATATATGTATTTGTGACGTTGGCGTTCAGGGTAAGATTTCGTTTGTCACATATATGTGACAATGGCGTTCAAAAGGTTAACGGTGGCTAGCACATCAAGTTACCACAAAATGTCAAATTTTCTCAGTTAATTTTTAACTTAATCCTCAACATGTTATGGAGCGGTGGTACCCTATTGGCTAGGGCGTCGGACTTGCGATCATGTGGTTGCCGGTTCGAACCCCACCCATTGCACTACCGACGTGAACCAACGTAACATAAGTATTTAGCTTAGCACGAGGATTAACAAGATAAACGAGAAACATTAACGAGAATACTAGTAATATGTGACCAACATAGCTGTTGACGACGCGTGGTACCGCTACAGAGTGGTGGCGACGCGCGGAACTAATTAAAGTTTTTTTAAAGGTTTTATGTAAATAAAGACGAAGGTTTTAGTATTTTATTAAAAATAAATACAGCATAATTATGAGAGCGAGAGCCTGGCACACAGCCACAACATGTCAGATTTGTTCTAGAATCGTTCTAGAATTACTTTGAAAGGCCACTTGTTTCCGAACGATCCAGAGCCTTTCAGTGCTTCACAACGCTCCTCAGAGTACGGCCGGTCACGGCTCGCGCTCTCTCGTTGGTTTTGGCTCGCACCCTGTGTTCCTTATTTCGTTTCCCTTATCCTGGCACCTACAATAGCTAATTAGCTAGTAAGGTTTTAGTTTTTTTTTTTTATTATGGTTTATAATCATTTGGAGAAGTTTGACAATTATGTATAACGTGATGTACATAAGTTTGTGTAGCAGTACTTAGTTTAATCAAATCCACAATACTTACACTATCAATAGTGATAATACGAGCCTGAAAGTATAATAATAATAATTTAATAATATACATCCACATTTCGCCGGTATGTTTAGGTCCCATGTAATAGGGGGCGAGCCTATTGCCATTAACCGGGTACAAATCCAGATTCCGAGTTGCTACTGCTAATTTCATAGAAGAACCCAACAAAACTTTGCTCGACCTGGGGATCAAACCCAGGACCTCTAGCGTAGCAGTCGTGCTTTAACTAATTACAATTTGAAATTTTCTTGAGCAGCTAGTAGCTTTTTCTCAATGGGATGGTCGAATCGCCCCATTAACTTTAAATACACTATTTATTATTTTAATATTCAATTTTTACTGTGACATTATCTGAGAAGAAATCCCGAAACATTTGAAGTATTTTTGGTAGTAGTAGTATCAAGTCCCAACACTTCAGTATTCATTCATTCATTTATTGTGTTCCACAAAGTTTTTTTGGATGGTAAGTATACATTATTAATATAATTACATTGTGGACCCTGTCGGGCACAGCAATATAGGAGAGAGGAAGTACTAATTCATGTCAACTATTTTAAACATAGGTATTATTATTAACTGTTTTAAATTATGGTACTATATTTAATATACTTACAACTTATTTTATTTATTGTATTTATGTAATGTAATATAATGTAGAATTAAGTTAAATTCAATAAATCTTCAAGGGAGGGGGCCACCTCTGAGAGGCAAGGTGGAGTGCCCGGACCACGACTTGTCGTGAGTGGAGGGCCTCCAAAGACAGTGCCTTGGAGTAAAGGGGAAAAAGAGGCAAAGACTCGTAGACAGACGGACCGCATTTCAACTGCAATCCAACCGCAAATTGCAGTTCGGATGCAGTTTGAATGCAGTTGACACTACTGAAATAGAACTGCAAACCAAACGTGCAGTCACAGTTCACACGAATGCACGCCGACTGCAATTGAACTGCAATCGGACTGCACGTTTGGTTTCCAGTTCTATTTCAGTAGTGTCAACTGCATTCAAACTGCATCCGAACTGCAATTTGCGGTTGGATTGCAGTTGAAATGCGGTCCATCTGTCTAGAGCCAAAGGCGGACGCATGGCGCACCGTCACTGGCCGGGGACGCTCTAGTCCTAAGCTGGCGCGGAGGAAGCCTGTGCCTCAAAAAAAACCAGTAGGGGCTACCCAGGTAGGAGCGGCGAGGGTTCTTCAGGACAACCTCCACCATGCTGCAGCAGCGTCTGCGGTAATAGAGCGTTGTCTTGTTGAGGCTAATATTGCCCTCGCCCTGATCCAGGAACACTCAGGTTACATCACAGGCAGTGGTCTCGGTAACTTAGTTGGTAAAGCGTGTGGTGTACTTAACCAGAGAGACGCAAGTTCAAACCTTGTCTGAGGTCGAATTTTTCATTCACTACGAAATTTTCTTTCACTAGAATTTTCATATCTTTGTGAACAGTTCGCATTATTTAATGCTGAAAATATAATAATAATAAGCAGTATGTCAATTCTTACCTTTCCATTCGGCGTGTATTTGCCCACACCATGGAACCTGTATCCAGTGGGTATGGCAACTCTTCTCGTGCTCGTCACGTAGTTATCGTTGAGGAATGACGTTTCATTCTTGTCATCCTCTTAACATCAACATATATGTTAGTAGGTAGGTGCAGTCGCCAGCATATCAAGTAACCACAAAATGTCAAATTTTCTCAGTTGATTTTTAACTTATAATTTGTCCATTATGTGAACCGTTTTTTGACAGATGCCTTAGACCGCCTTAGAGGGTAGCTGTTCCAGATTACGTAAAAAATAACTTCGAAATGCGTAACAAATTAAATGTATTATCTACCTTATGTAATTCAATTATCCTCCTTGCAGACATAGGTATACCATAAATGTAACGGATTTTCCAAAAAAAAAGATTATTGTTAAGCGTATTAAATTTAGTTATATTCTACCACATTCTACCGTGTCTTGTGATGCAATCGAATGTATTCGCTGCAATCATTTTGAACAATGACATTAAATCAGTATCGGAAAATGGCATCCACTCTAATATCAATAAAATATAAATTAAACAAGATGAATATTATACAACAATTAATACAATCAGATGAATATTATACATATTTATTTATTATTGATCGTCGTTGCACTATATTCGATTCGATAACCTAACAATCGATAATCACTACTAGACAGTAATCAAAGTGTCAATAATCGGGTCGATAATCGCATTGTTACGTTCCTGCAATCACTAGTTCCATCTGTCAAAAAACGGTTCACATAATGGACAAAGTATAATCCTCAGACTAGTATAATCGATAACATTTTAAGGTTTGAAATCATTTGGAGAAATTTAACAGTTTTGTATAACCTGATGTGTTGACGACTGTACATAAATGATAATTGGACAAAATCTATATTATACAGGTTTTTATGAATTCTGGCCCCCATTGCGTTGAAATTTTTGTCGGCAAATCGCAAAAATCCAAATTTATTTTTTACTTACACAATTACGAAAATGTTCATTCATTCTGCCTCATTAGTCTAGTGGTCGTAAGCGCGACTGCTACGCCAGAGGTCCTGGGTTCGATCCCCGGGTCGAGCAAAGTGTTATTGGGTTTTTCTATGAAATTCCCAGTAGCAGCTCGGAGTCTGGATTTGTGCCCGGTTAATGGCAATAGGTTCGCCCTCTATTACATGGGACCTAAACATACCGGCGAAATGTGGGTGTACATTGATACACCTCTGCCTAACCCTTTGGGGAATACAGGCGTGATGGTATGTATGTAATATGTTCATTCAATACATTTTCAATTTTTTTAACTTTAATTAGGTACTAAAACACTCACCAGGAACGGCTGAAAATATAAATTATTTTTTAAACATACAACATCTTTAGATATCCTTTAGAATTCATAGGTATATAACTTACGGGGTACGATTTCTGTGAATAAAAACAATAAATAAATTATTAAAAGTTATGAACAAAGATATTGGGTAATTCTACTATTAATTAATATTTCTTAGAGAATAATATTGTGACTTACCTTCCTCTAAAAAGGCAAAAAAGGATTTGTTAGAAATCTTATAAAATGATTTTTTTTATAGTAGGCAAGTATGGAAAAACCTCATGGATATTTTCCCACGTAGCTTTCTCTTGCACACAAAGTAGGTAGGTATTATTGAAACCACTTACTTATAAAATTGTTGTCAGAGCAAATAATGAGGTTGTGAGACAAACATTTTATTATCATGTTACTTACTTGAAATTTCTGGTGGGAAAAAATAAAAAACAATAGATTATATTTATTTAGCAAAGGTATTTTTTTTTTTTAAAGAAAAATACGAGCACAGTCACGAGTTGAACCTGCTTAAAATCGAACGTCACCTTAGGGCGTTCAGCCCTGGGCGTCAAATGATTTCTTTTTGGTTTTTCCCAAATTTTTTGTCTATAACATGCCATGTACATATGCATATGTAATGATATGTATATGGCAGCCGAAATTGCGTCATTTTTGCATAAAAATGTTATTATTGTGGTGTAAATTGTTTCTACGATAATATTTTTAAGCAAATTTTTAATACTTGATTGTGAATAAGATAATGTTGATTTTGCAATTTTTACTACCTATAATGTGATATGATATAGACTTTCAATTTGCAAAATACAAGAAAAGTAAATTATTTGGCGCCCAAGTTTAGCCTTTAGCCGTGTACCTATACATGAAAATATTTAATTAAGAAATAAATACCTTCATCAGTATCTATAACACAAAGTTTATTATTTTTAATTAAAGTTGAAATAATAATAGGATATTTATTATTATTTAGTTCGGCTACACGTCAAGCTATACAAATCCAGTTTACGTTGACCCCTTATTGTATCGAAAGCATATACAATGCGAGATCTGCTTAAACTAGAATTGTATGTGTTCACCTGTAGCCGTGTGTACATAACATATAATCATGCCTGTATTCCCCAAAGGGTTAGGCAGAGGTGTACTTAATGTACAGCTACAGTTAAGTGGTAGGTTTAGGTCCCATGTAATAGGGGCGAGCCTATTGCTACCGGCCACATATCCAAACTCCGAGCTGCTACTAAGAATTTTATTAAAAATCCCAATAACATTTTGCTCGATTTGGGAATATAGTCCAAGACTTCTAGAGTAGCAGCCGCGCTTTGGACCTTAAAACGAATGAGGCAGTTTTTAGTAATGTTTCATCAATCACAAAGATCTAACGAAGGTCGGAAAGGATTGAATGCGGAAGGTACAAGACCGTTCGAGATGGCGTGCGTATGAAGAGAGATACATCCAGCATTGGGTGGCAACAGGTTGAAGAAGTAGAAGAAGAAGAAAGCTTGCTTAAAATCATGTTGGGGTTGGCTTCGCGTCTAACCAGATGTGGCTGTATTTTACACGAAGTGACAGCCATCAGACCTCCGCAACACAAATTCTGGGTTCAATATAATGGGAATAGACTGTTTTTTTTTTGACATTCGGGAGCTAAGTTAATAGGGATGATTTAGATTTATTACAAATAAATACTTGCCTCCAGCTGAAATAATAATGCGATACTTATTACTTATTTTTTTTATGTAGCCTCTTTCGTGTCCCACTGCAGGGCAAAGGCCTCCCCTAACTTCTTCCAAGATTGTTTATCCTGGGCTTCTGTATACCACTTTGGCAGAAACCGATCGAGATCATCCCGCCGTTTCCTCGGCCAACCTGGTCTACGAAAGGTGATACTTATTAGTTAAATTAAATTTATAGAATAAACGAACTTATGTGAAATGTACAGCGTTATTTGTAAAACACCGGTAATCTCTCAGGACTATGTTACTGACATCATAATCAACAACTTTTGTTCTATGACTTTTAAAAATTCATCATATTTTAATTCATCAGATTTTCATACAAAAATAAAAATATTTAAATTAAACGCTCGAAATGTTACGAAGTCTATGCGAAGCAAAAGAAAGCGATAGTACCGACAATAGCGAGGGGAGCGGTGCGCGGCAATGTAGGTACAGCAAAATACAGAGTTGAAATGTGTTAGATAGGACAACGAAATATTCAAGGTTTGTTTTTGGTAAATGTATTATGTTTTGTAAAACAAAAGTTGTTGTTTTTGATGTCAGAAACATAGTCCTGAGAGGTTACCGATGTTTTACAAATAACCCTGTATATATATCCCTATAAATAGGGAGACTTTGTCCTCGAGATTAGCTTAGGGATTATAATGTAGTAGATATAATACAGTGCAGATGGCGACACCGTATGTTTACCACATAGTAATCCTTATGCTTATACCTGCGTAATATAGAGTGACATGTTTCACAAATACAAATCCCAATATTAAAGAATGTGATTGAAACACACTTTTCTCACAAATCGAAGATATTTTTTTAATATATCTCGTGCTCGCCCGGCAGTCGAAATTCGACCGCAATATTTTTTTGCGCTCTTTCTAATACCTATATCTTTTAGGCAGAGATCACGATGTTGCTACCATAAGACCAATGACAGTTTATTGAATAGGAATTATAATTAATATTATTTATTTTCTATATTTAAGATCACGCATACAAACATTTTTTTTTGTGTGTATTTTTTTTTTGTTTGTTACCCATGTTTGACCCAATAAAATTATCTTTATCTTTATTGATAAATAGTATTAGTAATACGTATACTCACTGTAATCACCTGTAATAAAATAAAATAAAAACATTAATCTTATAAAATATTGCCCGCGGATACTCACAGAAATATACAGGGTGACTAATGAGACACTAATGATACTTAAGGAGAATACTCAGTATTCGATTCTCGTTCTAATTACGTAATAAAAATAGCTACTTAATTTTTGAAAAAAAAAATGTCCCTATTAATAAATTAAGCGTGGCTACATTCCCGACACGCGACGCTGATACGAGTAACGTTGATTCAGTATAAGTAAAGGTACAGTGGGTTATAGCTGTTACCTGACCCATTAGACGCCGCCGGCCCATCTAGGGTGGGTCAGCTAACAGCTACAACCCACTGTACCTGTTGTGTGTTGATAGTGCAGCGTGTCCATGAGTTGCGTAATTAATTAAGTAAGTAGGGAATATTTTGGTGACTGTAACGAACTGATGCGACAATACTGTGATACTGGGTGACTTGATGCAGCACTTGTATGCTTTAAATATCATATCTTTGTTTAACTTCTTTTTCTTTCCTTCTGAAATATATTAATTTTTTTTTTTTGTACGCATTTGTCATAGGTGCTAATTGCATATATAAATGTGGAAGCTTGTCATTAGCAATTGCCATTGAACATATTCTGTATCCATATTTATTATTAGTCTGTAATCTTTCTGTAAAATAAATATTAATTAGGTACTTAACTAATAAGTTTACTAAATACTTAGTCAATATTATTTTTTTACTGTTATTTTTTTCTTCATATATGATCGTCAGTGCAGGAGGTGCAGTGATAGCCTAGTGATATGATCATTGGATTTCCAAGTCAAAGGTCTCGAGTTTGAATACAAGGCACGCACCTCAAACTTTTTGAAGGCATGTGCGTATTAATAATTAATTAGGAAAACATCGTGAGGAAACCTGCATGCCTGATAGATTTTCTTGACGGCGTGTGAAGTCCGCTAACCCGCAGTACCTAGCGTGGTGGAATATAGCCTATTCGATATAAATATAAATAAAAGGAGGAAGGGCATGGAGGCGTGTCTGTGACTGCGCGACTTGAGCAAAATGCTCAAGAATTAGAAAAATTTCCGTCTCCGCGAATTAGTACGCTTTCGACCGTCATCGTGACAATATATAAGATTGCCCTCTTGTTTAGTGGTTTCTTGTAAAAACCGAAGCCAAAACAAAAACTTTGTAGATCATGGAATCAGTTACCTTATATAAGTACAAGTATTTTACTTTATTTATTATTAAAATTATGAAAAACAACAAATCGTAAAATGTAAAATGCTGTTACTAGGATTTTTTTGTTTTCAAATATAATAGCGACTGTACTATTTTTGTAACAAATAAATATCACGCTCACGAGTTTGATTAGTATCTTGGTGAGATACTAATCAAACTCGTGAGCGTCAGTATAATTATCCATAATCCACAACTTACGCCATAATTCACTCGCGGGCGTGGCTTGGTCGGGTCCTGGCAGGCTGAAGATATACCCCACCTGGCATGGAGTCCAGTGCTCGCAGACCTCACGATCTGGATCCAACTCCGTCACGAATTTATACGTCTGGAAATAATTGATAAGGATTAACTGATGAGGGCATTTCATTACACAGTAACAGACAGAGGCATTTCATTACAGACCAACCGCCTGGGCTAATAAATCTATTTAAATAGAAGGTGAGCCTCATCTCACGTGACTTCACCTCACCTCACCTCGCCCCACGTGACTGCACCTTGCCTCTTTTAACTTTACCTCACCTCACGTAACCTCAACTTAAATCACTCCACCCACTTGACTTCCACCCACTTCTCATCTTACCACACTTCACCTCACGTAAATTAATTTCACCTCACGTAACTTCTCTCACCTCAAGTGACTTCACCTCATCTCCCGTGACTTCACTTCATCTCAAGTGACTCTGTCTCAACTCACTAATCCCATCTCACCTCACGTGACTTCACCTTACCTCACATGACTTCATCCCACCTCACGTGACTCTACCTCACCTCAAACGACTTCACCACACCTCACATGACTTAACCTTACCTTACGTGACTTCACCCCGTCTCTTATAACTTTACCTCACTTCACTTGACTTCCACCCACTTCACCTCACTTCTGTGACTACCTCACCACACTACATGCGCAGTACTCACTCTGTCTGGATAGTACCGGTAGTGCACGACCACGTCGTCAGTATCTTCCAGCGCACACTTCTGACTCGTATAGTTGAGGGACGTGCGCTCGCATGGCGCGCACCCGATCACACTGGTGCCGTTCCGAGGAAGATCTGGTCCCTCAATCTTGTGGCCTGAGGATTATGAAACATATTTTCCTAATATGTAAACGTACATGTTGTTTTTTTTTACAATTTATTAACTGTGGCAGGCAGCCAAGCAAGCCCACGTAATTATCACTACATAGTATAAAACAAAGTCGCTTCCCGCTGTTTGTCCCTATATATGGTTAGATCTTTAAAACTACGCAACGGAATTTGATGCGGTTTTTTTATAGGTTTATATGTATAATACATACATATTATAGTACAGAAAATCTGAGAAAGAACGCGGACGAAACCGTGAGCGGAAAGCTACTATTAAGTAAAGACAAAGGTTGGCTGTGTTCTCTTAGCATTTGTTTTTTTTTAACAGCTTAGGTACAAGTAATGCGCGACCCACATGCAAGTTGTATTGTCTAAACAGGTACTACAGGTAATACACAACCAAGTCGCTGCTAACTGCTAGGAAAAAGGTTGGGAAAGGGGAAAATGCAAAGATATTGTAGGGATAGGGATGACTTGGGCCTCCGGCGCTCCACACTTACTGAACAAAACACAACGGTATGCATACTGCTACTTGTCGTCGATATTCTGTGGGAGGGTAGTACTTCCCGGATCGTGACGACACATTCGTGCTGGTATTTAAGCGAGACACTACTCCCTATAACTTTCAATTTGGTACATGTTTCATGATAACCGCTTATAAACTTAGAGTAAATCCTATAGAACACGTTTGACTACGAATAACACGTCTATTTGAATGAATGACTGTGAAATACGATTCTTAAGTTATTTTAGTAAAGGAAAACTACGACAGCGGGCAGGATTCGAACCTGCATCTTCTGGTTTCTAGTGATATCTGTTGAAAATAAGCTTTTCAACAGATGTCAGTATCTAACGTCACCTCAAAGACTAAATAAAAAATTTTAAGGCAAATTTCGACTAGGCGGGTGGGAGTCAGGGTGGCTTAGCAGTCATAGCGTCTGGTGTAGGTACTTAACCAGAAGACGCAAGTTCGAATCCTGCCCGCTGACGTATTTTTCCTTCACTAAAATAACTTAATAATCTTTGCATGAAAAATGCCTAAAAAATACGAAAAGATAGGTAGGTACTTACGATTACAAAAGAAGTACTTGTTTTCAGCGACAAAGAGTTCCTTATCCTCTGCAGACAGACAGGACTCGTACATAATCGGGGTGGGGTCTAAGTTCTCCTCACACATGATGACCCCAGAACCGTCTGGCTCCTTTGGGGCACGGTTTGTGGGACATCGGTACATTAGACCTTAAAAATAAAACAGTATGGTTAATTTTATGTTAAGGCTAAACTTCCATTCATTAATTCAGTACAGTATCATAGTGTAATAAAATCTAATAAAAAATAAAATTATAGAAATAGAACGCATTGTAAAATAAAAATTAGCGATAGCGCGATAGCCACTCTTGAAACTCAGTACCGACGCGCAGTACATGTCGGGCGGACGGGATGCGTCCGAATTAGGGTCGGGGCGACCCCGCTCTGCCCCGCACCGTACCTCATAGTTGACATGTCTAGACGGCCGAGTTTCATCACTAACTATTAGACTTTATTAAACTATGACATAATTCTGGACTCCCTTGAGTTGATATTTTTCGTCGGTTACTTTTTCCTACAAAAGTGCAATCTACACGGTCAAAATGTATGGAACAGCTGATGTTTTTTAAGTAACCGACGTAAAATTTCAAAGCCGAATCTTGTACTGAATTCATAGTAAGAAGTTGTGCGTCGATGTTCCGTCCAGCCTGTATCTATAGTACCTACCTTTTCTTATGATGGCTGGGGGTTTGTTCCTAATTTCGGCGATGGTGACACCTTTCTCGCCGTTCTGTATAGCAGTCATGACTCTCTTGTATAGAGTCGTACGTCTCTCTTGCTCCGCTATTATGTACGGGAGGAGTTCTTCTGATAATACATCCACTTTCTTTTTAGCTTCAGCGTTCATCTATGATGGAAGAAAAGAGTGTAAGGTTTAGGCTATGTTAAGTGAGACCGCGTTTGGGCAAACGTAGTGTGGGACGCCCTCCGACACGATGGACCGACTATTTGAAGAAGGTGGCAGCGGATGGATGCGAGCTGCCCAACACCGGGATGGTTGGCGCTCTTTGGGGGAGGCCTACGTTCAGCAGTGGACGGCTATAGGCTGATATGATGATGATGTGGCCCTGGCTTGACATTTGAGGTTTATGTCATAATTAGCCAGAAGTCGGGATTAAAATTAAAAGAAGGTTCTCAGTATCTGAGAATTGTAAAATTGTATTTCAAATTTGTAATCCTGTTTAATCTACTCCTATAATAATGTTTTGTTCCTCATTGTAATTTTAATTTTTTAATTTCAATTTAATTTAATTTATAAGTACATATTATGTCTGTCTGTATTACTTGCAGTGCAACTATTACGTTCATGGTGCATGCGGTGCTAATCTATAAGAAATTGCTACACTCGCCGTAGTTATAGAAAATAACTAAAAACTGTATTTTTTATTAGTGCAAGCAATTGTTGATTGGCCAATAAAGATAAATAAATAATATAAATAAATAAACTCAATGTCAATAGGATCGCCCCCTATTACACGGTACCTATACGTACCAGCGAACTGTGGGTGTACATTGGCACACCTCTGCCTAACCCGTCGTTGTTGTTATGTTATGACCTACAATTTCCTTAATGAGTTTTTTTTATTTGTCTTACCCTGTCTGCATCTTTATTGAATTTGATACCCGTGCCATCCTGAAAAAATATTAAAGTTTTACGAACGTCCAACAACCCCGCTTCATCCCCTATGAAGAGTTTCTGTGCCTAAGCACTGTAAAAATGCTGCCGATATTTGAAATCACAATTCGACGGATCCCAAGAACAAAGTCATATCTGAATTAATATTTTTATAAATAAAAAGCTTTAGTACAGTGCCAGCATATCAAGTTACCACAAAATGACAAATTTTCTCAGTTGATTTTGAACTTTATCATCAACAATTTAAGGTTTAAATCATTTGGAGAAATTTGAAAGTTTTGTATACCTTGACTGCCTCATTAGTCTAGGACTGCCTCATTAGTCTAGTGGTCCTAAGCGCGACTGCTACGCTAGAGGTCCTGGGTTCGATCCCCAGGTCGAGCAAAGTGTTATTGGGTTTTTCCATGAAATTCTCAGTAGCAGCTCGGAGTCTGGATTTGTGCCCGGTTAGTGGCAATAGGCTCGCCCCGTATTACATGGGACCTAAACATACCGGCGAAATGTGGGTGTACATTGTTACACCTCTGCCTAACCCTTCGGGGAATACAGGCGTGATGGTATGTATACCTTGACCTGCTGGCGACTGTAGTACTGTACTATCAATGTGGGTCGCACATTACTAGTAGGTAGGTATTCTTGTTAACTCGTGCTAAGCTAAATGTTGTGGGTTCATGTTGATATTGCAATGGGTGGGTTACGAACCGGCAAACACATACACGCAAGTGCGACGTCCTAACCTCCGCTGCAGTTTCAGTAGGTGCGTTTGAAAATATATAATTATCATTATATTTTCACGTAACTTTTATGCTACGTGAAAATACGTTTAATACATAGTAAGGTACATGAAAATATGTGAAATATGATTGTAATGAGTAGTAAGTAAGCTTTTAAGTTACGGACAGATCATTTTAACATACAACCTTGTTCTTGGGACCCGTTGAAATGACCGATGCTTATGAATGGAAGCTGCACCCATAGAGAGAGACTAACGAATATGGTTAAAACTAGCTTTTGCCCGCGACTTCGTAAGCATGGAATAGATTTTTCTTTCTCATACTCGGAAAGTAGTGCTTATTTGATCTGAATAGCGGGTGGAAAATTGATTCCTTTCCACCCTTGTGTAACAAAACAATCTACTATTTCCCAATCTTGTGGTAATTTCCCAAAATATCGTTATAAATTAAAATAATTATGTTATTCTGATGTATAAACAATAGGTAATACTGTAAAGTTCCCTTAAAATCCGTTCAGTAGTTTTTGCGTGAAACAGTAACAAACATCCATCCATCCGTCCTCACAAACTTTCACATTTATAATATGAGTAGGATAGGATTCGTTTATAATATAGTAGGATGTATTATACTTACGACTGCCTGCCTCCTAACGATGTTTGCGAGGTAGCGCCCTCTTCTAGAGGCAGGGAGCAACACACTGCCTGCCTGCACTTCGTCTCCGATCTAACAATGCATTTTAGAATAAGTGTTGGTTTTTTAGAATGGTTTGGGCATATTGAGAGAATCAATGAAAGACGATCAACAAATGAAATTTATAAAGCTAATGGCAGCGTCGGGAGAGGTCGCCCTAGAAGGACATACACGATTTCATCGGCAAAGACCTCCAAAGTTGTTTGTTATCATGTTTTTTTTTTAACTTCGCAAAGGAGCAGGCGAACTACCTGATTGTAAGTAGTCGTCGCCACCCATGGACTTCTGCTATACCAAAGAGGTTACAGATGCGTAGCCGAGCCTATCTAAGGAGAAGAAAGGTGACTTAGGGAGGAATTGGGCCTCCAGCGCTCCACACTCACCGTACGAAATGCAACAGTACCTATACATAAATTGACGTCGATATTCTGTGGGGGAGTAGTACTTCCCCGGCCATGCCGACACATTCATGCTGGCATATATATGGGTCAAAATCAGAGAGGTGAGCATTTTAGATTTTGAAATATCTGAGAAATTAAGTTTTCTTTTGAAGAAAATTAACTAGTGGAATATGTTGTGTCATTTGTCATGAACCTTTCCTGTGAACAGGCACGCACACAAATATATATTTTAGAAATTCTACCTGTTAATAAGAAAAATGCCAGAGTCTTAAATCATTTCGGGAACACTTTTAAATATTTTTTTAATAATAATATAACCAACGCCTTTAATAAAACACCGTCAAGAAATTATAATTCACCTGTCCCTCTATCGGTAAATGCTGTTATTTTGTATATTTTTATTATAAAAAGACTTATTTTACAAATTACTCTCTATAGATTTACAATTACTGTAAATTTCGTTGCAAAATTTTAATTTATTTTATACATTTGTGCAGTACGTTATCAATTAATAATATAAATACAAATGTTGAAAGGTCATTTCAGGTTGTATATGCAAGATTTAACTATAGCATTACTCATTAGTGATAAATTTGCCATTTTTGTGATGTTCCCGAACATGATGGGAGTGTTCCCAAAATGACATTGAAGTTCCCTAAATGATATTGACATTCCCTAAATGACTCTAACGTCTGGTTTTTGCATATTTTATGCATGAAAATAATATATACATTTATGGTATTATACCTTAATTTGTACTTAAAGAATGAGCAACACGTGTATAAAAAGTTAAACTTAAAATCTAATAATAAACTTTGTAGTTTCAGTTAAAAAACATAAGATATTAGGAACAAATAGTAATTGCACACTATCATTAAGATTTCTTGCTTAAAATAAAATATAACAATTGTAGTTTTAAAACAGTCTTTAGGAATAAGAAACATTAAAAGCATAATCATATTAATTACAAAATAACTTAAGTATCAAAGTTTGAACTTAAAGTCTAGCAATAACTACTTTTAACAAATAAGTCCATATTCTCATCAAAACAATAATAGCTACGACTACCTTTTTTCTGCTATTTCGGGGTGGGTAAAATTTGAACAACTTGTTCACATATAAGGGGGACATATGCAACATCATTTTGTTCAAGTTGAAATATCTTTGCTGAGTTCCGCTGACAAAGAAGAGAGAAAGCCAACCGTTATTTCACCATCTTCATCAGCATCTATCAGCGACTGCGACGTATCTGTATTATTATTTTTTATTTTCATTCGGTAGATTTACTAGCAAAAATGTCTTTGGACGTATCATGTTTGGGTGGAAGTTCCCCTTATAATTTCCGTATGATGTACAGCACAGTTATCGTCATTCTTTCCATGAAGTTGATCTGAACTGTCTGATTCGTATACGGCGTCGTAAATACTTTTCCTACTCATGTGAAGAGAACTCAGAAACTCATAATTCTTTTCTATGTCTAAAACTATCATTTCTAATGGCACAGGACTTTCTTTATCTCTATCTTCGAGTGAAAATGCCTGCAGTTTAATTTCTCGCAACAATTTTTTAAACTGATACAGTAGTATGGGGCCATCAGAAGCTTTCTGCCAGATATTATTAGTTACATTCATGATTCCGGGGATTGCATCTATCCTTTCATTGTATTGTATGTATGTACATATTATGGTTTTGATTGCAACTATTTCATTGTTAGTGACTTCATGGAGTGAAACAAATGTGATTTCAATTAGTGTAAATTTCCTCTCGTTTTCTATCTAATTTTCAGAATCTGGCGGACTTAGCTAAAATATTTGCCATATTTTTTTTTAATGTCTAGACTTTTGAGATTTTTTTCCACAACTTTCTTTGTTTCCTCTTCTGTCTTTCAGTCATATCACTAACAGTCTTAACTTTATTTTCTGCCTTCTTTCTTTAGTAATATTCCCTATCTTTTAGTCTCTTCATCTTTCTTTGTTCAGGTGTCATTTTATGAAAAATCTTGCGTTTTCTTCCATCAGCCTTTTCACGATGTTTTTTATAAACTATCCAGTCCTATCTTTTTGTATTTTTTAGGCATTTTCCATGCAAAGATTATTAAGTTATTTTTCCTTCACTAAAATAACCTATCCAGTCCTGTTTTGGTCGTTTTTTGACTTCTTTTTCTCTTCATTTTTATTATTTTCCATGTTACCCGTACTAAATGGTTCCCTAAAACCAAAATGTTGCATGGTTATATGTTTTTAAAAGCATTAGAGCGTCATTTTGCCCGAAAATCGTCATTTCGAGAACGCCCGTCATATACGAGAACGTTTCTAAAATGACCGTTCCCAAAATGACTATTAGATAAATATTTTCATATCTCGCTCGATGCCACCATGTTAGATATTAGTTTTAGAGGATAGGAACAAGTGAGCTGTAATATTTATAAGAATTTAGCAAAAAGTATGCAAATTGATGAAAAAATAATCACCAAACAGCGTTCCCGTAGTGACAGGGAATTAAAGTACGCTTCCCACATACGAAATTAAATGGTACTTACCAACAAAATCAATCATTTTTTTCTGTAAGCACGACACACGTCTTTTCCTTTGACTAATGAACTTCACAATGTTGCTCGTTAATTCCACCTAGCACGTTTTATTTTAATTACATCGACAGATATCCACCGCGTTCACTGAATGATTTAATAAACGTCAGACAGCATTTGAATAGTCAAAATATGAAGAAATTAAACTGTTATTAATTTAATTTATACGAATATTTGTAATTGAATGATTTTCAAAGCTAGTATTAAAAAATGACAATTTTCAGTCTTAATTGTAAACATATAAGACTTGTCTCAACTATGAAACATGGTATAAGGACGCGTTCCCGGAATGACTATTTAGACCTTTTTTGTTTAAAATCGAGTAAAATATTATCGTACGAAAATAAATATAATCAGTGCCTTGTAATTATGCGCAGAACCTTCATTTCGAAATAAGTATTTTAGTAATACCGCGCTATTTTATTAAGAAAATCTTTGTCAGAAGCATGATTCTCACCTCTCTGATTTTGACCCATATAGACATTGCAGCGAGGCACTACTACTACAAATTATATAATAATAAAGAGTCACAGAATACTTACAGGCGGATAACCACATCTTCCAACGCCAATACTATGTAAAATAATATATAAAAATATGTATAACTGCTCCCGCATACTGCTAGCGTGCGGCTTGAAAAGTAAATCAATAAAAATTGATGTTGCTAGCAACGCAACAATTAGTTTTCAGATAAAACTTTTATTGATTTTTAACTAATTGGAGGAAAATATTGCTTGAAACACGCACGGTCATATACTACATAGGAGACCGTAAAATTTTGACTTGCGGAAGGCAGCTTCAGTGAAGAGATGAGAAGAGCCAAAATTTAGGCTTTGTGGCAGTCATTAGAGGACGCCCAAATCCAGCAATAGACGAATCATACACGTTGATAATGATAAGTTTTAAGCGATGGTAACCTAACGGCTAGGGCTTCGGACTTGCGATCATGTGGTTGCCGGTTCGAAACCCACCCATTGTACTACCGAAGTGAACCCACTCGTAACACAACTATTTTGAAAAGAAAAGAAAAGAAAAAATATTTATTTGCGTAGAATACAGGTGGTACCAGATATAAAATTGGTGGTTATGGAACAATACCATATTCTGCCTACATAAAGCATGCAAATTAATTTTACATTTATGTTCATTATAATTGAGTTAATTATTATTATTAACTCAATTATAATGAGTTATAATTGTATTAATTATTATTATTATTATATATTATTTAGCTTAGCACAAGTGGTTAACAAGAATACTAGCATATTATACTAGTAATGTGTGATCGACATTGCTAGTTAGCTTTTTTAAAATAAAAAGGTTTGACATAACCCCGTTTACGTAAGGGAAACTCAATCCAAAAGAAATATTCGATTTGTATGTAATGGAATTTCTATAACTAGCGGTTTCCTGGTGACGGAAATTTGACGGCAATATTTTTCTGTACTCCCTGTGAATTTAAGTTATACTTATGAATTTGAATTATGCCAATTCTCACACTTCTACGTACACGCCCATACTTTCACCCACGCCTTTTTCCCGTAGACTGCCACTTGCTACGACTCTTGCATAACTCTTTAGCATTACATTCATACATCTTTTCATACACACGCGGCGGTTGCCCAATATGCTTAAAATGGGGTAAAAAGTCTTAAATATACTTATATTATGCCGTCGACTTCCTCTGCTTGATCTGCAGATTTGAGTCCAACTGGCTACCACCATCATCCGAAACGCAACAGTATGCATATAATGCATACTGCTACTTGACATCGATATTCTGTGGGAGGGTAGTACTTCCCCGGTCGTGCTGATACATTCATGCTGGCACGTAGACATGCCAGAGAGACACTACTACTACTAAATGAATTCCTACAACATTTTATTAAATGAAAAATAAATAAATAAGTCATTCAAAAATATATTTATTAATTTCCCAACGAATCTATGAGCACATTTATATTTTTTGAGATAATTTTTTGGCTCGACGAGTCGAAGCTTTTAAGAGATTTTTTGATATGTTTCATCAACGTTTCCATAATATCTTGTATGTCGTATCTTTTATTGTGCGAATAATCTGCTAGGCTAGTTTTGATATCATTCCACTCTAAGTTATTAGCTTCGTTTTTGGGTATATTTTGGTCTAACAAGTCTATAATCTCTAATAATCCTAATGTCGCATTTACATAACCTTCGGAACCTGTGCTCGTTAGTGTCAAAGGCTTATTTTTATTGGTTATAATATTTTTAATAATCGTTAACATTGGTCTTAATGTCGTTATATCTAACTGCTCAAACTTGTCCATAGAAGCTTTAAATTTAATTTCTGTATTGTACTCTAATTCACTATCAAAATCTGTACTTTTAACGACTTCTGTCATTGCATCAATAGTTTGTTTGAATTTTTTGTCATCACATTTTAAAACTATTGTGAAAATGTCCGTTAGAAATTCGGGGAAACCATTTCCAGATCGACAAATTCCGAACTTTTAACATGCGTGACCTAATTCAAGACTTTGTTCTTTATCGATCTCTTTCTGAAATATGTGAACTGCAGCTACACCGTGCCGTAAGACACCCTTTTTTTCCATATCCCCAATCATATAGTTGATTAATCTTTTCAAAATACGATTAGACATATCAATAGTGTTAAGTACAACCTTTTGTGTACCTAATCTTGTTTTGATCTTCTGAATACGCGTTTCTCGCAAAAATTCTTTGAATTTAGTTTCGTAACTTTTTGCTATGACATCAACATGTTTCTTCAAATGATATTCATTAGTTTTCTGTTTGAGAGCTTCGAAAACTTTGAGAGTTTGTTTATAGATATGGTTAGTGAATTCGTTAATTTTTTCATCGTCTTTAATTTTATGTGGATTACTATATATATCACCAGTTCTAACTGTAGTTACTTGAGTAGTTGTGGGTGTTGTTGCGTTTGTGACTAAAACTGTAGTTTTAGTAGTAGCGGTTGTAGATATTCTTGTGGTAACAGTAGCGTTGTGTTCCCTCTTTATAGGTCTAGGGTAGCTTTTTATGTCGTCATCATTACTGACGTCTTCCTTCATAGGAGTTTCGATATCTTCTCTTGTAGGTGGAGTTGTAGGCTTATTTGTTGTAGTGAAATCGTTCATGTCGAACATTGTAACTACTATTCTAGTTGCTTTCATTGAAGAGCTGTCTGACGATGAATCTTCGTCGGAGGCAGAGCTCCATGTAATTGGTTTTGCCGACGTACTTTGCGTTGTAAGTTTTGAGGGTTCCGTTGCTTTTGGTGTATCATGTTTCGATTCTTTAGTTTCCGAATCAAATTCAGGCCCATATTGTATTATGATTTCTGAGATTTTATTTTTTGAATGTTCCGCCAATACTTCGGACACTTCAGTGGCATTAGGTCTTCTAGGCTTTTCTTCGGTTTTGTGGGAAGAATGATGGCGTTTGTGTGTGCTCTCCTGGTTTCTAACTCCTATTATGGTATCTTTAACGGGAGCTTCAACGTATTTGTAGAACTCAATTTGTGGATGATGGTATTTATAGGTTTCGGTTTTAGGCTGATGAGGGTGGGTAGCTTTACGAACCTGATCAGCTTCTAGATGCAACTGATCAGCTTCTTGACGCAAACGTTCTTCTGCTTTGCGCAGTCGCTCTTCGTCCTCGCGCAAATGTTCATCGTCGCTGGAGTCATATTTAGGATCGGCTGCCAATGGAAATTCGTCCTTGTCCTCATCCCTTGAACTGTCTCTTTTTGGCTGACTATCTCGGGGGCTTAAGACTCGATACTCATAGTTCCAATTTGGACCCAAATCTATCAGTCCATCTATTCTTAGGCTAACTGCTCTTATTGAGGGGACGGCAACTGAAAGCAGTTATAAAGCGAAGATGAACAAACTTTATAGGAAGGACCACGCTACTGTATTTCCCCAAGTGTTAGCCAAAGGTGTACTGCAGTAATGGTAATGTCTTCAATAGATGTTGCTGACGTCGCCTGAAGACGTAAAATGTAGAAGAGAAATTCTACATCACAAGCAGTGGGTCAGTGGTCTCGGTAGCTTAGTTGATAAAGCGTCTGGTGTACTTAACTAGAAAGACGCAGGTTCAAACCCTGCCTGAGATCGAATTTTTCTTTCATTAGAAAATTCATATCTTTGCATACTTGACTAGTATAATTTCCTGTATTAATCAACTCAAATTCAAGTAGTAAAAAACTCAATTCAAAATTGTAGTCCTTGCTGCCTTTCCTATGCCGCCCGGGGCCGATGCTCGATGCTCCCCATGCCCCCCTCCTACCTAACGCCTCCTTTCGATGGTATGATATTCCCATGTAGGTAATAGGGAGCGAGCTTTGCTATTTATCGGGCACATATCCAAACTCACTGTTCTAACCGAGACTTTCATAGACAAACCCAACCCAACGCTTGGGACCATTAGACTAATGAGACAAAATATAAAAAAAGAACAAATTAAAAAATCACTTACAAAAAATACAAAAAATCTCCAGTGTATAAATCATACCACATGACCTTATCGCTATCAACAACTAAGTTTTATAGTTTATTTTTATTGGATATTTTTATACAATTATTTCGAATGACGAAACGTTTTCTGACTCTATTGTACACGCGGCGTTACTTGTGTAACCGTCCTTATATTGGCAAAGGAGCGAACGAGATGATGGTACAGTTTGTTCGAAATAACTAATCCCGTTGTCCGCAAGTGGTAATACCACTTGACCCAGCCAGCAAACGCGACACTATGAACTGCCAGAACCCCATCAAGTCGCGGCGGGGGGGCTTAGTAGCCGAGGAATGGGCCCACGGTGAAGCCAAGTGGAACCCCGGGGCGGGCGCTGCTCCTGCGGGCTTTGACCAGGAAGCCCGCAGTGGAGCGGCCACTGTAGGTTGCGGTGTCGTATGGGAGGCACCGCAACTGAGACGGGCCGCGTAGTTTCATTAGCGACACTGCGGCTGAAGGGTATCACGGTGCGCCGCTCTCCCTGCCTTCCGCGCCTTCGGCGGCCGCCGAGGCCGCAGCCGCAGGACTGTGGACACGGTGGGGCCGCAGGGGGAGAGGAGTGTCGGTATCACGGTGCGCCGCTCTCCCTACCCTCTGCAGCCGAGGTCCGGGGGCGGCGGATGCGGGGAAGTCCGCCAACCCCCCTTTCCATGTTCGGGACAGGACCCGAGAGGGGCGCGTAGTGTTCCACGAGCGCCCCTTTAGGATGTTGGGGGAGTAATGACCCCCAATACAGCTCCCGTAGCCTCCGACGTAGGTGCGAGAGGGAACACTGTGGTTTTAGTCAGTAAGAGTCTGACATACACGGGGCGGTGGACATCCGCATGTCTAGGATTTTCGACAGCGCGTGAAGTCTGCCATACCGCACTACGACAGCATGTGTAGTTTGTTCGGAATAACTCTGCTTGACTGAAGTTAGCCGATCCAAAATACCACGCTGGTAAATACACATAATTACGTGTTTTTATACATAAACTAGCTTTCCGCCCACGGCGTCCCCCGCGTGGTTTCTCGGCTTTTCTGTACTATAATATGTTTGTATTTACATATAAACCTGCTTCGAGAACTACGCTATCCAATATCCATTGATGAAAACAGCATGAAAATCGGTGCAGTAGTTTTTGAGTTTATCGCGAACAGACAGACAGACGCGGTGGAAGACTAATAAAACTTTTGTTTGTTTGAGTTTGTTCCTGGGTAGTGATGGGCGTCTACCCGGTAAAAACCCGATGTTTGGGTATTTTATTCGTAGGGGTAAACAATATTTTTAATAAATAAATAATTTAATATATTATTATCTCTACATGTACAGTGGGTTATAGCTGTAACCTGACCCGCCCTAGGTGGGACGGCGGGGTCTCGGTGGGTCAGGTAACAGCTATAACCCACTGTACATTTAATTATTATTTTTATATGTAGGTACAGTATATTTTTGATAAAACTGTATTGGAAAACTAATATTGGAACATTAGAATTGCATAATTATTTTACTTTAATTAATGTATTGCCGTGTACCATTTTAAGATAGTACAGAATAGCTGTACAACAAATGGCAACACTGAAACTGCTGGCAAACATGTGAAAATTATAATGTTATTTGGTTTTTTTTTTAATTTCTACCCGGTATAAATTATAATTGGGAAGGTAAAAATTGGTATTAATTATTATTTACCCAAAGTTCGTATTCTTACCGGGTAGACGCCCATCTCTATTCCTGGGTGGTCTAGATTCACAATTGGACCAGTTAGATGGCGCTGTGCTCGAGTTCGGTCAGGAAAACGTCTGTCAGGTCTAAATAAAACAATAAATATACGAAACATTATAATTATTTATTTTCATATTTACAAAAAGTAGTAATGCTAATATATAAGACCACTATCTTAATACAGGGTGGAAGGGACATCGACGCACAACCGCTTACCACGAATTCAGTACATGATTCTGGACCCCCTTGCGTTGATATTTTTCGTCGGTTATGAAAAAAAAAACTGCTTTTTCATACAAAAGTGCAATACCTACACGGTCAAAATGTATGAAACAGCTGATTTTTTTTTTCATAACCAACGAAAAATATCAACGCAAGGGGGTCCAGAATGAATCCATCCATGTACTGAATCCGTCGTAAGCGGATGTGCGTCGATGTCCCTGCCACCCTGTATATAAATTTCCTTATTGTTGCTAATAGCTGTTCTCTAACAGACTTTTTACTTAAATGTAATAAGGCTAGAGCGTCAGAAATTCATTTTTTTCTTAGTTTTTTCGCAAATTATTCGTCTATGAGTGCAGTGATAGCCTAGTGATATGACCATTGGACTGCCAAGTCAAAGGTCTCGAGTTCGAATACAAGGTACGCAACCCTGTCTTTTCGAAGTCATGTGCGTATTAATAATTAATTATCACGCGCTTAAACGGTGAAGGAAAACATCGTGAGGAAACCTGCATGCCTGAGAGATTTTCTTGACGGCATGTGAAGTCTGCCAACCCGCAGTAGGCTAGCGTGGTGGACTATAGCCTAATCCCTCTCGTTCTGAGAGAAGACCCGTGCCCAGCAGTGGGACAATGTAATGGGATGATGATGATGATGATTCGGCTATATAACACATTCTAGGTACATGGGAGTAAAAATTGCGACATCAAAAAATAAAAATCAGATGACAAATTAAAAAAATTGCTTAAAAATCACTATCGTAGGAGATTTAGATATAAAATGTAATTTTTCGCCGAATCTTCGACGATAACGATTTATAAGCAGGTTTTGAAAAAAAAAGGCTGACGCTATAGCCTTAACTAATTGAGATAACCGCAGTTTTTAAGTTGGAACATGTTTTCTAACAGTGAAAACAATTTAAAGTATGTTTAGTAGTTTTTGCGCCAACACCTAAACAAACACAATGATTCCAAAAATCTAATTTTTGGTTGAGATGCTATTATATATTTATATCTTCAATGTACTGAAACAAGTTTTTTACAAATTTATTGTAGCATAGTATAGATATATCGTGACAAAAAAAAACATACAATAAAAATTAATTAACAAAAAATATAATTTTATTCTTATTTCGACAGAAATATTATTAAATTAAAGTATTTCGTTGGTGATACGATTGTGACACCGTCCAACGATTTATACAAAAAGCCATTTTCGTCCTTCAGAAATGCATAAAGCATGCATTTAAAATGGCTTTCAAGTAAACATACAACTATAGTCCATCGAAGTAGACTAACTACTTAGACTCAAGTAGTATGCGTGAAGTTAATTTATACAGAAGTGACATAATTTTAATTTGACTTAATATCACCTATTTTCATGAAGTCTTTTGTTAAAAACTAGCGAATGGTTTTTTTAAACTAATATTTTCAATAATTTTAGTTTCGTTCTGAGTATTACGCTTATTTAATTAGATGCCACCAAAAAACACGGCTGCCCGGCTTGATTGAAAACGGCTCGTCATCAATTAATTGGATTATTCGTAATCTTTTACCGATTATGTGTTTACAAGTGAATTTTTAAGAGTCGCAACACTACGTTAAAGGACCTGACTACATGACATTGAAATGAAGTCTAGAAAAAAATCTATCTATTGTATAGTGGTTATTTAGCTTTTTTTGAAGGATTTGAATTTAAATTTAGTGATAAACATTGTACATCTTGTGATAAAATAAAAACAGCTTCATAATTGTATGGTTTTACGGCGAAAATTATCGAATGAATCGACAATTGTATTTTAATGTATTCGAATGTCGATTTATTCGTTAACACTATAAAACATTCGAATAACTATCGACCAAACGAATAACTATCGACCAAACGAATCACTATCGACCAAACGGATAACTATCGACCAAACGAATCACTATCGACCAAACGAATCACTATCGACCAAACGGATAACTATCGACCAAACGAATGAATTTAGTAATTCCGTTAATACACGCGCGATATACTACTATTGGACAATCGATTCGTAGTATTCGTACGCAGCATGTTATCGCGCTTGACTACAATCGACGGACTATCGAATGAAATTAGTAGTTATTCGCATGCATTCGAATACATTGCCCTATCGAATAATTCGATAGTTTTTAGTAATAATCGCCCATCGCTAAAGGTTACTGAAATTGTGTGAGCTACGCCTATGCAAAGTTATTTCTGCTTGAAAAGTATGAAACGTCAAATACCTATTATTTTAGATGGACTATAGATGGCGCTGACATGGTCTATTATGTGACTACAAGGACTACAAGCCCCTAAATAAAAAAAGATAAAAAAAAAGTACAAGTTATGACCGCCTCGTTAGTCGAGTGGTCCCAAGCGCGACTGCTAAGCTGGAGGTGTGACCCACATTTCGCCGGTATGTTTAGGTCCCATGTAATAGGGGGCGAGCCTATTGCCGGGCCGGGGTCTCGCCTAAGCGCGACTGCTACGCTAGAGGTCCCGGGAACAATCGAGAAGTGTTATTGGGTTTTTCTATGAAATTCTCATTAGCAGCTCGGATTCTGGATTTGTGCCCAGTGAATGGCAATAGGCTCGCCCCCTATTACATGGGACCTAAACATACCGGCGAACTGTGGGTGTACATTAAGTATACCTCTGCCTAACCTAAATCTGCAAACGAGCTACCTGATGGTAAGTAGTCATCGCCACCCATGGACATCTACACTGCCAAACGAGTTGCAGATGCGTTGCCGAGCCTATATAAAGGGAGGGGTTGGAGAAAAGGAGAACGAAGGCAGTCCCCTTCTCCTTTTCTCTTTCCCCTCCCTTTACATACATTTTTGTTGATATCGTAATTCCTACTGCTATGATTCTAGAATGTGTTAAAGGCGTACAATTTGTGAAAAACCAAAAAATAAATAAAAAAAATTTGGAGCCCAAAGCAAAACTAAGCCTTAATTTGAGCCTTCCTGACATATTTTTTTCTTAAAAACTAATTTCGACTCAAGAAAAATGTGGAACAATCAACGCGTTACAAAAAATACCAGTCCAATTGCCAACTTCTTTTGTTGAAGTCGTTAAGCATCAAAATTGAATTCATCGGGTAACATATCTATATCTTTTTCGGCATTTTTTCCCGATATCAAGTCTTCAAGAGCAATTTTATCGTTATAATTTTCAATTTCTTTCGCATTATTTTCACCGATTTCTGCGTCTAAGGCTTCCATAAGCTTTTTATCATCCATATCTTCGGAATCAGTAGATTTTTTTGTATTTTTTTCATTGTTTTTCATACCCTCATCATTAGAAAGATCACTATCATTATTTTTAATTGTACTGTCATTTGTTTTGGAATCCAAATTCAAATTCATGTCAACATCTGACATTTTGGAGTCTTGACTCAAGTTGTCCATAGAAAAATAATCTCTTCGAGTTTTGATATCATCGATTTCTGAATTCAGTTCGGACATGGATGTAGCGTTATCATTAACACATTTAGCGTTAAAATCTTTTTCCGTCTCTTTCTCGCCTTCGCTGATGACGTCACTTTGAGTATTATCATTAAGCAAACTCTCATTAAAGGTGCCGACAGAGTTTGAATCTTGGCTGTTATCTAAACGGCTTAAGTCATCAAAGTCAAGTTTAACGTCGTTTTTAGTTGGTTCTGTATCATTATCATCATTAACTGTACTTTCAACCTCATTACCATTACTTTCTTCCTTATTAACTCTATTTTCTACCTCTTTAACTGCACTTTCTACTTCACTAACTTCACTTTCCACCACATTAACTATAGGATGTTCATTTTTACAATTATCAACTGTAGTATCAACACTTATTTTAATAGAACCATTATTAACCTTAACATTATCACCTATTTCATCTATTTCCTTAACCTTATTACTATTTGAACCACTGACATTATTACACTCGCTGATGCCTTCATTTTTAGTGTTAATGTCTTTGTTTTCGTGATTTGTATCATCAGATGGACCATTTAGGTCTTTTTCTGCGGTATCATCATGGGTAATACCATTCTGTTGCGTATTTTCAGTTTCAGCGTTCGTAATATCATTTTGATCAATCGTCGCTGTATCATTGTTTTCAGGACTAACCTCATTCATACTGACATCCTTCGAAGCTTTAACATCATCACTATTTTTATCTTGTGCGTCGTCAGCAATATTAACACTATCAGTATCGTTACCATTCTGACTTTTATCATCAAACTCGGTACTTTTCTCATCAATATCATCAAAAATGATAATTTTATCGTCATCATTACTGAGTTTATCTTTACCATCTTCATTTTTATTTTGAGTATCATCACCTATCTTACTGTTAACATCACCATCTAAGTCATCATCATCCCCTAAATTATCAATTATATTATTTATGTCCTTAGTTACCTTATCATCCGAGTCATTGCTGAGAAACGAATCGAATTCACTCTTCGTGTGTTTTACTCTTTTTCGTTTCCTAGGGACTTTACCTAAGCATCTTTGAGAGAAGATTTTCTTAAGAGTGAGAGTAGCAAGGCTGTCAACTCTCTTTTTCTTCGCGTGGGAGTTGAGTACGAGTTGGCAGGAGTCGTCATCGTCACTCTCAGTGTCTTCCGAGTCCCAATGAACGTAGTCTCCTTCTGTACAGAATTCTGCTTTGATGTCATCTCTTATGGCGACCATGCCATCGAAATCGGGCTCAGATTTTATGCTTAGCCTTGATGATATGTAGGGGTAGAAGCAGTTTTTGTCTAGGCCAAAGTCCTGTGAACAAGAAAATCTATATAAATAAAAATGAATCGCCGAAATGTATGTATGCGCATAACTTCCGAACGACTGCTTTTAAAAAAATCTCATAATTAAATATAGCGGTACGAGGTTCGCCGAGTCAGCTAGTATACATACAGGGTGAAAGGGATATCTACGGACCACCGCTTACTATACATTCACTACATGATTCTGTAACTTCTGCTTTGAAATTTTCCGTCTTTGAAATCTATGCAAAACACCGAATCACTAAGGTTAGTTTTTAGAGAGAAGGGTTACCTTACATTTATATTTTGGAGTTGTGTTTATTTGTCAAAAATAACACCCAGTTCTTTAATCTCAAAAGCACATCTAAACTAAATGTACGCAATAAATATAAATATAACCTAAATCTACCACAAATAAAGCACCTACATAACAGCAATACGAGTTTTCAATCACTTACCAGTAGAAATTAAAGAACTGGACGGTAAATCGTTTAAAAATGCTTTAAAAAAATGTGTTTTATAATTTGAACGAATAAATAAGAACATTAATATATGTATTAGTTATTATTATAATTGCTACACCCGATTGGGTAGGCTGTTGAGACTTCTTATATTTCGTATAACGCCGTTGTTTGTACAGTTTGAACAATAAATATCTTTGTCTTTGTCGGTTTTTTTTTTAAATCAGCTAGTCCCCAAAAATATTGAACTTTTGTATGAAGAAGCAGTTTTTTTAATAACCGACGAAAAATAACAACGCAAGAGGGTCCAGCGTCATGTATTGAATTATGGTATTCACGTTCATATCATTTATTTGCATTCCATAATGTCATGGTAAGCGGTTGTACGTCGATGTCTCTTCCACCATGTATAATATCGTTGTGGTAGGGCCTCGCTGTTCGCAGCATGAATGTGCGGGCTTGACCGGGGAAGTACCACACTCTCGCAGGAGACCGACGTCCGAGTAGTAGCGGGCCGGAGGCCCAATTCCTCCCTCAATCTCGTTCCTTCTTCTTTTCTCCTTCCCCTAAATAGGCTCGGCAACGCATCTGCAACTCCTTTGGTATTGCAGATGTCCATGGGCGGCGATGACTACTTACCATCAGGCAGCTCGCCTGCTCGTTAGCCGAGTTATCCCATTAAAGAAGAATATGTAAATAGGTTGTACTAACCGCGGTGACATTGGACACGTCGTAATGTTCCTGTTTGATGTTGCTGAGCAGAGGATCGCAGCGAGATACTCTCACTTCAATCGGCCTCAACTTGCCAAGCAACACCGGATCCAACGCCAGCTCGCCTGCGGGACAATTAGTAGTATAATTATTAGTATAAAATTAAATAAAATAAAAAATATAATACAATACGAAAACACGATATTATACTATGGGAAAATTAAAATAAAACAATTCTTAATTATATAAATTATTATCAGTTCCTTCCTCTCTCCTACCTAATCTGCTGTGCCCGACAGGGTCCATAATTGTTCCAATAGATAAGTTGACCACCTGTATACCTACATTATGGAACGCAATAAAGAATTGAATTGAATTGAATTCATTACATAACATACCATCAAGCATGTATTCCCCGAAGGGTTAGTCAGAGTTGTACTAATTTACATCCACATTATGTTCTGTCGGTATGTTTTAGATGCCATGTAATAGGGGGCGAGCCTATTGCCATTTACCGGGGACAAAGACTGGGGTGCTACAGATAATTTCATAGAAAAACTCAAAAACAACTCGACCTGGGGATCGTACCCAGGACCTCTAGCGTAGCAGTCGCGCTTGGAACCACTAGACTAATGAGGCAGTCTTATTTTGAGGAATGGAATCATAATATCATCATCAATCATACATACATACCATCACGCCTGTATTCCCCGAAGGGTTAGGCAGAGATGTACTAATGTACACATACATTTCGCCGGTATGTTTAGGTCCCATGTAATAGGGGGCGAGCCTATTGCCATTAACCAGGCACAAATCCAGACTCCGTGGTGCTACTGGGAACTTCATAGAAAAACCCAACAGCACTTTGCTCGACCTGGGGATCGAAATCGTAATAGAATAATAAAATATTATTCCAACCTTTCTTCTTCGCTGTGCAGTTTTGTTCGTGTTTTCTCAAGTTCCTCAGCAGAGCGTAACTCCTGTTGCATTTACCGCATTTCCCTGCACAACATAAAATAAATTACAAATGAGTTATTTTAGTGAAGGGAAAATACGACCGCGGGCAGGTTTCGAACCTGCGTCTTCTGGTTAAGTACACCAGTTTTGATTTTCTGTCTTTTTAGATTCTTTCTAGTAGGCACATTGCAATACTTTACAACATAATTATCAGTTTTAATTTATTTATTGGTCGCAAGTTTAAGAATTAATAATTACCATTTAATATTAAACAAAGTAGTTAAATATGCTAGTATAGTAAAGGAAAATGACCGTGTTGACCATGATATTCTGTTACAAAAAATGTATGCTTATGGTGTTAGAGGTAATGTGTACAACCTCGTCAAATCATATCTTTCTAACAGACAACAGTTCACCGAGATAAAAAGGCTGAACCCACTAACAAAAATTGAAGAAGTTTATACTTCTGAATTTGGAACTGTTAAAGTTGGTATTCCACAAGGAAGTATCTTAGGCCCTTTATTCTTCCTTGCCTATATAAATGATATGCCATCGGTAACAAGTCATGACATTACGTTGTTTGCTGATGACAGCACTATACTATTTACTAATGACGATACAGTTAATTTAGAATGTGACATTAATCAATCTTTGGTACTAATTATAGAGTGGCTTAAATTAAATAATTTAATAATTAACTTGGATAAAACTAAAATAATGAATTTTCAAATAAGAACTCGACGGACGGCTCCTTTAAAAATCCGATACCTTGATAACGAAATAATAGAAACTGAAACAACAAAATTTTTAGGGCTACATATTGACAACAAAATTAATTGGAAATTCCATGTTGACCAGGTGTGTAAAAAGCTAAGTCAGTTTTCATATGCACTCTATAAACTACGAAAAATAGCAAACCAATCAACCTTAATAACAGCGTACCACGGTTACATAAGCTCGACCCTTAGATACGGTGTGGTATTTTGGGGCAACAGTACAGACAAGGAACGTGCGTTCCTTGCTCAAAAAAGATGTATCAGGGCCATGTTCAACCTATCTCAAACTGAATCCTGCAAACCATTTTTTAAAAAGATGAATTTATTAACTTTGCCAAGTCTTTACATATTTGAAGCCGCTGTATTTGTTAAAAATAATATATCTCTATTTAAATATCGTTCACGTATACGGCACCAAGATAAATTGCATATTGTTGCTAGCAAAACGCATTTAATGCATGAAAGTATTTTTTGCACAGCTTCCCATATATTTAATAATGTTCCGGGGCCTATTAGAACCATTCTGGAAATCAAAGTATTTAAAAAGAGGCTTCATGACCTGTTAGTGAATAAATGCTATTACTCTGTCAAGGAATTCTTGTCTGACAAATCACTATTGCAATACAATTTACCCTAGTCATGATGCGTTCAATGTCCAATGTTCTACATTTTGACTATGCATGTAACTAATTTATACCTAATTTTTCTCGGAATTATTTATATCAATAGTCATAATCCTACTATTTCGCTATAATGAATATGTATTAATATCATTGTTGAATTTAGACATGTAATATTGTATAATTGTAAAAATTGTATGCCCAAAGGGCGGGACATAGCCGATCACAAAACTTTTAAGAACATCTGTATTATGTACCTACCTATGATCCACAATAAAGAATTTTGATTTGAAAATGTGATTTTGAATTATTAAATGATTTATTTTGGTTAATTTTTATTTCTAAATGAAAAATGGCCCTTTAAAAGAACCTTCTTTATGATTTCTTTACCTTACCAAATGGAGCATAGTAATGTGCTACCCACATCGTTAGTAATTAAAAAAAAAAATACCACTCACCACCAGGCCGGTGGTCTTCTCCCAGACACCTGTGGTCTTCCAGCAGCTTGTTGGTAGCGAACAGGTGCCAGCACTCGTCGCATTTCACATCCGGAACCTCATCAAAGGGTATGCATTGATTGTTGTCGAAATGGCTGAAATAATATTCATTTATTTAGTTATTAAGTGCAGTGATAGCCTAGTGATATGACCATTGGACTGCCAAGTCAAAGGTGTCGAGTTCAAAGTCTAACGCACCAGTGACTTTTCGAAGTCATGTGCGTATTAATAATTAATTATCACGCGCTTAAACGGTGAAGGAAAACATCGTGAGGAAACCTGCATGCCCGATAGATTTTCTTGACGGCGTGTGAAGTCTGCCAACCCGCAGTAGGCTAGCGTGGTGGACTATAGCCTAATCCCTCTCGTACTGAGACGAGACCCGTGCCCAGCAGTGGGACAATGTAATGGGTTGATGATGATGATGATTTAGTTAATAAGTGAAAGCCTAATGATATGACCGTTGGATTGTCAAGTCAAAGGTCTCGAGTTCCAAATCGAACGCACCAGTGACTTTTCGAAGTCATGCGCATATTAATAATTAATTATAAACACATACATAGTATATACCATCACGCCTGTATTCCCCGAAGGGTTAGGTGTACTAATGTACACCCACATTTCGCCGGTATGTTAAGGTCCCATGTAAGAGGGGGCGAGCCTATTGCTATTAGCTGCTACTGAGATTTTTTTTAAAATCCCAATAACACTGCTCGACCTGGGGATCGAATCCAGGACTTCTAGCGTTGCAGTAGAGCTTAGGACACCTAGACTAATGAGGCAATCAAAAAAAGAGCGTATATAATAGAAAGGCAATAATAATAATAGACTTTCTGGTGAATGGCAATAGGCTCGCCCCCTATTACATGGGACCTAAACATACCGGTGAAATGTGGGTGTACATAAGCACACCTCTGCCTAACCCTTCGGAGAATACAGGCGTGATGGTAAATTATGTTATAATAATAGAAGCGACGGTAGCCTAATGGCTAGGGTGTCGTACTTGCGATCATGTGGTTGCCGGTTCGAACCCCACTACCGACGTGAACCCACTCGTAACACGAGTACGAGGGGTTAACAAGATTACTAGTAATGTGCGACCCACATTGCTAGTAAGCTTTTTTACAAAGAAAAAACAAATACAAATAATAATAAAAAATAATAATAATAATAAAATAGGTAACTCACTCATCATAAGCTGACAGATGTTTAAAGTCGGCAGTGCATCTCCTACAGTTGTACGGCTTGGATTTGCTTCGGTGATGCTTGTGGTGCGAGCAGGCCTCGTCCGCTGAAGAGAACCACAGGCCACAAGGGTTGCACGCTAATCTGTAGTTAATATACAACCTTATTTTTAGTATATGCGAAACCAGAATATAATTTGTTCAGAATAAGTCCCTGAATCGATTCCTCATAATCTTCCCAAACATTTTAAGTACCTATACCAAGTACCTATCCGCAATCATACGCGCACAACACAGGTCACTGCCGGTCATAGCGGCACTAGGCGCGGGCGCACAGCAGGGCGGGGGGTACAACAACCCCTTCAGTTGCCCGAGGTCGATGCTACAGATTGATGCGATGGACAACCAGATAACATAACCAGCTTATAACTTTGTCATTTTTCAAGATACAGTGTTGAAACTTTGTACATAAATTCTTTACCTAAAAATACTAGACACGTGTTTCGTACTGGTTTCTAACACTTAGGCGAGTATTAGACATTTATTTATTTATTTATTTATTAATTAAACATTAAGTATTAGACATTGAAATAAAACTACATTTTACGGATTTTATCGCGTTATATTGATGTTTTGACATTAGGACGACCAACACTTCAGTCCACCCGTGACCATGGATGCTGTAAAGGATCCGAAACGTCGGGAATTAAAATAATCAATATAACGCGATAAAATCCGTAAAGTAAGTTTTATTTATACCAAATATACATACCAAACATACCAAATATGCATATACCAAAACTGACCTTGTATATGTATAAATTTTTAAGTTTTTTCTTTAATAGGTACAGTAACAGACAACAGATTATATAATGTATAATTTCAAGTATAAAATCCAATTATAACTATATACAACATTGTTTAATTTATTTTTTTTATAGAAAATAAGCTTACTAGCAATGTGGGTCACACATTACTAGTATTCTTGTTAACCCCTCGTACTAAGCTAAATGCTTGTGTTACGAGTGGGTTCACGTCGGTAGTGCACTGGGTGGGGTTCGAACCGGCAACCATATGATCGCAAGTCCAACGCCCTAGCCATTAGGCTACCGCCGCTTCAATGTTCGCTTCAATGTTGAGATGTTACTTAATTATTTAGCCAATTACACTTACAACAGATATAAAAAATAATGAGAGTAACAACTAGATAAATAGATATGACAGGCTGAATGAATTTATGAGATAACTTGGCAAACGAACAGGCGAGCCACCTGAGCTACCTGATGGTAAGTAGTCATCGCCGCCCATGGACATCTGCAATACCAAAGGAGTTGCAGATGCATTGCCGAATCTATTTAAAGAAAAGGGATTAGCTCTTCGTACCCACCCGCGCTAAATTGGTAAATTAGGACAAACTTTTGAGCTCGTCACCGCGTGAGTTTCAATCATTTTTAAAATTTTGTATTTTTTTCTTACTTTTCAATTCAATTTAAGGTTGGGATGTTTCGGCTTTAGCATAATCAAAAAATAACGTTGTATATGATGATGTACTTACCTAGGACTAGTAAAGGTAACAACGTGTATCCTCATATGATTGCCGACCGCCTGCGGTGTTTTATTCGCCTGTCCGCACACCGTACATTTGAAGGTCCGCGGCGGCGGCGACGGGGCCCGTTTAGGCGACATTTTCGCCGATTTCACCAGCTTGCTTATACGAGGCGAAGTTTTCGGGGACGAGTGAGAAGATGGCCTAGCGGCTATCCTGATAAAAAATAATAATAATAGACTGTTTATGACGGATATGAAGGGCAATACATACAAAAAAAAATAGATTTGGTATATCATATCTATACAACATGTTATTGAAATAACTCAAAACATAATAATGTATTTGGCAAATAGTTATTATCATAAATTATAGCATTCCTCCCTCCTCTTCCTCATTACCAATTTTGCTTAAAAATATTTTTCGTAGGATCATCATCATCAACCCATTACATTGTCCCACTGCTGGGCACGGGTCTCCTCTCAGAACGAGAGGGATGCGGCAGAGTTCACATGCCGTCAAGAAAATCTCTCTAGCATGCAGGTTTCCTCACGATGTTTTCCTTCACCGTTTAAGCGCGTGATAATTAATTCTTAATACGCACATGACTTCGAAAAGACAGAGGTGCGTGCCTTGGATTCGAACTCGAGACCTTTGACTTGGCAGTCCAACGGTCATATCACAAGGCTATCACTGCACGTAGGACAGGTGGAAATTGTCATTTTTGGCCGAGTCCACAAATTTTAAGCAAAAGTGTTAAAACTCAATTATGAATAAGTTAATTGTTGATGTCGGAATGTCTACTACCATGTACCGTCACCATCCAATATATAGGAGCGAACAGACTGTCCATAATTATCTGATCAACTAAGGAAATTAAACTATATCTTAAAGGGGTAAAATACATGTTAGATAGACAGCTGCCGTGTGTAGTGTTCATTAAAAACATCCTTTATATCGCTGAGATATGGTTTAATTTATCTAGTTGCTCAGATAATTATAAACAGTCTGTTTGCTCCTATATATTTGATGGTGAATTAGAATGTATTGAAGACGAACATTTCGTTGTAGTAGGGCCACGCTGTTCGCAGCATGAATGTGCCGGCCTGATCGGGGAAGTACCACACTCTCGCAGAAGACCGACGTCCGAGTAGGAGCGTTTCGCTACTGCACTTCGTTCGGTGAGCGAGAGGGCTGGAGGCCCAATTCCTCCCTCAATCCCCTTCCTTCTCCTTTTCTTCTTCCCCTTCCTTTCCCTAAATAGGCTCGGCAACGCATCTGCAACTCCTTTGGTTTTGCAGATGTCCATGGGCGGCGATGACTACTTACCATCAGGTAGGTCGCCTGCTCGTTTGCCGTTATCACAAAAAAAAAATGCGAAAAACCAAGGCTGAACGTTTAATGTTAATTCAATTACACGTTATAAAATCCTTTGTCCTGGCAATACATACTTGACTTTTTTGACAGGCGTCACCGGCTCCTTATCTCTGGAACGCTTCAAACGTGGAGACAGCAAGGAATTGTCGTCACTCTGACAACAATTATCATAAAAAATATTAGATAACTTTCTTTTGGCGCGTGCCTCGGGTTCGAACTCGAGACCTTTGACTTGGCAGTCCGATGGTCATATAACTAGGGCAGGGGTTTTGGGCTTTTGAGTCGGAAGAGCCAAAAAATTTCATTTTACATCAGTTTTTAAAGAGCCTCAAAGTTTTCCTTGCCAACAATAAAGGGGCCGTCCATTAATCAGGTGAGGCTCGTATGGGGGGGGGTCCATTAAAAAATCACGAAATATCACGAAAAATCACGAAATAAACAACTAAACTTTTTTTTTTAAATATCTCTTATTTTTTTATTATATTTTAGCATTAAATAATGCGAAATGTTCAAAAAGATATGAATTTTATAATGAAAGATAATTTCTAGTGAAAGTGACGTCGCCTGAAGACGTAAAATGTGGAAGAGAAATTCGTCATCACAGGCAGTGGTCTCGGTAGCTTAGTTGGCAAAGCGTCTGGTGTACTTAACCCGAGGGACGCAGGTTCGAACCCTGCCTGAGATCGAATTTTTCTTTCACTATAACCTATACCTTTCATTAAGAAATTCATATCTTTACAACATAAATATGTTCCGCAAAAATCAGTAGTAGTATAAAAGTTTTTTTTTTTATTCTTAAAACCTCAATACTCTAGTCAATGTTTATTGCATTCCACAATATAGTTTACATGGATGGTAAGTTTTACAATGAATTTGTTCATTATGGACCCTGTCGGGCACAGCAATGTGTCCAATCTCTACTTTAGTCATGTAAAACTCTCTAGATTGAAAGTGATTGCACTAAATTGGATCAAATTTGGTGTGTAAGTACCACAGACATGTCATGAAATTTTAACTTTAGATATGCAATTATAATTTTCTTTTCATCTATCAATCATAATATATTTTTTCTCATCATTGTTTAATTCAAATAATCTACGATGTTTTCTTTCTATTTCTTTTTTCAAGGAAAGGAAATGGAAGAAAAAAAAAATGTTGTGTACATTAGTAATTGATATACATATAAGAACCACTATCCAGTTGCATGATTTGGAAAAAGTATGTATGTGTATATTGTTAATGTACCTTTAATAAATTAATAAATAGACATGTACAGTTTGTTCGAAATAAGTAAGCCGATCGGAAGTTAGCCGTTCCGAACTACCGCGGTGAAATGTGAAACTTATACGACTCTAATAATCTTTACACCGACTCTTTCTATTAAAATTCACCACTTCTAAACTACTTGCAGACAACTTCCGATCGGCTTACTTATTTCGAACAAACTGTATCCAGGAAGCAATGAGCTAGATTTTTTGTGATCACACTTCACCAAATACAGCAATTGCGGTTGACTTGCTGTAATTTTTTGACGAGTTCCTTTGCCTGTCTCCGAAACTCATCATTAGATCTATATGAAATTTAAATGGGAGCATTTCGGAATCAACCCCTTTCGACAAAAAAAATGATTTCGCAAATCCGTCAATATATGACAGAGATATGCCCGAATACACACAAAAAAAAATATAAACATCCGAACTGATAACCTTTTTTGAAGTTGGTTAAAACATTTTTTTTTTTTTAATAATAGCTTACTAGCAATGGGGGTCGCACATTTCTAGTAATCTTGTTAACCCCTCGTACTAAGCTAAATGCTTGTGTTACGTGTGGGTTCACGTCGGTAGTGCAATGGGTGGGGTTCGAACCGGCAACCATATGATCGCAAGTCCGACGCCCTAGCCATTAGGCTACCGACGCTTGAAATTGGTTAGCTAAGGTATAATAAATAATTTATTTTTAATAAAAGAAAAGAAAAAGGTAATTAAAGACATTATTTACCTTACTTTCTTTCTTCAATATAGACTTGGGTGTGACTTTCGGCGATTTGGAATTGTCCTAAAAAAGTTAAATGAGATTTTTATGGGAATAAATAATATTATCTACATTATTATTAAACTGTGACAGGCCGATGTCTGTACATCACTACATAGTATAAAACAAAGTCGCTTCCCGCTGTCTGAAGTCCCTATGTATGCTTAGATCTTTAAAACTACGCAACGGATATTGATGCGGTTTTTTTTAATAGATAGAGTGATTCAAGAGGAAGGTTTATATGTATAACACGTATATATTATAGTACAGAAAAGTCTAAAAAACACGCGAGCGAAGCCGTGGGCGGAAAGCTAGTTATATGTAGATATTGATGAAAAACTAATATGGGGGTCTTTATTAAAGCAACAGAAGCCAAAACAATTTTTTTTTGTATTTGTCTGTGTCTGTATGTGTTTGTTCACGAATCACGCTGAAACTACTGCCCTAAATTGGATGAGATTTCTCAGTTGTATTGCTGCAGGCTGCGGTAGGCTACCGCCGATTTAAATATGGTATGCGTATTAATAATTTAGCGTATGGTACGCTATAGTTATTTGTGCAACAAGAGAGTAAAGTAGTTTTTTGCTGCGAGTGCTGATTTTGAATCCTGAGTGTGGCGAGGGATTCAAAGGCACGAGATGCAAAAAAAACTTTGCTCTCGTGCAACACACATAACTTTTCACTCCAGCAGCGAGAGATCTTTTTGTATTTTTAAGGCATTTTCCATGCAAAAATACGTAAAAAAAAGACGTAAATTAAAAATGTGAAGGCAAATTTCGGCATGACGGGTGGGAGTCGCGGTGGCTCAGCGGTCATAGCGTCTGGTGTACTTAACCAGAAAACGCAGGTTCGAATCCTGCCCGCGGTCGTATTTTTCCTTCACTGAAATAACTTTTGGAGATAATAAATATTTACAGGTTAAATATCAGTTTTATTTGCAGTAAATACTTATTTTCGTTTAAATACTACAATAAATGGTAAATGGGGTGTGTATTTTTTTTTTATATTTCGCCCAGAAGCTACACCGTAAGTTATTGTACAATACCAATTATATAATAATAAGGAAGTTTTGAGGAGTGAAAGAAGATGATGTAGTAACAAGGATTGAGAAAGGTATGTTAAGATGTTTTGGTCATGTAGAGAGAATGGATGAACGGAGATTGATGAAACAAGTAAACATGGCAAGCACGGATGGACGAGTTGGAAGGGGACGACCTCAGTGAACGTACCGCAACCAAATTGCGGATGTTCTTAAAAAAGGCCAGGTTCCGAGCACCCTAAACCGACGGTCATGCATGAAGAGACTAATGAATGTAGATGAAGCGAAAGTAGTGTGCCAGGATTGTAGCAAGTGGAAATCTATAGTCTCTGCCTACCCCCATGGGAGACAGGCGTGACAATATGTATGTATTTACCAATTGTTAGATATGTATTATTATTGTACCTACCTATTTTCATAGCGCATAGTTTTAGGTAGAAAGGCGCGCACGTTCCGCGCGCGCCGCGATACGTACCTATGTGTGTGTTACATTTCTGAGAAATGCATGCCAATTGTTATTCCCTAAATTCACAAATAAATTTAGTATGCAACTGACTCGCGGTTTGATTACACGTGTCCCGCTCTCTCCTCAAATACGCAACAGTGGCGACGAGATCGAACCTTCTTCTTCTTCTTTCTTTTTCTGAAAGATGTTTTCAAATGGAGCTTTTGGTACTCTTACCAGTTTTGACCATCTCACGTGTGAATGGGAAACCTACAAGTCGCGCCTCGCGCAGTGGTTCATTGCAAACGACGTAGATGATGCGTCGGATAAAGCCAAAGTCAAACGAAGAGCAATATTGTTGAGTGCGTTGAGTGAGTCGAGCTACAAGCTAGCGAGTGACCTGGCGTTGCCGCAAAAACTGGAGGAGGTGGAGTACGACGAGATTATCAAACTACTGGATAGTCACTTTACTCCAAAGCGCCTCGGGTTTGCCGAGAGATTTAACTTTTACTCGGCCATGCAGCGACCAGGCGAAAGTCATACTCATTGGGCAGCAAGGATTAGGGGATTGGCAGCACACTGCGGGTTCAAAAATTTGGAAGAGGCCCTTCTAGACAAGTTTGTCATGGGAATGGCAGCGGGTCCCGAGCGTGACAAGTTATTCGCGAAGGAACTGCAGGAACTGACGCTGGTTAAAGCGGTAGAGCTGGCGGAGAGCGTGCGTGCGGCGCGAAAAGCGTCCACCAGCGCGACCAACGGCAGCGGCGCGGGCTGCGCGAACGGCGCGCTCGCGGCGGCGGCGGCGTCGGCGTCCGGCGCAGCGGCTATCGACGGCGTGTTCAGTATCTCCAAGAACGAAAAGTGCAGTGTGTGCGGTTATACCAATCATAAGTCCAATCAGTGCCGTTTCAAAAATTACAAGTGCAAAAAGTGTAACCGAAAAGGCCATTTAAGTAAAATGTGTGCGGCTAACTCGAAAGTAAATTATGTCGAGAAAGGTATTGCGGAGGTCGGAGACGATGGTGAGTCATATGTTTACAATATTAAGTGTGTTAGGGGTAGGCCGATGTCGGAAGTCGTAAAGGTCAATGACATATTATTAGAGTTTGAGATAGACAGCGGCTCAGCAGTTAATGTCATCTCTGATAAAACGTATGACGCTTATTTTAGAGAAGTACCATTGTCCGACACTGATAAAAGGTTATTTAGTTACACGGGGAATAAAATGACAACATTAGGTTGTGTCCGCTTGCCTGTAACATATGTGGGCTGCACGCATACTCTCGAGTTTTTCGTGGTAAGCGGGGGCGGGCCGCCGCTCCTCGGCCGCGAGTTTATACGTGTTTTTAACTTAGAATTTGCCCCGGCGTCAACTCTTAATTATTTAGATAAATCGGAGGTCGGCACGCACACGGACATTGTGTCCCAATTTCCTAAATTATTTTCTAATAAATTAGGGTGCTTTAACAAATACGAAGTTTCTTTAAACTTAAAGCCTAATTCAAAGTTATTATTTTTTAAAGCACGACCTGTCGCATTCGCTCTAAGAGAGAAAATTGAGTTAGAATTAAATCGTCTTGTGGCCTTAGGTATATTGAAGCCGGTTGAATATTCGGAATGTGCCTCCCCGATTGTTCCTGTTTTAAAAAAAGACGGCAGCGTCAGGATTTGTGCTGATTATTCAGTGACAATTAATAAGCAATTACTCATTGAAAAGTATCCATTGCCCACCGTTAATGAAATGTTCTCCAAATTACACGGAGGGGAACAATTTACCAAGCTGGACCTGTCGAGAGCATACAATCAGTTTATGCTCAAAGAAGAGTCACAGTCGCTTACCTGCATAAATACACATCGTGGGCTATTTAAATATACTAGACTAGTGTTTGGCCTATCTAGCGCTCCGGCTATTTTCCAGCGCGCAATGGAGTGCGTACTTGCAGGTTTAGACGGAGTTTTAGTTTTTTTTGACGACATTTTAATAACTGGTAACAATAGAATTGAACATGAAAATAGGTTAAAGTTAGTTTTACAGCGGTTAGAAGACGCAGGGTTAATACTTCAGCAAGATAAATGTGAATACTTTAAAGATGAAATTTGTTACCTCGGTCATATTATCAATAAAAATGGAATTAGAAAATCACCCGATAAAGTTGAAGCTATTTTAAACGCTCCAAAACCGACTAATAGTTCACAATTACAATCTTTCCTGGGGTTAGTTAATTACTATAGAAGTTTCGTTCCAAATGCTTCCTCATTATTATGCCCATTATATGAATTACTGCATAAGAATAAAAAATGGGCGTGGACTTTACTTCATGATGAGGCATTTGAACGAATAAAAAAACTCCTGGCATCTGATCAACTATTAACCCATTTCGATCCTAGTGCAAAATTGATTTTAACTGTGGACGCGTCGCCATACGGATTAGGTGCAATATTATCGCAAGTATCGCTCTCCGACAGCCGCGAGAGGCCTATTGCATTCGCTTCAAGGACGCTCACGTCAGCCGAGAAAAACTATTCACAGTTACAAAAAGAAGCTACCGCTATTATTTATGGGGTAAGAAGATTCCACCAGTACTTATATGGCCGTGTTGTACCATTCATATTACGTACGGATCATAAGCCGCTAATATCAATATTTGGGCCGTACCGCGGCATCCCTGAAGTGTCGGCTAATAGGCTACAACGGTATGCGTTATTCTTATCGGCGTACAATTATACCATCGAATATGTTCGTAGTGGTGACAACAGTGCAGACTATTTATCCCGGGCGGTATTATCAAATGTAACTTATCAGTCAAGTGAACAAAAGAGTGGGGAGGACCGTAACTGTGAAGAGCGCGCGGCATATGTTAATTTTGTTATTGAAGGGAGTTTACCAATTACATTAGAACAATTGCGTTGCGAGACCGAACGCGATGAGACTTTAAGAAAAGTTAAAAATTATGTTTTGCATGGATGGCCGCGTAAATCACATGACCCTGAATTAAAACCGTATTTTGACTGCCGTTTACAATTAGCATTGGAAAATGAATGTTTAATGCGAGGTCATAAAGTAGTGATTCCGCACTCGCTAAGGGACAGAGTATGTAGAGAACTACATGACTCTCATTTCGGGGTGGTAAAAATGAAAGCTGACGCACGTAAACGGTTTTGGTTTCCCGGCGTGGATGCGGCACTAGAACGGTTAGCGGCAGCATGCAGTGTATGTGCACGTCTGCGACCCTCCCCGAGCCGCGCACCGCCCTCACCCTGGCCATATCCGCCGTATTCGTTTTATAGAATACATTTAGATTTTCTCGGTCCTTTTAACAATAAAATGTTTTTAGTTATTGTTGACGCATTCTCTAAGTGGGTAGAATGTTACATAGCCAGCTCATCATACGGATCAAAAATCGTGATAAGTAAATTATGCGATTTTATGTCTAGGGTGGGGGTACCTCATACCTTGGTGACCGACAATGGTACTTCTTTCACATCTCAAGAGTTCGAAGATTTTTGTTCATTAAATGGTATTCATCATGTTCTGTCACCCGCATATCATCCGTCAAGTAACGGACAAGCAGAAAGCTTTGTAAAAATCATAAAAAAACGTCTTAAGAGTCTTATATTAGAAACAGATAGCATATCTCTTCAAGATAAATTAGCAAAATTTTTATTTGATTATAGAAACTCGAAAAATAGTACGACTGGCAAGTCCCCAGCGGAGTTAATATACGGTAGACCTTTACGTTCGCGACTAGATTTGATAAATCCATGTCAAGTCGCACCGACTTCCGCAAACCTTTCTCAGACAGTCGAGAAGAATCAGTCTTTACAGATTAAAAATAAAGGAGGACAGATAAGACCTAAATTTAGAATAGGTAACGAAGTTTGGGTTAAACGTTTTTTTGGAAACAATCGATTCTGTTGGGTTAAAGGCATAGTCAAAGAAGAAATTGGAAATGTCATGTATTTAGTACACATCCCGGAATTTAATCACGATGTTACCCGACACATTGACCAAATTCGTCGTTTTGAAGCGGAAGAAAACGCGACCGAGTCAAATGTCACCAATGATTGGGACTTCGATGTAGAACTTCACGACGACAACGTGTCACCGCAGTCGCAAACATCCACCGGCTCTAGTGAGGCACAACATTCCGAAGATGTTTCCCAACCAGAGGGAGAGGAGGTTGTCCGGTCAGAGTCGCAAGCACCATCAACGCCAGTGGCCTCAAGGTGTTCAGAGACATCAATACCACACGCCTCATCTGAAAACGATTACGAAGCAGAAGCCAACCAACAGAATCGACGTTCAAAGCGGCACATGCCGCCTATTAATTATAAGCCATTTTTCTGAACTATGTGAGGGAGGGATTGTTAGATATGTATTATTATTGTACCTACCTATTTTCATAGCGCATAGTTTTAGGTAGAAAGGCGCGCACGTTCCGCGCGCGCCGCGATACGTACCTATGTGTGTGTTACATTTCTGAGAAATGCATGCCAATTGTTATTCCCTAAATTCACAAATAAATTTAGTATGCAACTGACTCGCGGTTTGATTACACGTGTCCCGCTCTCTCCTCAAATACGCAACACCAATATAATACATAAGCTTACCGCTCGCAGCTTCGCCCGCGTGGACTATACGTTTCTTGTCATTTTACGGGAAAATATATATTTAGCCTATGTCACTCAGGAATAATGTAGCTTTCTATTAGGAACACGCATGCGTTTTTTTTTATTAATTCTATACATCATAACAACACAATAGAAGATATAATTATTCCCGGGAATGTTCAATTTTTTTTTAAAATATTATTCAACATACATATCCAAAATTGAGCTGTTTAAACGCCGCCATTTTTCGCGCGCTTCAGATGACGTCATGGGCCGCGATCATCGCACGAAGTGTTTGTTTATTACAGGTGTTTTGGTTAATTATTAAAGATTTTACCATGGAAGAAGCTAAAAACCCTTTCTATCGGTATTGCATAGTACCAAAATGAAAAAATACTTTCAGAACTACTTCCGATAAAGTTTTTTTTTTCTTCTTTCGGTCATCGTATATAGTCTCACCACTGTCGAAAATCGCTCAAGACACACAAATTAAAATATATTTCCGAGATAATTCCCATTCTGGCAGCTTTTGACTATGTGATTAAATTCAATGTCGTGGCCCGTGACGTTTCATTCCGTTCGACCAATGACAGCGCGTTTTGTAAATTTGAATTTCGCTCGCATAATTAGCACTTTTTAATTATTATTTTATACAAATAAACTAGCTTTCCGCCCGCAGCTTCGCCCGCATGGACAACACGACTTTGGCAGTGTAGGTTTTTCCATAACAACATGTATATTTGTTATTAAATGAGCAGCATTCGTGTTCTAATAGATAGAGCGATGATCTATCATTCTGGAGGTCTCGTAGGATCTATTTCCACAGGGTGGAACAAATAGTGGTAGACCACTTTGCTCATTGGTGGTTTTTCTGTCTGGTGCCAAAATGACCAGACTGCAATTAATACTGACTCTGTAACAGGCAAAGTAGAATTGCCTATGTAAGAAGCAATCTTCTCTTAATTCCAGCCTGCTATCCTTAATGTCTCACCCTGTTTTTTTAAGGTCATTGCAAAGCAGATCTTAAGAGGGAAATGTAATCGTTCTCAAAAACAGTCGGATGGTATCAGTGGTATTAGAAGTATGAAAAGGGATTCCCCCAAGTACAACCAGTAACGACAGTGGCCTCTTTAATATATTTGTGCAATGCTGTTACTCGCAGTCTAGTCCCGTTACATAGTTTAAGTGGTTTAATGAGACGCAGCATCATTAAAGATGTCCTAAGGAGGGTTACACTGTTAAGGAACTCCACATGTTAGTAATCTGCCTCATCCGCTTGTAGCACTGAATCGACAGACCTATACTCAATTTCTGAACCCTCCAACGACTTAGGAAGTATGTAATTAATAGCAACTGCACTTTTTTTCTTGTTTGTATATTAGAAAAATCAGGATACACTCTAACTATTAGACCTATCAAAACAACCCGTCACTATTGTATCCAGCAGAGATGGTACATATATTTTCGTTTTGGATTCAGGATCATCTCCATTTTCTATCTTAACCAATAGTTCTGAAAACTTTGTAACAGACGTATCTCTCTCATATTTCTTTTTACAGATAATCATTATGTTGGGCTTTAGGTATCCCGATGTTGAGGATGCTCTGATTTCGTCTGCTCGTGTTCCTCTAGGTATAACGGAATCTGACGGCATTCGCCTGCCTGCAACACAGTAACTTCACCAATCACTATTGCTGCCTCTGACATCTTTAAGAATCTATTGTGTGCTTCGATTCCACCTTTGTGTGCCATAATATTCTCATCTCATACTATAAGTGTGCGATTTCGGAGAACTTGAGCCATGTCACTCTGCTAAGATATTATTGCACAACGGAGTTTCGACATGGATGAAACTAAGCGGAAGTTTTAAAGACAGCGTGAGCCATTTTCCCACCTTCCAAAAGAGTAGGTGCTATTCCAGATGAAGTTACAGTTAAAGCAATGCCCCGATTACTTTGTACTTTAGTTAGCGAAAAGTAAGTGCCATACACAACATGGTTGGCTAAATAATAATATGTGCAACTTTGGTATGATTTTCGAATAATGTGATTCGTGTATTCATTTATTTTTAGAACGGAATACATAACTTAAAGTAATAATAAAAATAGCAGATTTCTTTATTTGCACTTTTACTCTTTTTACGCGGCTAAGGGGTGAAATTAAAAAACGACCTTAAATACGTGTTGCATTAATTGTATTGTAGAGCTTACATCCTGTAATTTTGATAATAAACATTTTTTTCGATACAAATTTTAACACTCCTTTATATTCCTATATGGGATAAAATTCAAAAAGTCCTAAAACACGTGTTATTCTTTAACTATAATATAGATTTTAAAACTTTAAATACTTAATTTCAAGTAATTTTGATAATAAACAATTTATTATTAGTACAAACTTTAACACCCCTTTTTACCCATTTAAGGGACGAAATTAAAAAAATCCAAAAACACGTATTTCTTAAATTATGTTGAACAGCTTAAATATTGAATTTCAAGTAATTTTGATAATAAACAAAAAAAAATCCATACAAACTTTAACACCCCTTTTTACCCATTTAAGGGATAAAATTAAAAAAAAAATTAAAGACATGTTTTATTATTTTATATTTAAAGGCTAAATACCAACTTTCATTTATTTCGAATTAGAAATGACAGAGTTTCATACAAACTTTAACCCCCCATTTCACCCCTTTAGGGGATGAATTTCGAAAAATCCTTTCTTAAATGACGCCTAGAGTATAAAAGCAATATCCTCACAAAATTTCAAAGTTCTATCATTAGTGGTTTCGGCTGGGCGATGATATGTCAGTCGGGACATTGCCTTTTATATATATAGATAACAATTATGTAACTTAATGTTGTTATAATAATACTTTATGTATGTTTAAGATTCCGGAAAAAAATATATTAGGCAAATTTAAACTTCATGCATATTCCTAATTGGTGAAAGGATTTTTCAAATCGGTCCAGTACTTTCAGAGCCTATTCAATACAAACAATCTAATCTTTCCTCTTTATAATATTAAATATTAGTTTAGATGATCATTGTACATCTCTAGCTACGAATAAATTTAACTCGTATTGCATTGAATCCGGCAAGAAACTCCATGGAATAAAAAAGAATGCTTACTTTCAGTCGACTGAGGGCCATGTTTTCTTCTTTACTGTGTGTACTGTGCCGCGTCATTCTTGGAGGAGTGCTCGCCCTCCGGCTGCTTTTGTAACGACTGGATCGAGTGTCCGACAATATACTCTTCTCAATCTATAGAAAAATAAAATCACATATTACTAGTAAATGAAATTTCTGTAAATAGATCTTTTAAAACACTTTTACAAGTCGTTTCTTTTTTACTAGATGCCGCCGACGTATCCTATCTGACGACCTCTGAGAAGAAACGTCGAAACAAACTCAGAGAATCATGGTATCTTTTAAAGTCCAGACAATAGTTGTAGGGCAAAATCCGAACAGACCTTTTGAAGAATGAGCCATAGCAGCTTTGAGTTGACCTGTCCTAACTGACGGCACGCATACGTCAGTCATCGTGTTTCTCAACTATTTTATAGGGAGCCCAACGACTCACCGCACAACGTTAACAGATCAGCAAGACATTGAGTAATTAAGTAATCTTGTTAACCCCTTGTGATAACCTTAATGCTTGTGCTGGGGGCTTTCCATCAATCACGTGAGGCTAGAAAAGGGGGGGGGGGGGGGGTGGGTCCATAAAAAATCACGAAATATCAAAAGGTGTAGTAATATATCACGTGTATTAATTTTTATGTCAATCAAAAACAACCTGCAGCCTTATTGTAGTCTTTAATTTTCTATAATAAAATTTGATGATACTTAACTGTACTCTATAAATATTTTTTTAAAAATTAAGATTCTTCAAAGGTACTAAAAATTACATGGGATATAGGGAGGGGGGGGAGCATCTAGTCTCAAAGCTCGCCATATATCACCAAGGTGGAGGGGGGGGGGGGGGGGTAAAAAAATGCAAGAAATAAAACATCACGTGATTAATGGACGGCCCCCTACGAGTGGGTGGGTTTCGAACCTACGATCGCCCTAGTAATTTAGCTAAACCTGGGTTGCGAAGCTTGCTTGCGCGATTAAGGACTTGCTTCGTGATTTTTTATGTAGCACGTTTACTAATTATCTCATTTGAATAAAACGAAATTTCTTTGCCATCATTGGGACGCACTATAATACTAAACTCGACTCAATAATGTCGGACTTGCAACCACATGATTGCAAGTCCGACGCCCTAGCCATTAGGCTACCGCCGCTTCGATTCTTTGGTTGTTTTACACTGCAAATTTGTGGATAACTTCAGATGAGTTGATCGAACTTAACATACCTTGACTTTTAACTCTGGCTCCCTCTTAACCTTGACCTTGACCTTGGACCGCAGCTTCTTATGCTTAGCCAGCGGTTCACCATCAGAGTCTTCATTGACATACACTGGCTCTGTAAGACCTAAGATGCATTCACCAGCATCAGGCTGCAAAGAAAGAAAAGGAGTTAAAGCCTTCGCAAATGTGTTGCTGATCTGGTATCGTATGCGACGGGCCGTTAAGGCTACACACACACGCAGACAAACACACATCACAATTTTTAAATGAGTCTTCACAAAATTTCACAAGTGTTTTTGCCTGTAGTGTTTTTACGCCCCTAAAAAGTTTCACAAGTGCAACTAGTGATATAAAAAATCAACATTACTCTAATAGTTTCTTTGAAATGGAACGAGTGATTAAAAATAGCCTCAGTAGTTGCAGACATACGAGTACAAACACAGTGTGCGAATCGCCATAGAGTAGAACTACTTGGAAGTAAAGTTTCACTAGTTCTACTATTTTGGGACTAGTAGAACTAGTGAGAACCAAAATTCCCATTAATTCTACCATAGAACTGTGGAATGGAACAAGTAGAACAAGTGGGAATAAACACTCCCATTAGTTCTACTATTTTCTTCTACTTAAATCGTAGGACTATTGAGAAAAAAAAATCCCACTAGTTCTATGATAGAACTGTTGAGTAGAACTTATGGGAACGAACCCAAATTGTGCCCCTTATTTCGCAATTCGCAGCGTCAGTGTACTAAAGGCATAAAGCGTTGGGGTTGGACGGAATTAAAAATTGTCGTCTATAACACATTCTAGGTACATGGCAGTAGAAATCAACAATAACTTATTCATAATTGAGTATGTATAAAATTTTGCTTTTAAATCGTTATCGTCAAAAATTTTGGTGTAAAATAGTGGGTTCGGCGAAAAATTACAATTACACCTAAATTTCCTTTTTACACCTAAATATCGACGTCATGTAGAAGTGATTTTGTGATTGGGGGAGTGTTGGCGCCGACACTAATGTATGGTAGTGAAAGTTGGGTATGGCAGAAGAAACATGAAAGCAGAATAAATGCTGTAGAGATGAGAGCTTTGAGAAGTATGTGTGATGTGACGCTAAAAGATAGAGTGAGAAACAGTGTGATAAGGGAGCGATGTGGAGTGAAAGAAGATGTAGTAACAAGGATTGAGAAAGGTATGTTAAGATGGTTTGGTCATGTAGAGAGAATGGATGAACGGAGATTGACGAAACAAGTATATATGGTGAGAATGGATGGACGAAATGGAAAGGGAAGACCTCGGCGAACGTACCGCAACCAAATTGCGGATGTTCTTCAAAAAGGCCAGGTTCCGAGCACCCTAAACCGACGGTCATGCATGAAGCGAAAGTAGTGTGCCAGGATCGTAGCAAGTGGAAATCTATAGTCTCTGCCTACCCCCATGGGAGACAGGCGTGACAATATGTATGTATGTATGTATGTAGCAGTGTGCATACTGTTGCATTTCGTAGGGTGAGTATAGAGCGCCGAGGCCCAATTCTCCTTCTCCTTTCGTCTTTCTTTTCCTTAAATAGGCAATGCATCTGCAAACCCTTTGATATTGCAGATGTCCATGGGCGACAACGACTACTTACCATGTGGTAACTCGCCGGCTCGTTTGTTGAGTTATACCACTAAAAATACCATCACATCGGGAATACAGTTGTGATGGTAGAACGAGAGGTATACTAATGTAAACCGACACTGGCTGTATCTGAATAGACCTCTTGAAGAAAGACCCTGTCCTAACTGACGGCACGCGTACATTAGTCATCATGTAGCTTAAGGCTAAAGCTTCAGGGTTTGGGTGAAAATAGCATTCCGAGGGATGGTAGCACATCCCCAGTCATACCAGTAGTGTCTCGCTGGCATGTCTACATGCAGACACTACTACTACTAAAAACTCTGCGAGGTTAACTGAGACTGAATTAGACTGCCTCATTAGTCTAGTGGCACGACTGCCACACTAGAGGCCATGGGTTCAATCCCCAAGACTACACTACAAGGATGGTATGTTCGAAAAAAGGTTGAATACTTACAGTTCCACGGGGCATGGACTGTGGAGGTAGACCTAGTCTCAGCCTAGTCTGTTTGTTGGTCTGGCGACACATTTCAAAGAACTCGTAGAAATCATTCACTTTATCAACACACAGCTCACATATTAATGGAGGCATCTTGTCATCTTGATGAACCTGTAATTGTGAAATGAAATATACTTATAGTGGCTGTAATGTTATCTGGTTGTCTGTCACATCAATCTGTGGCATCGACTGCGGGCGACTGAAGGGGTTGTTTTACCTCCCGCCCTGCTGTGCGCCTGCACTTAGTGCCGCTATGTCTGCTATGGCAGTAACCAGTGTTGTGCATATATGATTGCGGAAAGGTACTTAGTATAGGTACCTAAAATTTTTGGAACAAAATATGCCTTGCTGTAAAACTTATTGGAATTGATTCAGTTACTTATTCTGAACAAACTATATTTTGGTTTCGGATATTATATACTAAAAATAAGGTTGTATATTGTCCCTTAAAATGAAAAGAAACATATAGTTCAAGCATAAGCCGCGGGCGGAAAGTAATAAATAAATAAAAAATTGCAAGTTGAGGAGTTGATCACCTACCATTAGTTTTAACGTAGAAGAAGTAACATACAAAGTCTGATTGGCATATTTCTATTTAGCATTCAATGTGACTGAGGTATGGTAGGTACTATGACAATACCTATGTGCTTTTTGGACTCATCTAACATACGATGTGTGGTTATCCTTCGCTCTCTTTGATATAACAATAATATATTGCATTAAAATGAAGAAAATTGGTAAGCACATAACCTAGATTTCTTTTTCAACTTACCAATACAGTTAATTGTTGATTACAGGAATAATTTATCACATATCACATATAAACTATAGTATAGCTCGTAATTATATATTATTGAGATTTCTAAATGCAAATATATTATCAACATATTATCTTCGTACTTTCACTCATTTGTTTGACAACAAACATTGCTTTTTTGAAACTCGAAAATTATAGTAAATAACAATCACGAAAGCCTGGATTTGATACCAAATTATTTTGAATTTATTAAAATATATATTTAATGTACTTTTACTGTTAAATTTACCTCAATCTGTACGCATTCTCGAATTTTTTGCTTCAATTCCACATCGGTGTCGTCCAAATCCACTACATTTTGTATTATCGGCATTTTGTAGCCGGCTCCCGCTCCACACAGACGACATGCTCTGTATATCTCGTAAATAGTCTGCTTATCATTTTTAGAATTCAGTATGCGATCCATTTTAGACTTATTAGCATTTCAATGCAAAGTCAACTCCTATGGCGACGATTGCCGCTTTTCCGCCATTAAAAATGATACCAAATTAAAAAAAAAACTGTATGAAAAATATTTATAAGACAATCAACAGATGAAAAAACATTGGCCACTTTAATCGACTATGATATGAAAAAAGCTTACCCACTTAGTTTTTATATTATTGTTTACTGTAATTTCTAGTTTTACGTACTTCATCTACTCTTTGTTCGCTCATAGTTAACCTTAATTTTAGTTTTCACAAAGAAATGAATTTTCTAATTAAAGAAAATTTCTAGTGAAAGAAAAATTCGATCTCAGGCAGGGTTTGAACCTGCGTCTCTCTGGTTAAGTACACCAGACGCTTTGCCAACTAAGCTACCAAGACCACTGCCTGTGATGTCGAATTTCTCTTCCACCTTCTACGTCTTGAGGTGACGTCGGCACCATCTATTAAGAAATTTATTTATTTTTCAATTTTATTTTTTTACTCAATGTTCCAAATGAAACATATCAGTGATCCGGAACCGTTTACTGTTCCAGATGCAATTGTTCCAATCGTAACGATGTGACATTTCTCCCACGCCTAACCCCCTGGCCGCAGCCGAGCGCGGTGCGGATTGCGGCGCAGCGTGAGGCACGGCAAGCGGTGAGCGGCGAAAACAAATGGTAGACAACCTATGAAGCAAAGACTACAATATACAATATGCTACAGACTACAATATGCTATGAAGTATGCCACAGCTACCGGCGGTGGTGTCGCGAACTGCGGTGCAACCTGCGGCGCGGGGAGAGTCGCGCGGTATGCGGCGGCGACGGGCTGCACGGTGTGCGAGTGAAATAAATGTACTAGCGAGTATCGAGGTGGCCACAGCTCAGAGCGGCGCGCTCGGCGGCATCGGTCATAGGCATCGGTGGACGCATTCAGACATCGCACGACCGAAACAAATGATTTTGTTTTTAACACGCGTTCAGCTTATAAAAATAATGGATACGGAAGAATTTATATTATAATTGCCCTCGTATATTCAAGAAATTTATCGGGATGGTTCCTATATTCATAATAAAAAGTGTGAAATTCGCCAAGCTCTCTCCTTCTCTGATTAACTGGGTGCGCTCCTATTCTTGACTGAAGGATATCTTGAGCTAAGAACGCACTTGATTCAAGGCAATACCGTGCCACTTTTGATAGGGCCATGGTATGGTATGGTATGGTATAGCGGGCTTTTTTCCGCAACTCCACGACTAGGCGCGTATTTTGCGTGTGGATGGGACGATACTGAGTCTTTTAATCGAACCACCCCAACTCCTCGAGAAAGGCCGACAAGCGCCCAATTTTGCTTACGGCCTCTCGAAGAGTACTCGGGTTGCCGAGGTACTTTGCCCTGTATGTGGCGACACCAGGACAGTGCAGGAGCACGTGGGCCGCTGTCTCGTCGGCCCCCAGGCAGGCTCTGCATAGGGGGCTGTCTGTAATACCTAAAACAGAAAGATGTTTATTGAATGGACCATGGCCCGTAACAGCTGCGCTGACTGTCCTCAGTTGTTGTTTGGACAGCTGTAGTAGCTGCCTGGTGATGCGGTCGTCAATGGAGGGGAGAGCCTCCTTAGTCTGCCTACACTCACCGTGGTTAATCCAGCAGTCGTTGTGCCTGTCCCTGGTGGGTTTCCTTACCAGGGTGCGTAGCTGACCGAAGGGGAAAGGTACTATGGGTTCAGGGCCCATAGCACCCGTGGCCGATCCCCGTCTAGCAAGCTCGTCTGCTGCGTGGTTGCCTCGGGAGTTGCTGTGTCCTTTGATCCATACTAGACCAAACTACGGCTCCGTATGCAACTAGGGGTCTGATCACTGTTTTGTATAGCCATAGGGTGATTTTTGGGGATAAGCCCCACTTTTTCCCTATCATTTTCTTGCATTGCCAAAATGTGATACTAGCCCTATTTAGTTTATTCTCGATATGATTACTCCATGTTAGTTTACTGTCAAGAATGACACCGAGGTACTTGACAGCTTGAGTTCAGTGTTGAACAACTTTGGTAGGCAGTATGATCCAAGTGCTCGTTTCTGGGTGAACATAACTAACTCAGTTTTGGTGGGGTTCACCGCTAAATCAAACTCACTACACCATCGCTCTACTATTCGCAGGGCTTGTTGAGTGAGATTACAGATGGTTCCGGTTACTTTTCCTGTGACAAGGATAGCAAGGTCATCTGCGTATCCTATAGTATAATCGTGATTAGCATTTAACTTGGTGATGAGGTCGTTAATAACCAAGTTCTACAGAAGGCGTGAGAGCACACCCCCTTGCGGACATCCTCGCGCTATGGTGGCGGACTGCTCATTACCTTCAAGGCGTACCACGCGTTTGCTGAGCATGTTGGTGATCCAATCCTTAAGTACTGATTTTACTCCATGCTTAGAGAGGGCAGCACTAATACTGGAGAAGTTCGTTCTGTCGAAGGCCCCCTCAATATCTATGAAAGTTCCTAGGCAGATACCTTTGTGTTGTATCGCCTCTTCGATCTTGTTAACAACAAGATGCAGTGCGGATTCGGTAGATTTCCCTGAGCTGTATGCATCTTGATTGTCATGCAGGGGGGAAGCTTTTAGCGCATTATCCCTCAGCTCTCTCTCGCAAAGCCTCTCCATGGTTTTCAGCATGAATGAGGTCAAGCTTGTCTTTGGAATGAATTTAACTTTCACTTCCCTCCACCCCTTGGGAACGTATCTAAAGGCCAGACATGCTCTCATGATAGTTACTAGTCTCATGATGACATCTGTTTTCCCCCACTGCATCAGGGCAGGAAATATGCCGTCAGGACCAGCTGCCTTATAGGGGTGGAAACTGTCGGTGGCCCATTGGAGTTTCTCCAATGATATCATTTTATGTGCATATTCCCAATCGTACTCCGTTGGTGAGGGAGATACATCAGTCCAGTTAACTTTCTGTGTGAAAACGCATCCTGGGAAATGCGTCTCGATAAGGACTCGTTGGGTCTCTTCTGGTGATGTTGTAAATGTGTTGTCAGGTTTACGGAGGGTACCGGGATCAGATGTGCTCTGTTGCGCCAGTATTTTCCTTACCCTGTTAGCTTGTTGGCAGCTTTCGATGATTCCACAGAATTTTCGCCATCCCATGGTGCTTCTGAATCTAATGCATTTTTTGTAGGCAGATTTGGCTGATTTGTAGTCATCCCAGTCCTCATCTGCTCCCGTGTTCATCGCCCTGTTCAGAGCCCTTCTTACCTTTGTGCGTTTGCGTTCCAGTTCCGCGCCCCACCACGGTTGTTTACCCGGTGCCTTGGGCGCGGTGGACTCTGGGCATGCGGCGTGGTAGCTGTCTATCATTGATTTAGTTAGATAGCTTACCTGTGTTTCTATTTCTGCAGTGTTCCAGATGATAGGTCCATTTTAATAGTTTAGCCGTTCTCTAAATACGTCCATCGCTGACGCCGCCGCAGTCGCAACTAGTTGAGCTATGGCATACCACCGCAAATCGCGCCACCCGCCAGAAACTGTGGCCAGGCCCTAATACAAAAGTAAGTCATAGTTTAATTTGGTTGATTGGATACGATATTTATCACACAGCCCTAATATAAAATACTAGGTACATCTTACTCAGACATTTCCACCTTGGAAATACTATGTGCAGCTTACTCTTACTTATCGATATTAGTATTCGAGAAAGAAGCGAATAGCTCAGTCAATATTCAATTTCTGTCACTGTGCCTGATTGAGATTTTTTGCGACTTACCTGTGACGATAAAAGCGCCTCTAGTTGCCCAAAGAGCGCGCTTCCTTATCTACATCATTATTTTCCATATTTAGAAACTTATCATAACATACCATCACGCCTGCATTCCCCGAATGGTTAGGCAGAGGTGTACTAAAGTACACTCACATTTCGCTGGTATGTTTGGGTCCCATGTAATAGGGGACGAGCCTATTGCTATTAACCGGGTGCAAATTCGGACTCCAAGCTGCTACTGACAATTTCATAGAATATCCCATTAACACTTTGCTCGACCTGGGGATCGAACCCAGGACCTCTAGCGTAGCAGTGGCGCTTAGGACCCCTTAGAGTAATGAGGCAGTTCATACTTATATATACCAAAATACAGTACCTTTCTTGGCATGGAAAAGAAAGGATTTTTTGTTTAACACCATTTTGGCTGTATGGTCTGAGAGAATTAAAAAATATCTTAAAAAATCGACTAATTATAGAAGCTGGCAATTTCAGTATTTCTTTTCTCATAGTTATACATTATCTGTGGTTATTACCATAGATTATATATTATTTTCCTGCGGAGTTGTGTGTGCAAAGTGATTCTGCATGGTGTTTTCTGGTGAATTTTACTATAAAGTGATAAAATATCCGCTTTCCAGCAATATTTTGTGAAGAAATCATCAACGATTGCCGATTTCCCGCTTTTCTGTTCATTTCTTTGGTAAGTATTCTGATTTTCAACCAAAAACTAGTTGTGTTTGTATAAACCTTCCGATTTGAACTGTATAACCGCCTTTCAGGTTTGACCGATATTTTCCCGGGGTTATTTAGCTTTTGATTAGTTTTTATTGTATTTGGTGGATAATTTAAAAAGTTAATCCCTTCTGTTTAGATTTCCGAAGGTTTAAATATAATTATAACCTCGTACCTACGCAAGTAAAATGCGACTTTGGCAACGATTTTCGACGACCTCCCCGGCGATAATTTAGTCGCCTTATATGTCATTTTGGAATAGGTTTTTTGTAAAATTCTTGTGCTTTAAATTGCTCTTACCAAATTTTTTGTACGTTAACAAGTAAAGGAAATCTGAATCAAAAGTATCGTGAGTTGCAAGTAAATCAAAACTTAAAAAATAAGGTTAAAATTTTATTTATGTTAATACCCTTTTCATTGGCTCATTTTTAATTTTGATATTTATTCTATTAGGTTGCCTGTATTTTTCGCTTTGTGCCAGTGACATGCATGACCGAATGTTGTTTCCCGCTCAAATGTACCTCCATAGAAACTGCATCAGTATTAATTATATCATGTGTACTGAAGAACAAACATACCTTCAGTTTGTATACATATAAAAAAATGGGTCAGAGTAGCCTTAGGACGTGCTTATGTGCATTAGCAAATATACATTCATACATACATAATCACCGACATCTACAAAAACTATATTTGTAGTCCTTTTTTAGGGTTCCATAACTTCCGTACCCAAAGGGTACTACCTATTGCTAAGACTGCTGTCTATCTGTCACCAGGCTGTATCCCATGAACCGTGATAGTTAAACAGTTGAAATTTTCACAGATTAAGTATTTCAGTTGCTGCTATAACAACAATTACAAAAAAAAACATAATACAATAAATATTTAAGGGGGCTCCCATACAACTAATGTGTTTTTTTTGCAAAAGCGCTTTTGGACACTGCTTCACTTGCTTTATACATTCTCGTTGTTGATGATTACAATTTTATTTACATTTTATGATAGCCTAGTGACATGACCATTGGACTGCCAATAGCTATCATAGCAGAAAGTAGTGTAAATTGACAATGTTGGTTGACAATCTGAACCTAGTATGCGCTAACACCTAAACATTTCTTAAAATCAATTGACAATATTATATGTTTTAACACCCATATATAACATACCATCACACCTGTATTCCCTGAAGGGTTAGGCAGAGGTGTACTAATGTACACCGACATTTGGCCATTAACAAGGAACAAATACTTACTCTAAGCTGCTACTGAGAATTTCATTGAAAAATCACAATATCACTTTGCTTGGCCTGGGGATCGAACCCAAGACCTCTAGCGTAGCAGTCGCGCTTAGAACCACTACACTAATGAGGCAGTCTTACACCCATATAATTTTAATTGAAAGTATTTTTTTTCTCAGAAATTAAACAATAATTATTTTTTTTGGAAAATAAAGAAACGGTATTTTTGTTTACTGTACAGGGCTTAATAAGAAATTTGAATGTTGCCGCTAAGCAAACATAATATATAAAAACAAATGGCAGCTGAAGCCTGTAAATGTATTCATCATATTCTTACACATAGTGTATCTGTTTTAGTTTGACATTGCGTTCTCATTTGCTGAGAACCTTCTTGTAATTTTAGTCCCGACTTCAGGCTAATTATGACATAAACCTCCAATGCACTCACATCCTGTTATCTGCATAATGTACCAGCAAATTATGTTAAAACAATATATTTTAAAAGAGTGTCTATGGAGTTTCTTGCCGGATTCTTCTCCATGAGATCAACTTTTTGGAACCGTGCAACTAGAGTCAATAACGTTTCATAAACGCTTGTGAAAGCTTATTTGAAATAAAAACATTTGATTTGATTTGATTTGATTTGATTTAATTATGCATCCGAGTACTTACATAGATACACACCCATTTCCCATAAGGGTAGGAAGAAACTACAGAACCCCATTGCTACGATTCTTGCATACTTTTGCTTCGTCCACATTCATACATCTTGTCATATACATGCGCCGGTTGCGAGTACTACGCACCTGACCTTTCTTAAGGATCTCACTAATAAGGTTGTGGCATGTCTTTCTAGGACGTCCTCTCCTGGGGACTCCACTGACAATCGCTTTATCAATGACAATACCTTTCGTTAATCGCCATTCATCCATTCTCTCGATATGTCCAAACCATCTCAGCAAACTCCATTCAGTGCGTGCCACTATATCATCTTTTAAACTGCAAAGCTTCCTTACCACACTATTTCTCAATCTATCGAACGCATCTCCACAGCATTAATTCTACTTTCGTGTTTCTTCTGCCATATGGCCATACCCAACATTCACTTTCAATAAGTATGGATCTGGAACCCAAACTTATGTATGGAAGTGAATGTTGTGGATAGCCAGCCGTGCCTTTTGTGACACGGACTGGCTAGCCACAACCGCATGTATGGCACCATTCACTCTATATCCCGCATTCACTCTCCTTTCCACATCTACATCATGTAGAATATACATACATATATACACTCACGCCTTTTTCCTATAGGGGTAGGCAGAAACTATAGAACGCCATCTGCTACGATTCTTGCATACTTAATATAAACATACCATCACGCCTGTATTCCCCGAAGGGTTAGGCAGAGGTGTACTTAATGTACACCCACAGTTCGCCTGTATGTTTGGGTCCCATGTAATAGGGGGCGAGCCTATTGCCATTCACCGGGCACAAATCCAGACTCCGAGCTGCTACTGATAATATCATAGAAAAACTCAATAACACTTTGCTCGACCTGGGGATCGAACCCAAGACCTCTAGCGTAGCAGTCGCGATTGGGACCACTAGACCAACGAGGCAGTCAATAATTAATAATAAAATAATCTTATGTCAATAAATAATAAATTATTTATTGACATAAGATTTTTTACAATAATTATACCCTACGCTAGTATGCACTGTATTGCAGGAGCCAGTGCTTTCGCCTATTCTTACACCGCTGCGAACGCGGTGTACGACGACAAAACATGTTGCAAACAGCTACCTATCCGTCTCACTCTTTGACAGTTAGATAGAGATGTTTGCAACATGTATTATCGTTGGTGGGAAGGCGGGGTTAGTTCAAAGACATGCCAACAAATTATTAATATACGATTAGTCTGTCTTAGTGTGTGGCGTAGCGTGCCCTGTAGCAAAAGTGTAGGGGGGAGGGGCCATGTATGACAGTTTTTTATATGTTTTTTACCTAGAAGCACGAGATTAAGGGCCTGTGCACACTACGATTTTTAAACGCGCGTCGACGGCGCGCTTTTTTATCCTACAGAGCAGTTTGTTGTCGTTTGTATCGATACAAACGCGCGGCACCGGCGCGTCTGTATAGAAAGAAGAAAAAAAAAGAAAGAAAGACACGTCGCTACACACGCGCGTTTGCATTGCGTCTGTATCGATTTAAACGCGTATTTGAATTTATACAGGTGTTCAAAGGTCTACAGGCTGCGTCTGTATCGCTACAAACGCGCGTCAACAGCGCGATTAAAAAACGTGGTGTGCATAGGACCTAAGTGACAGTGGATAACATTTTTAAAATTTTTGCTTACACACGGGCCTTACTTACTTACGGAAAGGACCCTTAGCCCGGGGGCCCCGTTCATTGATACGTCGCTCCTACCGGGCCACTGAGTTTCACATATCATAGAGGCGGTTTTCCCATGGCACATACTTCATGGGTGATTCACGAATGGTTGCACAACAATTTCGCAATGTTTTATAAATATTGCGTCATAGTTTCTGTGAAATCAATTGCAATGATGACGTAAGCCATGTTTACAAACATCTGATATAGGATATAGTTCAAGGTTCTTTGTGTTATGAAAACATTACCATCTAAGACTTTTATCAACAATCGCTTTCCGCCCACGGCTTAGCCCGCGTGGTTTCTCGGGTTTTCTGCTTTAAAATTTTCGCGTTTTTGCAACATTTTTCATGTATGCTCAGCTCCTATTAGTCTTAGCGTGATGATATATAGCCTATAGCCTTCCTCGATAAATGGGCTATCTAACACTGAAAGAATTTTTCAAATCGGACTCGTAGTTCCGAGATTAGCACGTTCAAGCAAACAAACAAACTCTTCAGCTTTATAATATAAGTATAGAAGTATAGATTTTGGGATTGGCTGGCTTTGTACTTTAACCAGTTACGACTAAATTTCAGCGACCACCATCGACGCCGAGTAGCAGTATGCATACTGTTGCATTTTGTACAGTGAGTATGGAGCCCCGGAGTCCCAATTCCTCCCTCAGTCCCCTTCCTTATCCTTTTCTCCTTCCCGTCCCGTTTCCTTAAATAGGCCCAGCAACGCAACTGCAACTCCTTTGGTATTGCGATGTCCATGGGCGGCGATGACTACTTACCATCAGGTGGATTGCCTGCTTGTTTGCCGAGTTATTCTATAAGAAAGCAACACGAGTGATTCAAAAGGAAGGTTTATTTGTAGTATATTGTATACATGCATATTATAGGAGAGAAAAGCCGAGAAACCACGCGGATGAAGCTATTATATTTGGGATACTTAAAACAATATAACTTCACAATACTTTAATACAGTTAACAATGGCTATGGACCAATCAACTTATCTAAATGAATTAGTTCTGAACAAACGTCTCGATCGACGGTCACGGGGAGAACGCATCTGCTCCTGGCCAAGAACCCCGCCCTTGTTGTTATCGATACTTAAGGTGTTGACATTCTTCCTAAAATGATTGCTTGCATTACGGTCTTTGAAATAGGTACGGCGTGTGAATATTTATATAAACCAAAAATCTATCAAATTAACATTTTAATTACATTGACTGTTCCAAAAATAATGAAAACTAACAGTATGTATTATACATATAAACCTTCCTCGAGAACCATGCTATCCATTGGTGAAAACTGCATGAAAATCGGTGCAGTAGTTTTTGAGTTTATCGCGAACAGTCAGACGCGGCAGAGGTCTCTGTTTTGTAATATGTAGAGATTATTTTATCGTGAATAACTCACAAAATTGCACAATATTTAGCTATAAGGAAAAAGGCGTGCAGTATAAATATCCCTCCCAACTATCATTTTTACTCAGTTCTACGTGTATTGCTGCCGACACTGGTCGACACGAAAAGGCTGTTGTATGAGGTTGAAATCATATACATAACATATATATTTCGACATAAACACAACATCATATTATTTACAAAATATTGAATCAAGTTCAACGTTTTTTCGAAAGAATATTTTTATCCATATCATTCATTTGATATGCGTGTTGCAAGTAAGTCATTATATATAATTCTACATTATTTTTATTATCCTATATAAGAGCAATACATATTTGAAATATACCCACTATTATAGTGGTTGCAATTCAGCCGCAATATTTTTCTCCACTCTTCTATATGGACTTTAATTATGTCAAATCTCACACTGCTCCGAGTACGCAATGTGCTCAAAAAAAATTCGGCGTTGAGCGCAAAATTCAAATTTTCTTGGTTTTTCGCAAATTATTCGGCTATAACTCATTCTAGGTACGGTCTCAGATCAAATAAAAAGTTAAGATGGAACTTTGCGAACAAAGACGTGAGGCCGGCTAAAACTACGCCATGCCGTGTACAACACACAATTACACGCACACATGTATTCGAGTCGAGCTTTCCATAGCTCGATAGCTCGACTGACAAGATAAGGCGTAGTTTCGGTATACCTATGTGCGCGTAATTGTGTGTTGTACTCACTCTTTCTTCGCAAAGTTCCATCTTTACTTTTTATTTGATCTGAGGGTACGGTCACCATCAAATATATCGGAGCAAACAGTCTGTTCATAATTATCTGAACAAATAGAGAAATTAAACCACATCTCAGCAACACAAAGTATGTTTTAGAATGAACACTACACACGACAGCTGTCATTCTGACATGTATTTTATCCCATTGAGATAACGTATAATTTCTCTAGTTGCTCAGATAATTATGAACAGTTTGTTCGCTCCAATATATTTGATGGTGACTGTACAATCGCCAGCACATGAGGTTATAAAAAACTGTCGAATTTCTACAAAGTTTTAAACCTTAAAATGACTATGATTAAGTTTTAAAATCGACTGAGAAAATGTGATATTTTGTGGTAAATTTATATGCTGGCGACCATACATGGCAATAGAAATTGCGACATCACTATCACTACATAGTATAAAACAAAGTCGCTTTCTCTGTCCCTATGTCCCTTTGTATGCTTAAATCTTTGAAACTACGCAACGGATTTTGATGCGGTTTTTTTAATAGATAGAGTGATTCAAGAGGAAGGTTTATATGTATAATACATACATATTTTAGTATAGAAAAGCCGAGAAACTACGCGGGCGAAGCCGTGGGCGGGAAGCTAGTCAACAATAACTCATTCACGATTGAATATTAAAACTATTTCAAACATTACTAACTTACAAACTGCCTCATACGTATAGTGGTCCCAGGCGCGAATGCTACGCTAGAGGTTATTAGGTTTTTCTATTAAGCTCTCAGTTGCAGGACGGAATTTAAATTTGTGCCCGGTTAATGGCTATAGGCTCGCTCCCGTTTACATGGCACATTAAGTACACCTCTGCGTGACCCTTCGGGGATTACAGGCGTGAGGGTATATTATGTTTTATTTGGCTTTCAAGCGGCGGTAGCCAGGGCGTCGGACTTGCGATCACGTGGTTGCCGGTTCGAAACCCACCTATTGCACTACCGACGTGAACCGTGAGCATTTAGCTTAGTACGAGGGGTTAACAAGAACACTAAAGCTTTGAAAAAAAAAACACGTTTACAGTTTGGGATATTACCGTGACATAATTAAGTGTATACAAGCAGTGATAGCCTGGTGATATGACCATTGGACTGCCTAGTCTTAGGTCTCGAGTTCATATCTAAGGCCCGATATTTTTAATTAATAATTATGACGCGTTTAAACGGTGACGAAAAACATCGTGAAGAACCTGCATGCCTGAGAGATTTTCTCGATGGCGTGTGAAGTCTGCCAACCCGCAGTAGGCTAGCGTGGTGGACTTAAGCCTAGCTCCTCTCTCATTTACATTCATTCATATCTCATGCATGTCCGTCGCTTTAGGTTGCTCGAAACCTGGCCTTTTTAAGGCTTGTAATGTTAATATGTAATGTTATTTTAGTGAACGAAAAATACGACTGAGGGCAGGATTCGAATCTGCGTCTTCTGGTTAGGTACAACAGACACTATGACCTCTAAGCCACCGCGGGTATTTTTGTATTTTTCCGTCACTAAAATAACTTTATAATCTTTGCATGAAAAATGACTAAAATATACAAAAAGAAAGTTAATAATATTGTTTATTATGTTAATAACATACCGGCGAACTGTGGGTGTACATTAAGTACACCTCTGCCTAACCCTTCGGGGATTACAGGCGTGATGGTATGTTATGTTATGTAATATTGTTTAATTTGTTTCAGATAAACACCATGTTCAAAATCTGATATAGTACCTAGTAAGAGTAAAGTGAATCAGTCATAAGGAAACTAGTCAGCTTTCAACATGTTCCAGAAACCTGCTTTTGGGTCTACCACGGCCAATTTTGGTAAGTAAAAACCTTTTTAACTGCCTCATTAACCGACCGCCGACCGTTTAACTCGCGTATCGCCTGCGCGGTAAGAAGGGAGCGGGGGGAGATAAATAAATACTTAAAAAAGATACTTATTATTTTATTCTTTACCAACAATGTCTATCTCGAGATAAATCTTTGGATTACTGACTCCGTGTGTAGCGTTACCCGCCCCCACTCCCTTCTTACCGCGCAGGCGAAACGCGAGTTAAACGGTCGGCCTATAAGCCACCGCGAGTCCCACCCACCCGGTTGAAATTCCATTCACATTCTGAATTTACGTCTTTGAGGTGACTTCAATTTAACGAAAATCTTAGCATGGAAAATCCTAATTCAGTTCGGATGGGCAGCATTCGGCAAACTTCGTCAAGTCTTCTCGTTAGCCACAACACAGCGCCTTTAGACGAAAGTTTTCATACATGCAGCAATTGTTGTTTTACCCCGGCGATACGGCACACTTCACGTAGCTTAAAAGTTACGTGAAAAGAGAATAATAATTATACTTTGGCTTGTGTTTAAACGCCCCCCAAAAATTTACCTATTTTACTACCAATAAAATTCGACGCGGTTACCAAAATGGATAAATGGTCACCAAATTACGTTTCAAAATTACGTTACAAATTACGTTAAAATATGATAATATAGCCAAATAGTATAGGTAATAGGTAATACTTCAGTAAAATGTTAGTTAAATAGGCCGAATTCGGTCCTGGCACGTCGCCGGCCGCTGCCGCGGCACGCTCGGCTCGTGCGTTGTGGACGCAGTTCTAACCTAACCTAAACCCATATTAAAATCACCAGCTGGACATAAAAGTAATTTCAGTCTTACATTAAAGTAGTCTGTGTTCAAATTTGGTTACCATTTATCTATTTTGGGAAGCAAAAAGAATATTTGGTGCTTAGGGTTAGGATCTTAAAAACATTTCTGGTGATCGTCTAAATTATACCCTTATACTTTGACCGCCAATGGTCTAATAGCGATGAGCCTCGACTCGCACCTGCGGAGGCTCTCGTTAGGCAGCTGGGTTAAGGGCGTGATGCAGAGAGCGGTACTCCTAGATACGGCGGGTATTGTTAGGAGGTTCCTCTTTCTAGAGTCCTGACCCCGAGCTTGGACCCTGTTCCCGATACCGGTGGCTGACTATTTTGTATATTTTTAAATGTTAATTTTATTTGTAAAATGTTTAAAAATTTAAATTGACATGAAGATTGAGAGGAAGATAATAGTTATACTTTCATATTTAGAGTTTAAGCTGCGTACAGTTTGTTCGAAATATCTAGCCTGTCTGAAGTTAGCCGTTTCGAGCTACCGCGCTGGTAAAATCATTTTTTAATTAATATTATATATTGAAATTAGTAGGTAAATAAAATAACCAGGAACTTGAAACATAAATGATCCCAATTGTCTTTACATCGACTCTTTCTATTAAAATTTACCACTGCTAAACCACTTGCGAATAACTTCAGACAAGTTAGTAGTAGTTACTTAGTTATTTCAGACAAACTGTATGGCAACTGGGTATTTTTTCAGATACGATTTTTAATCAAGATTATCACTATGATAATCATGAATCATGTTCTCTCCACAGGGTCGTTCAACTCGGGGACTTCGACGGCGTCCCCATTCGGGGGGTTCAAGCCCACTGCTGGGACCAGCGCGTTCGGAGCTCCTCCTGCCTTCGGAGCCGCCACTTCAACCCAGCCTACTACTGGTGGAGGTACTTAATATTTTTTTTATAGTTGTTTTCCATGGTATGGGCACGTGATGGAGAGGGATGAAACGCATGTAACCAAACGAATTATGAGTATGAATGTGGAAGGATGGAGGGGTAGAGGGAGACCAAAGAAAAGATGGATGGATTTTGTGAAGGCGGATATGATGGAAAAGGGATTGAATGATGAGATTACGACTAACAGGTATGATTGGAAGAAAAGGACAGGCTGCAGACCACAAATAAATTGGGAAAAGGGAGGAGGAAGATGATGAGTTATTTTAGTGGGAACAATTTGACTGGGGTAGGATTCTAACCCGAAAAAGACGAATTTTTCCATCACTAACATAACTTTATTATCTTAACATGAAATGATATGACATACAGGGTGGAAGGGACATCGACGCACATCAGCTTACCACGAATTCAGTACATGATTCTGGACCCCCTTGCGTTGATATTTTTTGTCGGTTATGAAAAAAAAATCTGCTTTTTCATACAAAAGTGCAATACCTACACGGTCAAAATGTATGGATCAGCAGATTATTTAAAACATAACCGACGAAAAATATCAACGCAAGGGGGTCCAGAATCATGTACTGAATTCGTGGTAAGCGGATGTGCGTCGATGTCCCTTCCACCCTGTATAATATTATATTTCTGTAAATAGATCCTTCAAAGACACTTTTTATCTAGATGACGCCGGCTTTTCCTGTCGTTTAGCTTCCTAAATAATGGTTGAGTTACACGATGTATGCGTGCCGTCAGTTAGGACAGGTCAACTCAAAGCTGCTATGGCTCTTTTTTTAAAAGGCCTGTTTAGACATTTCCCTGCATTGTAACACTCGCAGATCTGATAATACTACTGTCTGGACTAATGGTCTTTAAAAGGCGGCCTCATTAGTGGTCCCAAGCGCGACTGTCGTGGGTTCGATACCCGGGTCGGGTAAAGTGTTATTGGGTTTTTCTATGAAATTCTCAGTGTGGATTTGTGCCCGGTTAATGTCAATAGGCTCGCCCCCTATTACATAGTACCTAAACATACCGGCGAAGTGTGATTGTACTTTATTACACCTCTGCCTAACCCTTCGGGGAATACAGGCGTGATGGTATGTCATAACATTCATTTCTTCTACCAGGACTTTTCGGTTCCACCAATACTACGGGCGGTCTCTTCGGAAGCTCTGCTCCTTCCACGTCGACCGGTGGCTTCGGGGCAACCACCTCGGGCTTCGGCTTCGGCGGCACCCAGCCGGCAACCGGAGGCCTATTCGGAAACACGTCCACTGTTGGAGGTGGGCTATTCGGGAATACACATAATCAGACCGCATTTGGAGCTAAACCTGCTGGAAGTAAGTTATATCTATTCTAGTTATATCTATATATTAGTAGTAGTAGTGCCTGTTGGCATGTCTACATGCTAGCATGAATGTGTCGTCACGACCGGGGAAGTACTACCCTCCCGCAGAATATCGACGTCAAGTACCAGTATGCATACTGTTGCGTTTCGTACGGTGAGTGTGGAGCGCCGGAGGCCCAATTTCTCCATCAGTCCATTTCCTTCTCCTTTTCTCCTTCCCCTCCCGGTTCCTTAAATAGGCTCAACAACGCATCTGCAACTCCTTTGGTTTTGCAGATGTCCATGGGCGGCAATGACTACTTACCATCAGGTAGCTCGCCTGCTCGTTTGCCGAGGTATAACATGAAAAAAAACTATTTATCGTGGCCTTAGAGTGAAAACCTCGGGAATGCATTTTTCTCAAATTTATTTTATTGCGTTTCTAGGAAGAAAACCTCGCAACACACATCCTGGATATATAGATGAATAGTTTTTTTTTTAAATCTTTATTGAAGTTAAAGGGTTTTTGTCCACATGGATACGTCAACCCCATTGTACCTTATACCAAATAACTAACACAAGGATCACAATTTATAGGAATATGTGAATACTACGGAAAAGGAATTACTGATTACACACTCGAACCAAACTACATATTCTTTTAGCAATATCTGAAGTAGGTAGGTTTTGACAAAATATTTAGAATAAGACCAACACCCAAAATGTTTAATTTGAATTCCTTAATCAGTGATTCCCTTTCTCTTTTATTCTTTACACAATAGATGAATAGTTCTGGATATAACAGCGGGTTAAAATTCCATATTAATTCATTAAAAAAAAAATCAAAAAAGACGCCGCCGCCGTACAAAAAATTTACAGCGCGCTGTTTTTTCTTCCTCCTGGAAAGTTACTTCTTTTACACTTACGAGGTTTTCACTCTAAGGCGTCGATATGCTATATTCATATTCATTTATTTGCTTTCCATAAAAACTGTCAAATTTCTCCTTTTTTTTATGGGATAACTCGGCAAACGAGCAGGCGAGCTACCTGATGGTAAGTAGTCATCGCCGCCCATGGACATCTGCAAAACCAAAGGAGTTGCAAAAGGAAAGGGAAAGGGAGGGGAAGGAGAAAAGGAGAAGGAAGGGGATTGGGGGAGGAATTGGGCCTCCGGCCCTCTCGCTCACCGAACGAAGCGCAGTAACGAAACGCTATTACTCGGACGTCGGTCTTCTGCGAGAGTGTGGTACTTCCCCGGTCAAGCCGGCACATTCATGCTGCGCACAGCGTGGCCCTACCACAAAAAGATCCTTATGATTTTAAACCTTAAATTGTTGATTTTTAAGTTCAAAATCAAATGAGATAATTTTAATTTTATGGTTACTTGATGTTGCTGGCCACCGTACATAATAGATGGTAAACAATACTTAGGTGAGTATCAATAGATATAGGGCACAACCAAAAAATCATAATTCTATTTTTATTATAATGATATTAATTAATTAAGTCTGCCTCGTTGGTCTAGTGGTCCCAATTGCGACTGCTACGCTAGAGGTCTTGAGTTCGATCCCCAGGTCGAGCAAAGTGTTATTGGGTTTTTCTATGAAATTCTCAGTAGCAGCTCGGAGTCTGGATTTGTGCTCGGTGAATGGCAATAGGCTCGCCCCCTATTACATGGGACCTCAACATACGGGCGAAATGTAGGTGTACATTAGTACACCTCTGCCTAACCCTTCGGGGAATACAGACGTGATGGTATGTATGTAATTAATTAAGTAATAAAGCTTTTCTTTTTATAAAAGCTTACTAGCAATGTGGGTCGCACATTGCAAATATTCCTGTTAACCCCTCGTGCTAAGCTAAATGTTTGTGTTACGAGTGGGTTCACTTCGGTAATGCAATGGGTGGGTTTCGAATCGGCAACCACATGATCGCAAGTCCGACGCCCTAGTTATTAGGCTACCGCCGCTTCAATCATTTAATTTTAATTTTGGTTTGCCCTAAAGCTGAAACACCCCAACTTTAATTTGATTTGAAAAGTAAGAAAGAAATACAAAATTTAAAAAAATATATTAAAACTCACGCGGTGACGAGCTCAAAAGTTTGTCCTAATTTACCAATTTACCTAATTTTAATTTACCTAATTTGCGCGGGTGGGTACGAAGAGTTAAGGCGCCGGGCGGTTCAGGCGAGTGAGTGACCTCGCCGGTCTATGTTTCGTGCGGCGATTTGCGTAATAAAAATGGGTGTCCATTTGAATAATTTTAACATGTTAAGGGATACAAATATTACATAGGCTAAAAACAATTACAATCGATTCTGTTACTGGTTCTGATCGAACTACTTTCGGCTTTCGGGTAAACAAAAACTAACGTTGTACATCCTTTATATATATACATTTTTGCATATATACATATAATTTTTTTATGCTTTTATACCTTTTTCTTTTCTCTCTAGGCTTTGGTTTTGGTAGCCCTGCCACTACGGGGGCGGCTACAGGGAGCCTCTTCGGATCAGCGCCATCTACCGGCACAGGTCTGTTTGGACAGCAAACTAACACTCTTGGAGGTGGAACTCTATTCGCCAACAACACTGGTAAGTAGAGACTGTGTTTATATTTTTAATAATATTCAACAATAGGCTCGCCCCCTATTACATGGGACCTAAATATACCGACGTAATGTGGGTGTACAGTCGACAGCAGGTCAAGGTATACCAAACTGTCAAATTTCTCCAAATGATTTTAAACCTTAAATTTTTGAAGATAAAGTTCAAAATCAACTGAGAAAATTTGACATTTTGAGGTAACTTGATGTGCTGGCCACCGTACATTAGTACACCTCTGCCTAACCCTTCGGGGAATACAGGCGTGATGGTATGTTATGTTAAGTTCGTCTGGCAACTCATCAGAAATTCAGTTGAACGTAAAATGTGTGACCAAAAATACGCGACTCACGACTCACAAAATTACGCTCGTTTGGTTTTACCCCATTAGGGTCCCGTTTTTAGAGTTCCGTAGCCAAATGGCAAAAAACGGAACCCTTATAGATTCATCATGTCTGTCTGTCTGTCTGTCCGTCTGTCCGTCCGTATGTCACAGAATTTTTTCTCTGAAACTATAAGAGCTATGCTGTTGAAACTTGGTAAGTAGATGTATTCTGTGAACCGCTTTAAGATTTTTACACATAAATAGAAAAAAAACAAAAAATTGGGGTTTCCCCATACTTAGAACTGAAACTCAAAAATTTTTTTTCATCTAACCCATACGTGTGAGGTATCTATGGATAGGTCTTCAAAAATGACATTGAGGTTTCTTATATAATTTTCAACCGACTTCAAAAAGGAGGAGGTTCTCAATTCGTCTGTATGTTTTTTTTTTTTTTTTTTTTTTTTGTATGTTTGTTACGCGATATCTCCGCCAGTTGTGGACCGATTTTAATGATTGTTTTTTTGTTTGGTAGGTCATACTTCAGAGGTGGTCCCGTTCAAATTTTATCGAAATCTAAAATCTAAAATTTGTTTACATCGATGATATTATCGTTTACTCCGAAACATCGCTGTCTTATTGGAGCAGTGCGTTTAGTTGGCTAACAAGTACTTCTAAACAAACTTTCCACTAAAAATTACAAAATAAAATTACTTTTATCAAAAAAGTTAAACCGCCTTCAAAAAATAATAAAATAATTTTGTCTAAAACAGTTTGGGAAGTCGGTGGCGAAAATAAAAGACCCACTCAAATAGAAGTCACCGACTTCCCAAACTGTTTTAGACAAAATTATTTTATTATTTTTTGAAGGCGGTTTAACTTTTTTGATAAAAGTAATTTTCTTAACTGAATAGTTTGCGCGAGGGACACTCCCGAAGCGGTAAAATGTGTCCCCCCCCTGTAACTTCTAAAATAAGAGAACGATAAAACTAAAAAAAATATATGATGTACATTACCATGTAAACTATCAACGAAAATTGGTTTGAAAGAGATCTAGTAAGTAGTTCTTTTTTAATACGTCATAAATCGTAATGGTACGGAACCCTCCGTGCGCGAGTCCGATTCGCACTTGGCCGGTTTTTATTACTCTTTGGGTACGGAACCCCAACAATAATAATTTGGCGCCCAACGTGGAACTTTCCACCTTAACCAGTTCTCATATCGTAGCAGGTGCGTTTGGTCAGCAGCAGCCGCAGCAAGCGGGCACAGCACACGTGAAGTACAACCCGGTGGTCGGCACCGACGTCGTCGTCAAGTCCGGAACATCGCAGAGCGTCAATATCAAACATCATTGTATTACTTGTATGAAGGTAAGTTCATTCTAGATAAAGTTGAACCTAAATGCTTGTGTTACGAGTGGGTTCACCTCGGTAATGCATTTTTTTTTTAATAAGCTTACTATAGCAATGTGGGTCGCACATTACTAGTATTTTTGCACTAATTAACCCCTCGTGCTAAGCTAAATGCTTGTGTTACGAGTGGGTTCACGTCGGTAGTGCAATGGGTGGGGTACGAACCGGCAACCACATGATCGCAAGTCCGACGCCCTAGCCAATAGGCTAGCGCCGCTTTTAAATTATGTACTCTAACTTAAGACTGCCTCATTAGTCTAGTGTTCCTAAACGCGACTGCTGCGCTAGAGGTCCTGGGTTCAATACCCAGTTCGAGCAGTGTTATTGGGTTTTTTCTATGAAAATCTCTGTAGCTGCTCGTAGTCTGGATTTGTGCCCGGCTAATGGCAATCCCCCGCTCTTTGGGGGACGCCTACGTTCAGCAGTGGACGGCGATAAGCTGATATGATGATAATGGCAATAGGCTCGCCCCCTATTACAAGGGACCTAAACATACCGGCGAAGTGTGGGCGTACATTAGTACACCTTAGCGAATGGGCAGACGGAAATATAGTGTAAATAAAATGTTATTTATGTTTTATTGTTATCAGGAATATGAAAATAAATCATTGGAGGAGCTTCGTCTTGAAGACTATGCGGCGGGGAGAAAAGGTAACACCAGCGGTGTGTTCGGTGGCTTCCAGCAGCAAACAGAGAACAAACCACTGTTCGGCAACACTTGTGAGTATTACACTAGGAAAATACTAAAAACTAGTAGTAGTTGACTGCCAAGACAAAGGTCTCGAGTTCGAATCCAAGGCACGCACCTCTGTCTTTTCGAAGTTATGTGCGTATTAATCATTTCACGGTGAAAGAAAACATCGTGAGGAAACCTGCATGCCTGAGAGATTTTCTTGACGGCGTGTGAAGTCTGCCGACCCGCAGTAGGCTAGCGTGGTGGACTATAGCCTCATCCCTCTCGTTCTGAGAGGAGACCCGTGCCCAGCAGTGGGACAATGTAATGGGTTGATGATGAGTAGTAGTAGTGTCTAGCTGGCATGTCTATGTGCCAGCATGAATGTGCCGTCACGACGTACTACCCTCCCACAGTTTTTTTTGTTTTTATGGTATAACTCGGTAAACGAGCAGGCGAGCTACCTGATGGTAAGTAGTCATCGCCGCCCATAGACATCTGCAAAACCAAAGGAGTTACAGATGCGTTGCCAAACCTAATTCAGGTGTAGCGACATCTAGCGCGCTACATGGAACTACGTCGAGCAAATCCTGAATCGCGCAAGTGGAGTTTACCGCGCGACTAGAGTATATACAACCGCCTGACATCAACCGTCGGGCCGTAGCCCGCCAGGGAAAAACAACTGCCTGGTTGGAGGATCCTCCCTTTGGTTGGAGGGGCAACACACCTCGCCTCTCTACAAAGGAAAGGGAAGGGAAGAAAATGAGGAAAAAGAGGATTGAGGGAGGAATTGGGCCTCCGGCCCTCTCGCTCACCGAAGCGCAGTAGCGAAACGCTACTACTCGGTCGTCGGTCTCCTGCGAGAGTGTGGTACTTCCCCGGTCAAGCCGGCACATTCATGCTGCGAACGGTGAGGCCCTACCACAAAAAAATAATAATATCGACTTCAAGTAGCAGTATGCATACTTTAACTTTTCCCAATTCCTCCATCAGCCCCTTTCCTTCTCCTTTCTTCTTGGCCTCCTTTTTTCTTAAATAGGCTCGGTAATGCATCTGCAACTCCTTTGGTAACAGATGTACGATGGCCAGCACATCAAGTTACCACAAAATGACAAATTTTCTCAGTTGATTTTGAACTTTATCTTCAGCAACATAACATACCATCACGCCGGTATTCCCCGAAGGGTTAGGCAGAGGTGTACTTAATGTACACCCACAGTTCCCATGTAATAGGGGGCGAGCCTATTGCCATTCACCGGGCACAAATCCAGACTGCGAGCTGCTACTGAGAATTTCATAGAAAAACTCAATAACACTTTGCTCGGCCTGGGGATCGAACCCAAGACCTCTAGCGTAACAGTCGCGATTGGGACCACTAGACCAACGAGGCAGTCCTTTCCGGCAAAACTTTCAAATTTCTCCAAATTATTTTAAATTGCTGAAGATTGCAGAAGATGGCAATGCAGATGCAATGCAGAAATTGCAGAAGATGGCAATAGGCTCGCCCCCTCTTACATGGGACCTAAACATACCGGCGAACTGTGGGTGTACATTAAGTGCACCTCTGCCTAACCCTTCGGGGAATACAGGCGTGATGGTATGTTATGTATGTTATGTTGAAAGTTTTGTATACTTTGACCTGCTGGCGACTTAACAAATGGCTAAAACAATTTTGACTCCATAGGTGAATCGAGCCTCTTTTATCAGAGGTTTTTGAATCCTAATCACTTTTTTGTTGGCAGCGTTTGGCCAACCGCCAACGACAAGCGCGCCCTCTGTATTCGGGGGCGGAGGCCTAGGCGGCAATACGGGCTTCGGTCAGCCGACGTCTTCCTTCTCATTCGCCAATAACACACAGAATACAACTACTACTGGTCTCTTTGGTGCTAACAAACCTGCTTTTGGAGCTACACCTGCTACTGGTAAGTTGCTTAATCCTTCCTTTTGAAGCGGTGGTAGTCTAATGTCTAGGGCGTCGGACTTGCGATCATGTGGTTGCCGGTTCGAACCCCACCCATTGCACTACCGACGTGAACCCACTCGTAACACAAGCATTTAGCTTAGCACGAGGGGTTAACAAGATTACTAGTAATGTGCGACCCCTATGCTAGTAAGCTTTAAAAGACTACAGGCGTGATGGTATGTTTGAATAAAATTTGCACAGAGGTGTTTAGACTGCCTCATTAGTCTAGTTGTTCTGAACGCGGCTGCTACGCTAGAGGTCCTGAGTTCGATTCCCAGGTCGAGCAAAGTGTTATTGGGTTTTTCTATGAAATTCCCAGTAGCAGATCGGAGTCTGGATTTGTGCCCGGTTAATGGCAATAGGCTCGCCCCCTATTACATGGGACCTAAAACATATCGGCAAAGTTTGGGTGTACATTAGTGCACCTCTGCCTAACCTTTCTGGGAATATGGGCTTGATGCTTTTAGCTGAACTGGACCATTTGGCACAGCCGTGGGGCACACAACATTTTTATGATGTTATTGTGTGCAAAATGTGTCAATAAATATTTTTTCTTTCTTTCTTTCATTCTGATGGTATGGTATATGTAGCTATGTATTATATTCTACAGGGGGAACAGGGTTGTTTGGTACGACAACGACGCAAGCGCCGGCTTTCGGTACCAACTCTGCAACATTCGGGTTCGGTACCAACACACAGAATCAGGTATGTTGGATAAAAGATAGAGTAGTTGAATTTAATTTTTTATGATCTAATAAATAAGTTGAACATAAAAAGAGCCGGACAACAAAATCAAAATTAAAGAAGCTATAAGCAAGTTATTTTAGTGAAGGAAAAAAACGACCGCGGGCAGGATTCGGTCCTGCGTCTTCTGGTTAAGTACACCAGACGCTATGACCGCTAAGCCACCGCGACTCCCACCCGCCATGTCGAAATATGCCTTTACATTTTTAATTTACGTCTTTGAGGCGACGTTAGCATTTTAATTTTTCACTAGACAGGGAGCGCAATTATATCGGCTTGTGACGTCACCCTAAAACCGACGGTCATGCATGAAGAGATTAATGAATGTAGATGAAGCGAAAGTAGTGTGCCAGGATCGTAGCAAGTGGAAATCTAAAGTTTCTGCCTGCCCCCATGGGAGACAGGCGTGACAATATGTATGTATGTATGCATGTGACGTCACAATCAGTCATGATATGCCATACATTTTCTATACTGACACTCTTGCGGGTAAGAGACAGAGCATCCCAGAGGAAAACATCGTGAGGCATGCCTAAAAGATTTTCTCGACAGCGTTTGAAGTCTGCCAACCCGCAGTAGGCTAGCGTGGTGGACTATAGCCTAATCCTTCTCATTCACGAATTGGGATGGAAAATGTGTTGATGAAGATGATTATTTCTCTTTGCAGCAACCAACAACAGGTCTCTTCGGTGCTAAGCCAGCGACTACGGGCTTCGGAACAACTCCAGCGAGCAGTGGGTTCGGATCCTTTGGTACTTCTGGTGTCTTCGGAGCCAAGACTCAAGCTCCTACCTTCGGAACACAAGCACCCGGTAAGATGACGGGAGAGTTGACCGATAATAAATAGCCTATGTAATTACGGAAGAGTTAAGCTTTATAATGATGAAACAATTATTGAAATCGGTGCAGCGGTTTCGGAGATCAGCCGAAACAAACGGAGATATTTTGACTAACGTCTGCCTTCCATTCTTTTAAATATAAAATTAGTTCATGCTGGCATGTCTACGTGCCAGCATGAATGTGTCGGCACGACCGGGGAAGTACTACCCTCCCACAGAATATCGACGTCAAGTAGCACTATGTATACTGTTGCGTTTCGTACGGTGAGTGTGGAGTGCCGGAGGCCCAATTTCTCCCTCAGTCCCCTTCCTTCTCCTTTTCTCCTTCCCCTCCTCGGCAACACATCTGTAACTCCTTTGGTATTGCAGATGTCCATGGGCGGCGATGACTACTTACCATCAGGTACCTCGCCTGCTCGTTTGCCATGTAAAAAATATATAATAGCTTGATCTGTATCCGTGTATTATCGTTCGGTAGCGTTCGGGTCGCTGTCGGGTGGGTTCGGCACGAGCACGTCTTCGGCTGGTGGTCTGTTCAGTGGACAGTCTTTCGGCAAGCCCGCTGCAACACAGCCTACCTTCGGCTTCGGAAATACACAACAGCCTGCCATGGGTGAGAACAACGTCTAAAACTGACGACAAAACATGTTGCAAGCATCTATGTAACCCCACGTTCCCACTTATGACAAAACATGTTGCAAACATGTATGTAACCCCGCTTTTTAACTGACGACAAAACATGTTGCAAGCATCTATGTAACCCCGCGTTCCCACTTATGACAAAACATGTTGCAAACATGTATGTTACCCCGCTTTTTAATTGACGACAAAACATGTTGCAAACATGTATGCAACCCCGCGTTCCCACTTATGACAAAACATGTTGCAAACATCTATGTAACCCCGCTTTCTTACTGACGACAAAACATGTTGCAAACATTTATGTAACTCCGCTTTCTAACTGACGACAAAACATGTTGCAAACATCTATGTAACCCTGCTTTCTTACTGACGACAAAACATGTTGCAAACATGTATGTAACCCCACATTCCAACTGACGACAAAACATGTTGCAAACATGTATGTAACCCCGCTTTCTTACAGGCGACAAAACATGTTTGCAAACATCTATGTAACCCCGCTTTCTTACTGATGACAAAACATGTTGCAAACATCTATGTAACCCCGCTTTCTTACTGATGACAAAACATGTTTGCAAACATCTATGTAACCCCGCTTTCTTACTGGCGACAAAACATGTTTGCAAACATCTATGTAACCCCGCTTTCTTACTGGCGACAAAACATGTTTGCAAACATCTATGAAACCCCGCTTTCTTACTGGCGACAAAACATGTTGCAAACATCCGAATGTGTGTCGCACATTGCTAGTAATCTTGTTAACACCTCGTGCTAAGCTAAATGCTTGTGTTACGAGTGGGTTCACGTCGGTAGTGCAATGGGTGGGTTTCGAACCGGCAACCACATGATCGCCCTAGCAATTTAGCTAAACTTGGGTTGCGAAGGTTTACGCGATTCAGGATTTGTTTCGTGGTTTTTTATGTAGCACGCTTATGAATTATCTCATTTGAATAAAACGAAATTTTGTTGCCATCATTGAGACGATAATACTAAACTCGACTCAATTATGTACTATTTTCAAGTTTATATATCAATACCTATATATAAAAATCAATACCACTTTTCGTTGTAATTTTATAACTCATGAACGGGCTCACCTATCCAAACCAAATGTTTAGGCTTTGTTCGGACCATTTAGTAGATGGTTTATGTGAAGTTTGCACAAAATCGGTCGAGCAGTTCTTCATTTATCACATTTTTTTTACATACATATTACAGGAAAGTCAAGAAAACACGCGGGCGAAGCCGTGGGCGGAAAGCTAGTCGTTTTATCTTTTTTTTTAAATAGTTTTTTGTTCCTAACAGGTACGGGATTAGGAGCTAGCTTGGGTACAAATACTTTCCAGCCCAAGCCAGCGGCGCCCGCCTTCGGTCAGCTCGGCTCCAACATGTTCAACCAACCTACAATGAATAATACCTTCAAAACTGGTGAGTTTTACAATGGGGTAGGTTGATTTATTAAAAGACTGAAGACTGCCTCATTAGTCTAGTGGTCCCAGTCGCGACTGCTACACTAGAGGTCTTGGGTTCGATCCCCAGGTCGAGCAAAGTGTTATTGGGTTTTTCTATGAAATTCTCAGTAGCAGCTCGGAGTCTAGATTTGTGCCCGGTGAATGGCAATAGGCCCGCCCCCTATTACATGGGACCTAAACACACCGGCGAACTGTGAGTGTACATTAAGTACACCTCTGCCTAACCCTTCGGGGAATACAGGCGTGATGGTATGTTAGATAATATATTTATTTTGTTACGCATTTCAAAGTTAACTTTTACTTAATCTGGAACAGCTACGCTTCACTTATTGGACAAAATATCAATATATAATTTTGTTTTTTTTTGTTGTTGCAGGTTTGGATAGCGGTCTTGGCGGTGGTATGTTTAACAACACAGCCACGCTCGGCGGCTCTGCACTAGGGATGGGGGCTATGAACACGAACAATAGCTTACTCAAGTATGTACTTATAATTATTACTAGAATAGAATACAATAGAATAATGCACACCAAAAACTTATGTCAAAAACAATTTTATATATCAACTAAGCTAACCGCCCACGTGGTTTCTCGGCTTTTTACATATAAACCTACCTCTTGAATCACTGTGTCTATTAGAAAAAACCGCATCAAAATCCGTTGCGTAGTTTTAACCTTTCCCACGATTAGAATGCAACCTATGCAAAAATGTGCAGTATGCAGGTGCATATATGACTATTATTGCCATCCTTTTCGTTTCCCTACATTTTTTGCAAATTAGAGCAGGAAAAATATAGTTTTACGAATTTCCATGATAAAAAAAATCGCACACTTGGTGTGCAAATTACATTTACCGGGTTAAAGATCTAAGCATACATAGGGGCAGACTGACAGCAGGAAGCGACTTTGTTTTATACTATGTAGTGATGAACGGTCTTATTGCTGACAGCGATCTCTTACAGACAACCTCTGGATGGACTTATATCATCACGCCAGTATTCCCCTAAGCGTTAGGCAGAGGTGTACTAATGTACACCCACACTTCGCCAATATGTTTAGGTTCAAAGTGGACTTAACATGGGAGTAAATAACTTTATTGAAATAACTGTGTTCGTCTGTAGTCGTCTGCAAGTGGTTTTGCAGTAGTACATTTTTATATATAGACTCCGTGAAAAGACAATTAGGGTTGTAAATGTTTCTCGTTTGTGATTATTGTCCTTTCTTATTTCGTTATTTATGTTTAAAACACTTAATAAAGTGAATTTACCAGAGCTGCCGTTCAGTAGCCCGATTCACGTAATTAAAACCGTAGCGATGTCGCAGCGACTTAATCGTTGAAGCAGTTTTCCAGTATTATGTGAATACTGTGAAGCCAACGTTTTACAACGATTCTCGCCCAACGAACATGTGTGAATACAGTTCAAAGATTTTTCAATAGGACGACTTCTAAATCGGTCCGATCGACGGATATGAATAGGGAAACTGTTTCAACGATTAAGTCGCTGCGACATCGCTACGGTTTTAATTACGTGAATCGGTCTACAGAACGGAGGCGAGCAGAGTTATTTCAAACAAACTGTATCACGTTTCCTATTCTCACAAGTTCATCCACTGCCTCATTAGACTAGTGGTCCTGAGCGCGACTGGTGGGTGCGATTCCTGGGTCGAGCAAAATGTTATTGGATTTTTCTAAGAAATTGTCTATAGCAGCTCGGAGTTCGGCTTTGGACCGGCGAAATTTAGGTGTACGGCGGCCAGCACATCAAGTTACCACAAAATGTCAAATTTTCTCAGTTGATTTTGATCTTTATCTTCAACAATTTAAGGTTTAGAATCATTTGGAGATATTTGACAGTTTTGTATACCTTGACCTGCTGGCGACTGTACATTAAGTACACTTCTGTCTAATCCTTAGGGGAATACAGGCGTGACAATATTTATTTATATACGCTTTATTGCACACCAATAACACAGGAGAGAATAAATATGATAGTTAATGTACAATGGGCGGTCTATCGCGCAAGGCGATCTCTTCCAGACAACCTTTGGATGGACTGGGAGAAAGAAAAACAGAGTGGGTAGTGTAGGCGTACTAACAAAAAAAAATGAAATACAATACATAGGTAAAAAATATATAAATATATATATACAATATGTACATAATATATGTTTTTGACCCCCTTATTGTTATTATATTACAGCAAAACCCCATTCAGTGTAATAATAATGACATAGGTATAATTCTATAGCTTAATACTTACAAAACGCCCTAGAAATTTTATTGGTGAGTTCCTTCGGAAAGATCAGGTGCGTAGTACTCGCAACCGGCGCGTATGTGTGTTACAAGATGTGTGAATGTGGACGAAGCAAAAGAACTATGCAAGAATCGTAGCAGATGGCGCTCTGTTATTTCAGCGTATGGGAAAAAGGCGTGAGTGTATGTATTTATGTAAGACTTACAAAAAAAAAATTGACTCATTTATTTTATTTATTTTTAGTGTAGGCGTACTAATACATAATAAAAATAATTTTAATATATAATAATAGTAATATGTAATAATAAATAGGCATAGTAGATTATATAATCAAATATATAGATAAAAATAATTTGTACATATATACCTATATATATATATTTATAATATAGTGGGCTAAGGAGATGAGTGAATGATAATGTAAGCAAGTAGGGATTAAGCATACAACTCATTCGATTTTTATGTTACAGTAACAGTCTGTCGGGGTCATCAGCTGCCGGGAACGTGCATGAGCAGATGTTAACTCTAGCGGCGCGGCCCTACGGAGACTCGCCGCTCTTCAAGGACTTGCTGCCGGACCTATGTGAGTTGTGTGATTAACAATATTCATTTTTTATCTTACAGTTTGTTCGAAATAAGTAAGCCGATCGGAAGTTGTCTGCAAGTGGTTTAGAAGTGGTAAATTTTAATAGAAAGAGTCGGTGTAAAGATAATTAGAGTCGTATATGTTTCACATTTCTAATTATTTTGTTTACTTATTTCGATATTTATGTATTTAAACACTTAATTAAACGATTTTATCACCGCGGTAGTTCGGAACGGCTAACTTCCGATCGGCTTACTTATTTCGAACAAACTGTACTAGTGGACCCGGCAGACGATGTCCTGCCCGAATTCCATCCCAGTGCCACCTGGTCAAATTTTTCCATATTTTCACACGGTTTTTTTTTATAAAGCTTACTAGCAATGTGGGTCGCACATTACTAGTAATCTTGTTAACCCCTCGTGCTAAGCTAAATGCTTGTGTTACGAGTAAGTTCACGTCGGTAGTGTAATGGGTGAGTTTCGAACCGCCAACCACATTATCGCAAGTCCGACGCCCTAGCCATTAGGCTACCGCCGCTTCTAAAAACATTCCCTGCACTTCCACAAATATTCAAATTCATAATTAGCCAAATCGGTCTAGCCGTTCTAGAGTTTTAGCGAGACTAACGAACGGCAATTGATTTTTATATATAAGATGGGATATCTTGGCAAACGCGCAGGCGAGCTCCCTGATGGTAAGTAGTCATCGCCGCCCATGGACATCTGCAATACTAAAAGGGTTGCACATGCGTTGCCGAGCCAAGGAAAACGGAGGGGTAGAAGAAAAGTAGAAGGAAGGGGACTGAGTGAGGAATTAGGCCTCCGGTACTCCACACTCGCCGTACGAAACGCAACAGTATGCATATTGCTACTTGACGTCGATATTCTGTGGGAGGGTAGTACTTCCCCGGTCGTGACGACACATATGCTGCCATTAATGTGTGTGGCTGACTACTACAAAATTATTACACAAGTTTTTTTTATATTTCTTATGGATTTTCATCAAGGAAAAATTCGACTGCCGGCAGGATTCGAACCTGTGTCTTGTGGTTAGATATACTAGATGGTATGGCCGCTAAGCCACCGCGAGTAACGAACCCTAGTTTTTCTTCCCGTCTTGTCCGACGCCTAAAGTTTATCGACCTCCCCTCCTATGGATCTAAGTATTTTCTCCTCTCCTCCGACTCCTACACTCTTCCCTTGCTACGATTTCCACCGTTTCTCTTTTTCCCCTCCTCCGACTCCTACAATTTCTCTTCCTCCCATCCTATGAACCCAACAGATTTTCTTCCTCCTCTTCTTGGTCTCCTACAGTTTTTCTGCCTCTCCTCGTATGGATCTAAAACTTTTTTCTCTCCTCCAACGCCTACACTCTTCCCTTGCTACAAATTTCACCGTTTCTCCTCCTTATCTCTACCTTTTCTCCTTTTCTTAACTCTTTCTCCGCTCTCTATAATGTATTTCCGTATGTCCCCCGTCAGCTACAACTGCAGAGGACGTGCTAAAGCCAACGAACCCTGCCGCTATGAAGGCAGTACTGGACAGCTCCAACAGTGCCGCCTACCGTGTGACGTCACCCACCGCCCTACGGCTCACGGTCACGCCCAGGGTTGCCATGACACATGACAAGGTCAGTTATAAAAAAATATATAGTGCGTCTACATTTATAGTGCGTACTGCTTTATTGTGGAACTCGTTACCGGAATCTTTGTTCCCTGAGACCTACAATTTGGGTGTCTTCAAGACGAGAGTGAATAGGTACCTTCTAGGCAAGCGCGCTCCATCGTAGACCACTTCGATGCTTAACATCAGGCAAGTTGTGGTCAAGCGTAAGCCTATCAGTGATAAAAAAAAAAAGTTATACAAGGTGGAACGGCCATGTCTGCAGATGGACAGACGATCGTTGGAGCAGACAAGTGTTGGAGTGGAGACCGCGTTTGGGCAAACGTAGTGTGGGACGCCCTGCGATGCGATGGACCGACGATTTGAAGAAGGTGGCAGCGGATGGATGCGAGCTGCCCAACACCGGGATGGTTGGTGCTCTTTGGGGGAGGCCTACGGTCAGCAGTGGATGGCGATAGGCTGATATGATGAGGGTTGAATGGACATCGACGCACAACCGCTTACCATGAATTCAGTACATGATTCTGAACCCCTTGCGTAGATATTTTTCATCGGTTATTTCTTTTTCTATCAGCTGTTCCATACATTTTGGCCGAGAAGGTATTGCACTTTTGTTTGAAAAAGCAGATTTTCTTTAATCATAATCATAATAATCTTTATTTGCATAAAACATGGTATACAAAGGTGTTCAATGAAATCGAAGTGGTACGTACATGTTTTGCTAAGGTATCATAGCATGCAAATTATTTTTTTTAAGTAGGTACTATATTTTGAATTTCTTATCTAGAAAATCTTTTACAGTATAAAAATTACATTTGGCTAACCATTAATATAATTTATTTTTAAACAATCTCAAGTTTAAAGTTTTTAAATCACTTGGCAGCTTATTATAAATACAGACACATCGCTAAACAACTTTTATTATATTTAGTTAGTCTTGGTAAATCATTCAACACTAATCTGTGGGGATCACGTCTGTTTCGAGGAGTGATATCATTTGCGGTTGTGAATAAATGTTTATTGTTACTAACAAACATGCATACTTTATTAACTGACTAAAAATATGCGGGGCCTGTGTTAAACTTTATAAACCGATTATGGTATTGTTACGAGCTGGGCTTCGGGATAAATTAATCAACACTAATTTACCAATACGATACACAAAAATTTTATTTAAGTTACCAAAAACACAAATGTAATCACTACAACGTCACTAGCCAAATTATTATTTTTATTTATCACAGAAATCCCTATTTGATGGCCTAGAAGAATCAGATGCCAGTTTAGAAGACAAGTTATCGCTAAAACCGAGCCGCAAGCGTCTAGTGTTGCGACCGAACCAGTCGACCAACGATAGCCACTACAACATCGACATCACCAACGACACTGGCAGGTGAGTGCTATATGTAGCGACATCTAGCGGATCCACATGGTACTACGTCGACCAACGATAGTCACTACAACATCGACATCACCAACGACACTGGCAGGTGAGTGCTATATGTAGCGACATCTAGCGGATCTACATGGTACTAGTCGACCAATGATAGCCACAACAACATCGACATCACCAACGACACTGGCAGGTGAGTTCAATATGTAGCGACATCTAGCGGATCTACATGGTACTAGTCGACCAATGATAGCCACAACAACATCGACATCACCAACGACACTGGCAGGTGAGTTCAATATGTAGCGACATCTAGCGGATCTACATGGTACTAGTCGACCAATGATAGCCACAACAACATCGACATCACCAACGACACTGGCAGGTGAGTTCAATATGTAGCGACATCTAGCGGATCTACATGGTACTACGTCGAAACGAACACGCAAAATACGTACTTAGTCGTGGAGTTGCGGAAAACAGCCCGCTGTACCAATACCAATACGACGAAACGAATGTTAAATCGCGCAAGCAATATTTACCGCGTTTGTTGGACATAACTCTGCTTATCTGAAGTTAGCCGATCCTAAATACCGCGCTGATAAAATCCCTTATTTTTTTGTTTTTATCATGTTTTTATATATAAATATCGAAATAAGTATAGAAAATAATGTACGTACCATCACGCCTGTATTCCCCGAAGAGTTAGGCAGTGGTGTAATAATGATACCCACACTTCACTGGTATGTTTAGGTCCCATGTAGTAGGGGTCGAGCCTATTGCCATTAACCGGGCACAAATCCAGACTACGAGCTGCTACTGGGAATTTCATAGAAATATCCAATAACACTGCTCGACCTGGGAATCGAACCCAGGACCTCTTGCGTAGCAGTCGCGCTTCGGATCACTAGACTAACGAGGCAGTTTTTTAATATATTATCAAACTTCCTCCAGGTCCTTAGACAAAGAAGCAGTTCAGCCGGATGGTGGTCCCGCCAAGAGAGACAGCCACCCTGAACAGCGAGACACTGATGAAGTGGATCGCAGACAAGGTGACCACGACTCCTTGAAGAAATCTAACTCTAGACGTAAGTTCAATAGGCAATATTCACTTTTTTTTTAATAAAAGCTTACTAGCAATTTGGGTCACACATTACTAGTATTCTTGTTAACCCCTCGTGCTAAGCTAAATGCTTTGTGTTACGAGTGGGTTCACGTCGGTAGTGCAATGGATGGGGTTCGAACCGGCAACCATATGATCGCAAGTCCGACGCCCTAGCCATTAGGCTACCGACGCTTTGCGTCATGGAACAGATGAGGGTAATTTTTTTTTTGGATACTATTTTGAATCCTCGTTACGTGTCTATCAATATTTCCTAATTTTATTTCATTTTCGAGGTGAAAATAATTATTGAACAGTGCAAAAAAATGGGGGAAATTCAAAGCTGTTGAAACGGAGCGTTGTTGGTCAGACGATTTGACCAATGGCGTCTGTCAAGTGTGACGTCAAAGTCTATGTGTATGCCACTGTCAAAAGCGCGTGTGTTCTGTTCGTAACGACTGTGAAGTTCTGTAATTGTATTGAATTCTGAAGTTGTCCATATACTTTGACGTCACGCGCCAAGCGCGCCATAATGGCGGGCGTTTAAAACGCCTGAAAAAGTTTTGAAGTTTAAAAAATATAATGTATATACTACATTTTACATTTTTGGTGCTGAATATTATTTAACAGTAATAAAACGATATAATATTTTTTTATATCATAAAAATACAAAAAAAAAACAGTGCATATTCCCTTTTACAGTATTCTGTGATGTTTTTTTTTATAAAGGCTTACTAGCAATGGGGGTTCATACACTAGTATTCTTGTTAACTCCTCGTGCTAAGCTAAATGCTTGTGTTACGAGTGGGTTCACGTCAGTAGTGCAATGGGTGGGTTTCGAGCCGGCAACCACATGATCGCAAGTTTGACGACCTGTGGTGGCCCACAGTCCAATTTTTCCTTCACTAACTTATAGTCAATTTTTTTTTATAACTTCAAAATCTTTTTTTTTTTCTACAGAAGGTGATATTAACGCGGACAGACATGACAGTTGGTATGTATTATCATATTAGTTGACTTGTGTTATATCTATTAAAAATAAAAGGCTTCCATCACGTCTGTATTCCCCGAAGGGTTAGGCAGAGGTGTATTAAATGTACACACTTAGCCAGTATGTTTAGGTCCCATGTAATAGGGGGCGAGCCTATTGCCATTAACCGGGCACCTATCCAAACTGAAATGAAATGAAATAGTTTATTTGTCATATAGAAGTACACAGATACGGGTTACACTTAAAGTAAGTATATAACTTGTATATAAAAATGTTCAATGACCCCTATGCTAGGAGAATCTTGTGTTACAGGGGTCAACCATACGTCCAATTCGTATTGAAAAACTTGAAAATTTGGTGTCTATAATTAGGTGGATATAACTCTGAGGTGCTACTGAGAATTTCATGGGCAATTTCAAACACAGGACCTCTAGCGTAGCAGTCCCGATTTCGACCACTAGACTAATGAGGCAGTCAATATAATTTTTATTCTGAAAAAAAAAAATCTAAGATAACTTTAAATGCTTAGTTTAAAGTATTTTTTTTATTCTGAATTGTTTTGGGGGTTTTTATCCTCAAGGATACGTCAACCCCATTGTATTCTAAACATGGTATGCACTGATAATACTTTAAAGTACTAATACTACTAAATAAAGTAACATAAAGTTAAGACAATATAAGAACAAATTATGGATCCACGACTACTGCTAAATTACAAAGTTTTTTTGCTATACTCCATTTGGTTAGGTACTTAACTAAAGGTAAATAAATCATAAAAAAGGTTCTTTTATAGGGCCATTTTTCATCTTGAAATAAAACGTAACCAAAATAAATTATTTAATCATTCAAAATCATTTTCCTTTTCTATACTAGCATATTTTACTACTTTGTTTAATATTAAATGGTAATTATTAATTCTTAAGCTTGCGACCAATAAGATACCTAAGATTCATAAGATACCATTGCACAGTGTGTTATTTTGCCTTAGTTGCGGACATGTCAGTATTATTATTTTTTTTTATAGATAAAACCTTAATAAAGCATTCTCAAAAATACCTGTATTTTTAATTCACTTAATTTGGGAGATACAAATATTTTAGTGAAAGGTCACTGACCTTCTTGAAAAAGATTTTCGCCTGTATTTTTTGAATACAGCATATGTCAGTCTCTTGAAAATTACACGTTAATTGTTGCTTTGAAATATATACACTGTAAAAATTGCAAGTCCCTAACGTCCAAGGAACGAGAATAAATAATGATTTCGTTAATAAACAAAAAAATATATATATAAAATTAGCTATTTACGGGTCGCGTTTTTTTCTGTTTGCATAATGTACTTTTGTATAGTACCTTCAACTTGAGACTTAAATATGTATCTAGCGAGATCTTGGAGATATTGCGTTTCTAAGTTTTTTTTAAATTTCTATGGAAATAGGGTTGTCACAAGGTATGAAGGTAGTCAATATTTAAGTTGATTAGTTTAATCAGTTATGTGAGCCAATTCTCAACGCTTATGATATATCCTCGCTATATCGGATTGAATTATTATTTCGTCAGTCGTCGAAGTGATATCATTTGCTTCAAGGAATCTAATTGGCTATAGTTAACATTGTCTGTTGTTACGCTTAAGAGTTGAAGCACTGATTTCGGTAAGGGCAAAGCTTATGACGTTTACTAAATGTCAATAAGGATATACATATAAGGATCCAATGATTCTAATGCGCGGTAAATAAACTATGTAAAGTATCGTATGCACATCACTACTTAAATCAGCAATTGCTAATACATACATACACTCACGCCTTTTTCTCACAGGGGTAGGCAGGAACTATGGACTGCCACTTGCTATGACTCTTGCATATTTCTTTCGCTTCTTCCATATTCATACATCTTTTCATACACAAGTCGCGGTTGCGAGTACTACGCACCTTACCTTTTTGGAGAACCTCGCCGATAAGATCGGAGAACGTCCTTCTAGGGCGACCTCTCCCGACGCTGCCACTAACATTCGCCTTGTAAATTCCATTCGTTAATCGTCTTTAATTCATTCTCTCGACATGCCCAAACCATCTTAGCATATTCCTTTGAATACGTGTCACTATATCATCTTTCAGTCCGCAACGTTGTCTAATCACACTATTTCTCAGTCTGTCATTCCTAGTTACACCGCACATACTACGCAAGGAACGCATTTTCACAGCATTTATTCCACTTTCATGTCTCTTCTGCCATACCCAACATTCACTTCATTGCTAATACCTGACTCAAAAATAATGAATCACAATAAGTAATATTTGCATGAAGTAAGTATTGTATGTTGCACACAGGTGTGGTTGACAACTCTAACTCCACACTTTTAAAATTAAATATTTCCAAAATCCTGGGTTTGTTGCATCTGTTTTTTTTGTGGCGATAGAAATGATTGTGGTCTACAAATAGGTATTTAAAAAAAACGCGACCATGAAGAGAATCGCCGGAAAAAAAATATTTTCAAAATCATAGAAAAAAAAAACATTTATTTATTTATTTATTTATTTTATACTTTATTGTACACCAGAAAAAAATATATATATAAAACACATTTGAAAATAAAAGAATATACAATTGGTGGCCTTATCGCTATCTGCAATCTCTTCCAGGCAACCTTAGGATGGACATAACTGAACTGAACTATAAAGTGGGGTTGAGCATGGTGCACACAATTTTGACCTGTGTGAGCAAGATTTTTAAGTTTTCAAGTTTTTTCAAGTTTTCATAATTGACTGAAATAGTATAGGAGTTAGGTTTTAGCATTTGCCTAACGAGGACGAACCCTTCTTTATCCCACATAATATCCTTCATTGAAGATAGATCTAAAACAAATGTAGTGATCAAATTCAACCGTAAATGTTTTTTTATTTTCACTTTGACCCGTCAATACATACAGTTTCCTCATGAGGACATAACAATAGATTTTGCATTGTGTCTACAATATGCCGCTTGACGGGTTAACTTACTGCAATATTTTTTCATATAAACTTAAACTATCATGACGTGCACGTGACAATTTAAACAAGCAATTGCTAATACCTGACCTAAAAAATAAGTAATCGCATTTAGTAAGTATTATATGTTGCACAGAGGTTTGATTGACAACCCTAACCCACAATTTCAAAATTCAATATTTCCGAAATCCTGGGGTTGTTGCATCTGTGTTTTTTTGTGGCGATAGAAATGATTGTGGTCTACAAATAGGTATTTAAAAAAAACGCGACCATGAAGAGAATCGCCGGAAAAAATATATTTTCAAAATCATAGAAAAAAAATCATTGTGACCTGTGTGAGCAAGATTTTTAAAGTTTTCAAGAAGAAAATGGTTCCTTCAATAAATTCCTATCACACCTTAAAACATTTAGTGTAAAAATCTAATCCAAAAACTAGATATTGCGTTTCTATGGTTTTTAAGGATTTTTCTCGATTTTATTTATATCTCTTAAACTAGTTGTCAGATCCGGGGCGGAGTTTTAATAAGAGTTTTGTTTAATTGTCAGCTATCCAAAAAACACATAAAACGAGCATGTCCGCAACTAAGGCAAAATTACACACTGTGCATTGTAATAAAGGTTGAAGAGCCCTGAACGCCGCCATTTTTATTGTTTACCTTTAGTTAAGTACCTAACCAAATGGAGTATAGGTCTGACTTAGGTTGCGACAATATCGTCTGGATTAAACCAATATCCCACCTTTCAATGCATATTCTTTCTGCAATTCTTGCCTTTCATCTCTATTTTAGTTTAAAGTTGTTGTTGGAACTTCGCATTCTTACTTACGACCACAAGAATAATGAGGTAGGCAGTGATGATATTATTGAGTAATTTTTGTTCTAGGCTCAGCTCTACAAAGTTGCCGTGGAATGACAAAGAGAAGCCCAGCGATGGGGAACCTGCCCAGGGATATTCAAATAAAGGTAAGTGTATAGCAGTTGTAGTGTCTACATGTCAGCATGAATGTGTTGTCACGACCGGGGAAGTACTACCCTCCCACAGAATATCGACGTCAAGTACCAGTATGCATACTGTTGCGTTTCGTACAGTGTGTGGAGCGCCTGAGTCCCAATTCCTCCCTCAGTCCCTTTCCTTCTCGTTTTCTCCTTCCTCTCCCTTTTTCCTTGGCTTGGCAACGCATCTGCAACTCCTTTGGTTTTGCAGATGTCCATGGGCGGCGATGACTACTTACCATCAGGTAGCTCGCCTGCTCGTTTGCCGAGTTTTCCTATAAAAAAAATGGTCTTCAAGAATTGTGCTAGAAAATTATTTATTTTATTCAAATCGGGCTGGTAGTACCAGAGCTTCCAAAAAAACTGTTTCGCCTCATTATTGAAAAATATTATGATAGCGCGGTTAAAAAAAATTGTAATTACTTTTTTTTACAGAAGCAGATGGCAACTCTGACAGACACGGCTCTTGGTATGTGCATTTGTTTTATTAATAAAATTGAAAGTTTAAAAACTCACCCGACTATGGAATAAAAATCAGCTGAAAATCATGAAATAAGAAATTTTTATATGCCCTGGAACAGTGGTTTCCGCTGTAATTGCATGTCGTCGTTATTATAAATATTTAACTTGACCTCCTAATAGGCCCTCCCATTACATGGGACCTAAATATACCGGCGAAGGGTTGTGTACATTAGTACACCTCTGCCTAACCCTTTGGGGAATACAGGCGTGATGGTATGTGGACAGGCCATAATGGCATGCGGTCACGCAAGAATTCGGCAAGCATTCGTTATTTAATTCGGATACAATGCTTCTAACTTCTTTAATTTTTAACTGATTGGCTGAATTTATAGTATATATTTAAATACACTCGACTAGCCTATTTCGTACCATATTAAGAGGTCTAACAGAAGACAGAGAATAGATAAAAGTGGAGATTGCTCCACCGATAAGAGCTGAGCTCTTGGAGAGAGAGAGAGCCTATTTCAGGATGGGCTTCCCTGATCCTTCTCTCTGAGTTTTTAGTATTTCAAATGACCTACACAAATGTCTTGCTGATCTGGTATCGTTGTGTGTCGGGTCGTTGAGCTCCCTATAAAGTAGTTGAGCTACACGATGACTGATGTATGCGTGCCGTCAGTTAGGACAGCTCATCTCAAAGCTGCTATGGCTCTTTCTTCAAAAGGCCTGTTCATTTTGTCCTACATTGTTAAAGTCGCATATCTAATAATATAACTATTGAACTGGACTTTGAAAGAGACCATGATTCTCTGAGTTTGTTTCGACGTTTTTACTCAGAGGTCGTCAGATAGGCAAAACGACTGATAAAAGTGTCTTTAAAAGATCTATTTACATACATATCATTTATATAGGATAGGTTAAGTGTTTATGATAAGAAATAAAAATTTGATTTACTCTGTGGCTAGTGCCGGAGACGTCTATGATTGTTGATGGAAAGAAAAGGAGAATGTCGATGGTGAGCGCGATGGCGGAACGTTTTTCGTAGTTTTGTAATATGGTTTATGGAGAATAAATAGTTTTAGTTCCAAGACTGCCTCGTTAGTCTAGTGGTCCCAATCGAGACTGCTACGCTAGAGGTGTTGGGTTTCGATCCCCAGGTCGAGCAAAGTGTTATTGAGTTTTTCTATGAAATTCTCAGTAGCAGCTCGGAGTCTGGATTTGTGCCCGGTGAATGGCAATAGGCTCGCCCCCTATTACATGGGACCCAAATATACCGGCGAACTGTGGGTGCACATTAAGTACACCTCTGCCTAACCCTTCGGGGAATACAGGCGTGATGATGGTATGTTAGTTCCAAGACGTCAGAGTTAATTTTTCACCCCGATCCCACATTTATTTTATCATCATCATTTCACTAGGTCAATCTCTTCGAAGCTGCCATGGAACGACAAGGAAAAGCCCATTGATGGGGAACCCACTCCGAGATTGTATCCCAACATAGGTAAGAATTAAATTGTTATAATTAGTTGTTTTTTTCACTGCCTCGTTAGTCTAGTGGTCCCAAGCGCGACTGCTACGATAGAGGTCCTAGGTTCGGTCGATCAAAGTGTTATTGGGGCTTTCTATGAAGTTCTCTGTAGCAGCTTGGAGTCTGGATTTGTGCCCGGTTAATGGCAAAAGGTTCGCCCCCTATTACATGTGACCTAAATATACCGGCGAAGTGTTGTATACATTAGTACACCTCTGCCTTACCCTTCGGGGAACACAGGGGTGATGGTACGTTATGTTAAGTTTTATATGGGAAAACTTGGCAAATGAGCAGGCGAGCTACCTGATGGTTAGTAGTCATCGCCGCCGATGGACATCTGCAATACCAAAGGAGTTGCAGATGCGTTGCCGAGCCAAGGAAAAGGGAGGGGAAGGAGTAAAGAAGCAAGAGGACTTAAGGAGGAATTGGGCCTCCGGCGCTCCATCATCAAAATCATATCAACAAATTCAAGGGTTATCAGAAAATAATACTAATAGCTGCGTGGTGCAGCTAAATATGGCGGTTGTAGGATTGTTAATAAAAAAAAACTTAGAGCCTCCTCTACACAATGGGCCATGATGGGCGATTACACGCGAGCACGATCGTGTAGAAGGGCTACTTGCCTGTAGTCGCCCATCATCGTCCTTAATCGTCGTCATGATCGCGGCGATCGGTGACTTGTCGGTTTTTCGGGCGCGCATCAAAGGGAATCGCTTGTAGTTGGATGCGCGTGCCTACACGATCGCCAATCATTCATTCACCGGAGGACAGCGAGCCGTGCGTACGTCGCGTCGTTTTGTTGTTTTTAAATACAAGTTAGTGCGAGTGCAAAACAATGGCTGATTGTATACGGAAATTAAATTAATGGTAGCTGCAGCTATAACCTCCACGTCCATCTTGAAGGCTTGCCGCTCAATAAATGATCACGGACGATCGTGTGGATGCTTGCACAATGATCGTGACGATTACCTTGCCGATCACAGACGATCAACGAGTGTCGATCATGGCCGATTGTGTAGAGGAGGCATAATACTCATGTGGGTCGCGCATTACTTGTATTTTCACTAGCCTAATGGCTAGGGCGTCAGACTTGCGATAATGTTTGCGGATCATGGTTGCCGGTTCGAAACCCACCCATTGCCCCCCCCACCCCCCCGACGTGAACCCACTCGTAACACAAGCATTTAGCTTAGTACGAGGGGTTAACAAGATTACTAGTAATGTGCGACGTACATTGCTAGTAAGATTTTCTTAAAAATAAAATACAGGCGTGATGATGTTCTTATACTCTTGTTTCAGACCAAGACATTCAATCTCAAGCATCAGAGCGTCGCGCTAGTTGGCTCACGACGAAGCCACTTCGCAACCCTCTAGCTGGCAACCCTGAGTCCGCTGAAAACTCTGTCAGGGAACTTGGAGTGAGATCTGATCGCTCCCACGACAAGGAGAATATTGATTCATTGTCTGGTAAGTCTATTAACATACGTAATATTAAAATGCTTATGACTTCCATATTTTTGACCAAAAACGTATTATTATATAGACGCGTTATTCACGAACATTACTGCCATCAAAAACAGCACAACTATTAGGTAGCGACTAATACGTGTGAAGAAAGAGAAAGAAAATAAATGTCACCTCAAGGTATACCTGTTGTTAGAAAGAGACGATATACATTTTTAGTTACGTAACGATTAAGTTCTGCATTCTTATTGGTCAAGTGCAACGCTGGTTGGTGTTTAACTAAACGCGATCCGGGCAATTGCCTTGATTTCTTGTTGCCATTTTATAGAGCGGGTAACGTATCTATAGTTTATACATAGTTGTTTTTGAGCCAATTTTTTAACTCTATTAATGGTATAAATTTACATACATACATACATATTGTCTAAGTGCAGTGATAGCCTTGTGATATGACCATTGGACTGCCAAGTCAAAGGTCTCGAGTTCAAATCCAAGGCACGCACCTCTGTCTTTTCGAAGTCATGTACGTATTAATTAATAATTATCACGCGCTTAAACGGTGATGAAAAACTTAAACCTGCATGCCTGAGAGATTTTCTTGACGGCATGTGAAGTCTGCCAACCCACAGTAGGCTAGCGTGGTGGACTATAGCCTCATCCCTATCGTTCTGAGAGGGGACCCGTGCCCAGCAGTGGGAAAATTTAATGGACTGATGATACATACATATTGTCACGCCTGTTTCCCATGGGGGTAGGCAGAGATTATAGATTTCCACTTGCTACGATCATGGCACACTACTTTCGCTTCATCTACATTCATTAATCTCTTCATACATGACCGTCGGTTTAGGGTGCTCGGAACCTGGCCCTTTTTAAGAACATCCGCAATTTGGTTGCGGTACGTTCGCCGAGGTCGTCCCCTTCCATCCGTACTCGGCATATATATTTGTCTCGTCAATCTCCTTTCATCCATTCTCTCTAAATGACCAAACCATCTTAACATACTTTTCTCAATCCTTTCCCAGTATATATTTAATGAGACCATAAATAAAATTTCTTATAACAATGAAGTAAAACCGCCTTCAAAAAATATTAAAATAATTTTATGGCGATATGAAGGCGGTTACTTTTTTGTTAAAAGTTTTTTTTATTTTTTTATTTTTAGTGGAAAGTTTTGTTTATAAGAACTTATAAGCCAACCAATAGCGATGTTTCGGAGTAAACGATAATATCATCGATGTAAATAATTTTTAGATTATGTATTGTTGATGTTTTTCAAACTGCTCAACTGATTTCGATAATATTTGAATCTGACAATCTGAAGTATGACCTACAAAACAATAATCATTAAAATCGATCCATAATTGGACATAGTTAAGCAGAAAGGACTCAATCCACACAATGTCACTTTTGAGTGATTGAAGTTTCAGCTGTGATTTCTCTAACACAAAGTTACATTTTTTTTAATTTTTGACCCTTATTATTGACAGGAGAGTTTATATTTTATCTGTCTATCAAAATAATGATATATTTTGCAAAAATATAAAATGGTTGAGCTACACGATGACTGATGTATGCGTGCCGTCAGTTAGGACAGGTCAACTCAAAGCTGCTATGGCTCTTTCTTCAAAAGGCCTGTTCAGATTTTGCCCTACATTGTTAAACTCGCATATCTAACAACAACTATTGTCTGGACTTTAAAAGAGACCATGATTCTCTGAGTTTGTTTCGACGTTTCTTCTCAGAGGTCGTCAGATAGGAAACGTCGGCGCCATCTAGTTAAAAAAAATATAAATCGACTTGTAAAAGTGTCCTGAAAAGATCTATTTACAGAAATAAATATCATTTCATTTCAAAACATTACGAGATATTAACAGTAGTACGATGGCATATTTAACTCGGCCATTGTGTGGATTGAGTCCTTTCTGCTTAACTACGTCCAATTGGCGGAGATATCGCGTAACAAACATACAAAAAAAAACAACATACAGACGAATTGAGAACCTCCTTTTTGAAGTCGGTTGAAAATTATAATCAACTAGTTGAAAATCCCGAGTATCCCCCGACTATCCTAATCCCGAGTATCCCTCCAGTGACCTCCACGTCAAGCAGCGCAGAAAGGCTACAATTCTGCCGTCACCGTTGGGGCGAGCAAGCTGGATGTTCCCGTTGTGAGAAGATCGCTCACCAGATCGGTGGATTATATGGTTATAGTGCATACTAGTGTTTAATATAGTATACTTTGTCCATTATGAGAACCGTTTTTTGACAGATGGAACTAGTGATTGCAGGAACGTAACAATGCGATTATCGACCCGATTATTGACACTTTGATTACTGTCTAGTGATTATCGATTGTTAGGTTATCGAATCGAAAATGGTGCAACGACGACCAATAATAAATAAATATGTATAATATTCATCTGATTGTATACATTTTTGTATAATATTCATTTTCCATACATTTCTTTTAAAAAAGAAAATTAATTTATATTTTATTGGTATTAGAGTGGATGCCATTTTCCGATACTACTACTACATTCGATTGCATCACTAGACAAGGTAGAATGTGGTAGAATGTAACTAAATTTAATACGCTTAACAATAATCATTTTTTTTTGTAAAATCCGTTACATTTATGGTATTATAATGTCTACAAGGAATCATAATTAAGATAATTGAATAACATAATGTAGATAATACATTTATTTTGTTACGCATTTCAAAGTTAACTTTTACGTAATCTGGAACAGCTACGCTCTAAGGCAGTCTAAGGCATCTGTCAAAAAACGGTTCACATAATGGACAAAGTATAGCTAGTTATTTCAACAGTAGAATGTAGTCTGTGACGTATTTATTACAAAAACAACCATTGCTCGAGGTTTCAATATCGTCCCGAAAAGATTTACTTACAATAGTAACTAGTACTCGGTTTATCAACATGAAACATGCACCAAATTGTAAGTTGGACCACCAGCAATACATACCTTCACGCCTGTATTCCCCGAAGGGTTAGGCAGAGGTGTACTCATGTATGCCCACACTTCGCCGGTATTTTTAGGTCCCATGTAATAGGGGGCGAGCCTATTGCCATTAACCGGACACAAATCCAGACTCCGAGCTGCTACTGGGAATTTCATAGAAAAACCCAATAACACTTTGCTCGACCTTGGAATCGAACCCAGGACCTTTAGCGTAGCAGTCGCGTTTAGGAACACTAGACTAATGAGGCAGTCAGTCCAGCGATACAACCTCATCCAATTTCTTATTAAACTATCGCAGTAAACTTACAAACAGACACAATTATAAAAAAATGGTTTCTGTTGCTCTAATCCCGCGTTTCCACTTTCCACATATTGCAAACATCTATCTTACTCTATCTAACTCTCGAAGTGGGATAGGTAGCTGTTTACAAAATTTTTTGTCGTCAATGAAAACGCGGGGTAATCAAGAAGAAGAATTAATATCGGGTCCCATATTCGTATTTCTTCAATATCTGTAATGTACAGACATTAGCCTGATACAATTTTATAGATATATAGCTAGACTACCTCGTTGGTCTAGTGGTCCGAAGTGCGACTGCTACGCTAGAGGTCCTGGGTTCGATCCCCAGGTCGAGCAAAGTGTTATTGGGTTTTTCTATGAAATTCTCAGTAGCAACTCGGAGTCTGGATTTGTGCCCGGTGAATGGCGATAGGCTCGCTCCCTATTACATGGGACCTAAACATACCGGCGAACTGTGGGTGTACATTAAGTACACCTCTGCCTAACCCCTCGGGGAATACAGGCGTGATGGTATGTTATGTTAGATATATAGCTTTCCGCCCGCAGCATCGCCCGCGTTTTCACACCTTGGGCTATATTATTGCATTTTTATCAGGGATTCCTATTTTTAAAAAAATGTATTATAGCCTATGTCACTCAGTGAAGATGCAGCTTTCTAATAGTGATAGAATTTTTGAAATCGGTCCAGAAGTTTTTGTGTGAAAACACTACAAACATACACACAAAAACACAAATGTTTCCTCTTTATAACATTAGTTTTATAGATATATATGTTTTGTTCCGCAGTATCGGAGGAAGAGAACGTGTCCCCCCGGCCGTCGCCCCCGCACCCCACGGGGGTCAAGCTGACCCGTCCGGGGTACTACACTATACCCAGCCTGGACGAGATGATCAGTAAGTATTAGCTATACAAGAATCAATAATTGAAGCGTCGGTAGCCTAATGGCTAGGGCGTCGGATTTGCGATCATATGGTTGCCGGTTCGAACCCCACCCATTGCACTACCGACGTGAACCCACTCGTAACACAAGCATTTAGCTTAGCACGAGGGGTTAACAAGAATACTAGTAATGTGTGACCCACATTGCTAGTAAGCTTTTTTATAAAAAAAAAGAAAAAAAAGAAAAACAACGAAAACTTCGGCCAAACGCGAGGCAAACAATAATACACATGATTGAAAGTCCATATATCACACCCACATATGTACAAAGATATGAATTTTCTAATCCCAGATCAAATAAAAAGTTAAGATGGAACTTTGCGAACAAAGAAGATTATACCTTAGAGAAGAAGATTAGACCTTATCTTGTCGGTCGAGCTATCAAGCTATCGAAAGCTCGGCTGACAAGATAAGGCGTAGTTTCGGTATTGTTATATAGTGTAAAATTGTGTTTGTAAACGGCTAGGCGTAGTTTTACCTGGCCTCACTCCTTTGTTCCAAGTTCCATCTTAACTTTTTATTTGATCTGAGTTTCTAATGAAGTAAAATTAAAGAGAAAGATAAATTCGATCGCAGGCTCAGGGTTTGAACCTGCGTCTCTCTGGTTAAGTACACCAGACGCTTTGCCAACTAAGCTACCGAGACCACTGCCTGTGATGTCGAATTTCTTAGCCACAATTTTTCTTTCACCAGATATTTTCTTTCCTTAGAAATTTCATATCTTTGTGAACATTTCGCATGATTTAATGCTTAAATATAATAAAAAATAAACAGTTACATCCATATATTTTCATGTCTTTTAAAGATACACAAAATTAACTTTTAACAAAAAAGTAAAAGTTTTCGCCACCGACTTCCGAATCAGTTTTACACATAATGGGACCACACGGGCAGCACCAGCTTTCAAATAAAAAAAAAATCATCAAAATCTGTTTGTTCAATTTAAAGTTCTGAGGTAACAAACATAAAAAAATACAGTTGAATTGAGTACCTCCTCCTTTTTGAAGTCGGTTGAAGAATATATACAGTCAAATTTAAAAAGAACCTCCTTTTTGAGGTCTAGCAAATAAATCATTTCAAGTCAATAATTAAATGAAATGAAAATATTTTCAGACCAAGAACACAATAATTGATACTAGTCCATATTTTGTTAGTAATTATGTTCGGTGGCTAGCACATCTAGTTACCACAAATTGTCAAATATTCTCAGTTGATTTTGAACTTTATCTTCAATAATTTAAGGTTTAAAATCATTTGGAGAAATTTGACAGTTTTGTATACGTTGACCTGCTGGCGACTGTACTTTTCTTTTTTCTTTTTAAAAGCCTTATTAGCAATCTACAGTTTGTTCGAAATAAGTAAGCTGATCAGAAGTTAGCCGATCCGAACTACCGCGGTGATAAAATCGTTTAATTAAGTGTTTTAATACAAAAATAGCGAAATTAGTAAACAAAATAGTTAGAAATGTGAAACATATACGAATATAATTGTCTTTACACCGACTCTTTCTATTAAAATTTACCACTTCTAAACCACTTGCAGACAACTTCCGATCGGCTTACTTATTTCTAACGAACTGTATGTTAGTAAATTTGAAATTATTATTATTATTTTGGACATGCATGTGCGACCAATGCCTCAGGATTTGGCTATCCACTCTGTTCGATACCACGTTCAGAAGCGTGTCGTCCTTTTGTCGGTCGTTCAGGTCCAGGTCGTTCTTTTGCGAAGCACCGCTTAATAATAACTGTTTATCAATCTTTCTATACTTTCTTAGGCTACATTCGTCCGGATGGCTCTTGCGTTGTCCCCCATCTAACGATCGGACGCAAGAACTACGGCAACGTGTACTATGATACTGAAATCGACGTGGCTGGCATGGACCTGGATAACTTGGGTGAGTATTCTTGTCAACCATCTCTTCTTCTCATCCCTTGTAGGGCCAGGTTAGATAACAGGTCGTCACCATTCAAATAGTTTTTTTTTATGGGATAACTCGGCAAACGAGCAGGCGAGCTACCTGATGGTAAGTAGTCATCGCCACCCATGGACATCTGCAAAACCAAAGGAGTTGCAGATGCGTTGCCGAGCCTATTTAGTGAAAGGGGGAGGAGAAAAGGAGAAGGAAGGGAATTGGGCCTCCGGCCCTCTCGCTCACCGAACGAAGCGCAGTAACGAAACGCTACTACACGGACGTCGGTCTCCTGCAAGAGTGTGGTACTTCCCCGGTCAAGCCGGACCATTCATGCTGCGAACAGCGTGGCCCTACCACAACAAAAACAAATTCAAAGATTTATTGCATTCTAAGTGTACAAATATAAGTGTTACATAAATGTCGTTAGGTTCTTATTACTTAGCTGCCTTTTACAAGCATTGCAATATGGAGGGCTAAAATTACTATTACATTATTTAAGTTCTTACTTTAATATTTATTTAAAACCTCCGATGTACTCACATCCTGTTATTTTAAAAGAGTGTGCATGGAGTTTCTTGCCGGATTCTTCTCCATAGGATCAACTTTTTGGAACCGTGCAACTAGAGTCAATGAGGTTTCATAAACGCTTATAAAAGCTTATTTGAAATAAAAAACATTTGATCTATCGAATAATATATTTCTTGAATTATTTATTCATCTGTTCTCATCATATCATCATCAATATCTTTGTGTAATAAAACATGATTACTATATCTTTTTAATTACTTTTCAGTCCACTTCCTTAACAAGGAGGTGATAGTATACCCTGAGGAGTCGGAGAAGCCGCCGTTGGGTGAAGGTCTCAATAGACGAGCCATCGTCACGCTCGACCGCGTCTGGCCCCGGGACAAGACTGAGAAGCGAGCCATCACTGATCCTGAGAGGTGAGTCAATGGAACATAACATACCATCACGCCTGTATTCCCTGTAGGGTTAGGCAGAGGAGTTCTAATGTACATCCATGTAGTAGGGGGCGAGCCGGGCACAAATACCAAATCAGAGCTGCTACAGAGAAATTCATATAAAAATCAGTAACACTGCTCGACCTGGGAAACAGGATCTCTAGCGTAACAGCCGCGCTTAAGACTGTGAATGCAGTCGCGCGCGGGCGCTTCGTATCGCTGGACGCGTAGTTTGCTCGACAGCAAACCGGTTTGAACCGCTCGGTCCCGGCCCGACTAGATTGCGTGCATTCATTACGATGTTATATTATTGTTACTTATGGCTAGCGCGGAGTTAGTAGAAACTGCGCTTAATGAGTGTGACAAAGTGACAAGAATAATCAGGGAAGATAGTGAGATGACAAGTAGCATGGAAAGTTTAATTCAAGTGAGAGATGATTTGGAGGAGGATTGCAGTAGTATAATCCTGACGCAACGAAATTCGACGATGGATACGGCAGCCAATAAGAGAATTCGAGAAATAGATCAAGACGAGATTTGGACAACAGTCAGTAGAAGAGGTAAAAGATTTGCAAGAGAGAGTGGGATAGACGACAAAATTAGGATACCGGAAGATAGAATTGAAGTATGTATTACTTCGACAAATATACTACCAAAACAATTTAAATTGGCAAAAATACTTAAATCCGAAGACATACGTGACATCACACGAATTAAATATGTCAATCCCCATAAAGTTTTAATTGTTTTCAGCAATGAAGATAGTTGTGATCGATTGATTAACTCTGAATATTTTAAGAACGAGGGCTATAAATGTCAAAGGACGCTGGAAACAATTCAGTCGTATGGGGTTGTCAAATTTATCGATTTAGACTTATCCGAAGAAGAGATTATAGAGGGACTGGAAAGTGAAACTCAAATTTTGGGGGCCAAAAGGCTAAAACGCAGAAATAGCGCAGATGGGCGATGGGAGCCATCGGAGGCGGTTCGAATATGCTTCAGAGGATCATCATTACCGTCGCACATATACATATTTAATACAAGAGTAGAAATCATCCCATATAGATTCCCAGTAACGCAGTGCTCTCGTTGCTGGAGATTTGGACATACAATTAAATTATGCCCATCCAATAAGGTTATATGCCCAAAGTGTAGTCAGAACCATGCCAATTGTGATACAGAAGTCTACAAGTGCAATAATTGTTCTGGCAAGCACATGGCATTAGCAAAAAATTGCCCTATATATATAAAGGAGAAAAGGATCAGAGAATTGATGTCGGAATTCAACTGTACCTATAAGCGAGCCCTGACCATGTATGCCCCTACGGAGGTCCATGTATCGGAACTAACTTCTAGAACCCAAAATCAAGATGATCTGAACGCCGATACGCAGAATTCCATTGACGATAGCACTGTACTCCCACTAACTTCTGGAAACAACAGCAACTACGCAGACATAGTGAAAGCCGGTCAAAGTAGGAAAAGTACATTAGACAAGAAACAGAAGAAAAAAGAAAAGATAGGAGATGAAAAACGGATTCGGGAAGGTAAATCAGAAGAGGATATTCAAGAAAAAGACATCGACGATCAAGATAAGTATGTAGAAGAAGATAGCATTGAGAAAGAAAAGAGAAAACAGAAAAACAGAGAGATATGGAGACAAATAAAAGAGAAAATTATGGATACACATATATCATGGGGTGTAAAGATCAGCAGTTGTGCAAGCATAATATTTGAGTGGGTTATGACTTATATCATGCAATACATATCAGATGTACCTTTTTTCACGAATTTTAAACAATGGATCAGGAAACTAACAGACTCCCAATGATTAATATTCTGCAATGGAATGCCCAAAGCCTCCGACCTAAAGCTACAGTGTTCGAAGCCCTATTAAGTCAGGAGAAAGTACACATCGCAATCGTAAATGAAACGTGGTTTGACCCTGAAAGCAACTTCCGTATAGGTGGTTATAATACCTTCAGAGAAGACCGTGATGACGGATATGGAGGAGTCGCAATACTTACCCACTGGTCCCTAAGAGCGAGTCGATGCAATATCAAAATTAATAATATAGGTATTCAAGTGCTACATATAAAAATATCGAATTGCGATCACCTAGAAAACGTCATCACCATCTATTGCCCACCGTCAGTACACACTAGTAAGAGGGACTGGGATCAAATTCTTTGCGTGAAACAGGAAAAAACCCTCATAGCCGGAGACTTCAATGCACATCATTCGAACTGGTCATCCAAGACAGATCAAAGAGGTAGGCAACTATTTGAATCTATCCTCGAAAATAATTACGTCACGCTTAACGATGGGATTTCTACTCGGGTTAAATTCGTTAACGGTGTGGTCCAGAGCACGTCTCCAGATTTAACTTTAGTCTCCCTGGATGTAGCCTTGAAGTTTAGCTGGCAAGTTATGAATGAGAACCTTGGAAGCGATCACCTTGTATTACGAATTAGGACCGAAATTAGTTTCGTTAAAAATGAACAGGTAAAAAGGAAATATAAAGGAGCAGATTGGTTAAGATATAGACAGATTATTGAAGAAAAGTTAAACAACTTACATATACATGCAGATAATCAAATAGCGTATGATAATTTCATTGAGGTCATTAATACAGCAGCAGATGAGAGTATACCAGTAATAAAAATTTGTGATAACCCTATAAGACAACAGAAGTTCAAACCCAAACCATACTGGGATCCAGACCTATCACGCACAGTTGCTGAGAGGCGTCTCGCATTAGCAGCATTTAGGAAGAATCCTACACCACACAACTTGGTTAAAATACAAAATAAAACTAGCGTTGCTCAAAGAATAATTCGAAACAGCAGGACCAGATCGTTTAGGAAATTCTGTGATAGCATAGATCATGTAACAACGGCACCTGAGATGTACAAACGAATGAGGTGGCTCAAGGGTGATAGGACAGCGAGAAGTGCTGTTGATCAAGAACAAATGGAACATTTGCTGCGTAGTTTAGCACCAGATTATGTCACCCCTCCTTCACCTATTTTCACATCAGAAAACGAACAAATGTCTAGCCCAGTATCGATCCAGGAACTCAATAATTGCATCAAGCTAACAGATACTGCTCCCGGTGGAGATAATATATCTTACTCCATGATAAGACATCTTCCAGACATAGGAAAAACGCTTTTAGTGTCTCTATTCAATAGGTTTATTAGCTCGGGCTTCATTCCGAAACAATGGAGAATGATTAATATAATCCCTATACCAAAACCTGGTCGAGACACTGGTTCAACATCTGGTATCAGACCAATCGCTTTACTGTCATGCCCGTGTAAAATTTTACATACAATTATAAATCGAAGAATTGAATGGTTTCTGGAGAAGAAGAATTGTTTTTCTAATGAAACAACCGGGTTTAGAAGGACGCGGTCTTGTGCTGAAAACCTAGCTAGATTGGTGTCGCGTATTCAAGTGGGTTTTTCAAAAGGAATCGGTACGCTGGGATGCTTTATCGACATTGAAAGTGCTTATAATAATATAAACATAATAGCACTCTTAAAAATATTAGATGGGTTTGGGGTGGGGGCGATGTTGTGCAGATACCTATGGGCATTTTTACGTGAAAGGCACCTATCACTGCAGATAAATGCTAGCAGTAAAATAGTGAGAACTACTGGGACTGGAATCGCACAGGGCGACCCCTTATCCCCACTATTATTTAATGCGGCCACTTCAAAGATTTGTCACAATATAGTTAATGTGTTTGTATCACAATATGCAGACGATTTTGTATTATATGTAAGTAGGAAATGCATCGCAGACTCAGTCACCGATATCCAAAATTCGCTTAATATGTTTCAAAGTCTTATAGAAGAATTAGGTCTGCAAATCTCTTTTAATAAAACCAAAATTTGCTTATTTAACAGGGGTAGGATTAGAAGAAATTTAACTGTAGGTATTAAAAATCACATAATTCAACAAGTTGATAATGTAAAGTATTTAGGTATGTGGTTGGACAAATCTTTGAAGTGGAAAAAACACATTAATGAAATCCATGAAAAATGTGCGAGGTTTTTAAATATATTTAAAATTTTAGCTGGATCTAAATGGGGTGTCCACCCAAAACATCTACGTCGATTGTATATCGCAATGATTCGGAGTAGATTTGATTATTGTAGCTTTCTGTTTGACAATTACGTTAACAGTCAACTAAATAAACTTGACAGAATCCAAAATATATGTATGAGAATTATAGGGGGATTCATTAGGACCACGCCAATTCACGTCATGGAGAACGAGTTATGCTTGCAACCGCTACATATTCGCAGGCGATACCTGGCGGGCAAATTCTGGCTTAAGTCCAAATCTGTAAAGGATAATGTTACTCTCAATATTATTAGTGAATTGACGATCTTATGCAATAGCCAATACTGGAGAAATAAAAAGCTTCCACTATTGGTAGAAACACAAAAATCTTTTCAGTGCTTACCGATATATTCTTGTTCATTATTGGGAGTGTTCTCATTAAACACATGGTTGACCAGTATTGACACATCAAAAAACATATTATGTGACATTGACAATGTATGTGCTTCAAAGAGATCAATGAATTTAATAGAGTTAAAAGGAAGTTGTTCCAAGTACCTAGATAATAAGTATTCCACATTTTATCAACTTTATACTGACGGATCTAAAAATGGGGAGAATGTGGGAGCGGCTGTATTCGATCCTCAGACGAACAGCACATTAAAATTTAAAATAAATGCCAATATTTCTATAATGTACTGCGAGCTGATAGCGATCTCGGAGGCATTATCCTACGCGCTAACTATTGATGCCAATCGTATTGTAATTCTAAGTGACTCTAAGAGTGCATTATTGCATTTGGCTCGGCTACCCTCGAACTTTCGAGGTTCCCCGATAGCCTTTGGTATACTCAAAACAATCGATGAGTTACGTAAGAGTGAGAAAACTGCAATACTTCAGTGGATTCCATCCCATATCGGCATCACGGGTAACGAGAGAGCAGATCAAGCAGCAAGAATTGCTTCATCGGAAGGTATCATGTATACTTGTTTACCTTTACATACAGACCACATTCAGGCGGTCAAAAAGACTAGCAAAGATATGTGGCAGGAATATTTTAATGAGCGGTCGCGTACTAAAGGTATATGGTACAAGACTATTCAGAGCGACCCTTTTCGTTACCCGTGGTTCCAGAATATGGAAGCTCATAGAGAATTTGTAGTGACGCTGTTGAGACTTCGGTCCGGGCACATTCCATCAAACAAATTTGCACATTTAATGGGCAAAATAGACTCACCAAACTGCTCAGAATGCAACATAATTGATGATATTCACCACGTTTTGCTTGAATGTGTCCGGAACGGATCTCAGCGGCGACACATGCTAGACGGTTTGCAGTACAGTGTAGGGGTACTCAGCAGTTTCTTGGCCTTCCCGTATACGGAGGAGGCGGGGAAGCTGTGTGAGTTATATATGTATTGGGCAAGGAGTAGAAGCACTAGTCAAGATCACTCGGAAGATGCTCCATAACCTAATCCTTTTGTTAATTCCTATGTCAGTTAGTATATGTAGCTAAAGTAGAATATAATCATAGTATAAGTTCTACATTGTAATTAGAATTACGGGGCGACATCGTCAATGTTGACCGAGTCCCCTTAAATAAAGATAAAAAAAAAAAAAAAAAAAGACTGTGAATGTGGATCACACATTACTAGTATTCTTGTTAACCCCTCGTACTAAGCTAAATGCTTTTTACGAATGGGTTCACGTCGGTAGTGCAATGGGTGGGTTTTGAATCGACAACCACATGATCGCAAGTCCAACGCATTAACCATTAGGATACCCCGGCTTATCGCTTATCTCCAATTATTAGTTTCCCTGTTGGTTTGGTCATCATGCTACAACTTATAACAATAAATACATCAGGAAAACACAAAGGTTGGTGAAGACTAAAGTATTTTATAAAAATGTTAAATTAAATAGAGAACGGCTTCAGTTACTTGATAAACATACATACATACATACATACATACTGTCACGCCTGTCTCCCATGGGGGTAGGCAGAGACTATAGATTTCCACTTGCTACGATCCTGACACTACTTTCGGTTCATTTACATTCATTAATCTCTTCATGCATGACCGTCGGTTTAGGGTGCTCGGAACCTGGCCTTTTTTAAGAACATCCACAATTTGGTTGCGGTACGTTCACCGAGGTCTTCCCCTTCCAACTTGTCCTCTTGATAAACTCGTCGTACTTGATAAACTAGACAATAAGATATATTCTTTAAAGCTCAAAAATAATACTTATAAGCATAAATCTGATATTGAAAATTTAAATTATGAGTTAATTAAGCTTAACCCCCACATCCTAGTTCAGTTCAGTTATGTCCATCCCAAGGTTGTCTGGAAGAGATTGCAGATAGCGATAAGGCCACCAATTGTATATTTTTATTTTCAAATGTGTTTTTGTATTTTTCTCGTATACAATAAAGTATAAATTATTATTATTCTTATTAATATCAATGACAAATAAATATAAAAGTTCAGGGGCCGTATTACCACGTATTAATGCCATCATTTTTAGGTTGTGAGGGAGGGATGCCGCTCTACAGGTTAAATAGTGGCGTCCCTCTTTCACAACGTAAAAATGATAGCATTATTACGTGGTAATACGGCCCCTGAACTGCAAATGAGGGAGTACATGTTGGCAATGAATGAGTTAGTCAGCACATGTACAATGTAACCATGAGCGCAGACAGTCTAAAACAAATAATAATTTTCTTCCAGACTCCTCAAAATGGAATACGAAGCGAAACTCCGCCGCGTGTGCGACAAACACGCCACAAAATTCGTGGAGTACCGCCCACAGACAGGGAGCTGGGTCTTCCGAGTGGAACACTTCAGTAAATACGGCCTGACCGACTCTGATGAAGACGACGATGTACCTGATGTCCTCAAGAGGCAAGTGGTGCATCAAGCGCTGCAGACCGCCTCAGCTCCTGGTGAGAAGACAAACTATTGCTTATTTTATATTAGTTTTTAGCATTAAATATTGCGAAATGTTCACAAAGATATGAATATTCTAATTAAAGAAAATTTCTTAGTGAAAGAAAAATTCTATCTCATGCAGGGTTTGAACCTGCGTCTCTCTGGTTCGGTACACCGGACGCTTTGCCAACTAAGCCTGTGATGTCGAATTTCTCTTCCCCATTTTACGTCTTCAGGCGACGTCAGCAACATCAATTGAAGACATTCTTAACACGCGAATATTAGACATTAAAATAAAACTACTTTTTACGGATTTTATCGCGTTATATTGATATTCCTGACGTTTGGATCATTGCAAAAGAAAACCGATTGCTACCTAGGATGATTCGCGAGGCTATTGAAATTAAAAAAACATTAAAGCGGCGGTAGCCTACTGGCTAGGGCGTCGGACTTGCGATCATGTGGTTGCCGGTTCGAACCCCACCCATTGCACTACCGACGTGAACCCACTCGTAACACAAGCATTTAGCTTAGCACGAGGGGTTAACAAGAATACTAGTATTGTGTGACCCACATTGCTAGTATGCTTTAAATTAAAAAAAAAAAAAAAAAAAAAACAAATTTTAATAGAGCAGATGGCTGGGTCTTACCGTCTGCTTGGAACCCCATCATAGATTCCATTAAATCTAAATCCAAGCACAAGACTGCGAGACCTAAGGATACGGTGAGCTCATTCTGCGTGACCGGATCAAATAATAATCGAATGTAGGGTAGCTGTTGATATTTTGACATTCGGACGACCAACACCTCAGTCCACCCGTGACCATGGATGCTGTAAAGGATCCGAAACGTGGGGAATTAAAAATATCAATATAACGCGATAAAATCCGTAAAAAGTAGTTTTATTTCAATATTTTTTATTTATTTATTTAGGTTCACCCACAGCTCATACAACGTTTAGTTTTGTTAACCCTAACTTTTATTTGATTTCAAAAATAAGAAAAGTTTCAATCTTTTTTTTAAATGAAACTCTGATACCAGTTCCAAAGTTTGTCCTAATTTGCGCCGGTGGGTACGAAGAGCTAAGGGCGCCGGGCGGAAAGGCGAGTGATTGACATCCCCGTTCGGTGTTTCTTGCGTTGATTTTCGCAATAATAAATAATGGTTGTCACACTTGAATAATTTTTAAATGTAAAAATATAACATCATTACTATCGATTCTATTATGATTCTGAACAAACTACTTTCTTGTTTTAGCACCAAAGCAGCCAGTCGCCCCTCCTACAGTCGGCCTGGGCGGGCTAGGTGCAACACCTGGCCTAATGCCTGAAGACAACCTATTCGCTATGCAGCAAACATCCTTGAACCTGCTCAATGGAGCTGCAAAAGGTACGTAAACTTGCGACTTAGTCGTGCGACTGAATCGTGCGACTAAATCGTCCAACTGAGTCGTGCGACTGAATCGTGCGACTAAATCGCGCGACTGAGTCGTGCGACTAAGTCTTGAGACCCCGTTCTACTTTTCGTGTTATATTCCAACAGGTAATCATGTAACGACATATCGGTTTAACCCGACTTGCGATTTGACCCCTGCGACCCCGACTTACGCGAGACCCCAAGTAAACCCCGAGATGCCCCCGTCAGCGCCGTTCAACGAAGAATATCTTCTACATAAGCGAGTAGCTAAAGCTATGCTTTGTACGAATATGTACTTGATAAGTGTCGTATTAATTGTTTTTGTCTTAGCATTGGCGTTTATTTTCTTATTCTTTATGTTTTTTAAGTAATAGGTGAACGAACATATTATTATTATCTGTATCCCGATCTTGAATATCAACGCGCAGAGGCCCCTTGGAGAACTTTGATCTAATATGGAATGGGGCACCAACCCGGGACACTCCACAACTGCACTATAGGAGTACAGCCATGGAGTATCCCGGGTGGAAGCAGAACTATTGTTAAATATGGAATTTAAATTATTGGGATTATAGATGTGGGCGTTTGGACCGTTAACTTCTATTGCCGGAAGAAAACGGCGTCTGCCTACAACCTTGAACTTACATCCTTAGGGATGGCAGACGGTGACTAGCCAACTCACTAGCTGGGCCCCCCAAAAAGCTGTTGTTTTTTAAAATGCTTACTAGCAATGTGGGTCGCACATTACTAGTATTCTTGTGAAGTCCTCGTGCTAAGCTAAATGCTTGTGTTACGAGTGGGTTCACGTCGGTAGTGCAATGGGTGGGTTTCCAACCGGCAACCACATGATCGCAAGTCCAACGCCCTAGCCATTGGGCTACCGCCGCTGCAATTATTTTTAACAAAACAAGTAAAACCGCCTTCAAACCATCTTTTTTTTGTCAACCTATACTGTCCCACTGCTGGGCAAAGGTCTCCCCCATAACATTCCACGTGCTCCTGTCTATCGCTTCCTCCTGCCAGTCAGCGATAAACGCATCCAGATCGTCTCGCCAGCGCTTTCTTTCAAACCCTAATGAAGTAATTTTATCTCCAAAACAGTTTCGAAAGTTGTTGGTGAAAATAAATCGCCGATTTCCGCTACTGTTTTATTTATTTCTATATTTCGAGTGACGAGTTGGTCCAATATCACCACTACACTAATGAGACACAGAAATTTAACTTAATTATATTTTTATCTGAGTATATAATCTAATTATGATGTACAATTTATTTTATATGCGTTACCAAAAATCCTTTTTATAATTTTAGAAAATATTTTAGAATATATTTTAGAATAACCTAATATATGTTTAAACTATTTACATTATTTAATCGTATTCATTGATTTCTATATTTTTAAATGCTTAAATAAAAAGTATAAAAAAAAACTACACATTTTATTTTATTATTCTTCTTCTTCTTCTTTTGGTGCCTCTCCAATCACTGAAGGTTGGCCATCAACTCTGTATACTTCTCCTTGTCGTTGGCGAGGTGGAACAGCTCATTAGCACTCGTGACTCCGGTCCATTCACGAATGTTCAAAAAAAATCAAAATTCAAAATTATTTATTTGCTCAGAATGTAGGTATTAACAATAGGGTGGTTACAACAACATTAAAGAATCCTTGTACATTCCACTAAATTGATGCAGTTTTATCATCAAAACATACACATGGCACATAATTAAAATGAATCAGCTAGAAAAGCAGATACGGAGTAATAACACTTATTTAATAGAATATTAAATTTAATTATAGTAAATTTCTTTTTGACTGCCTCGTTGGTCTAGTGGTCCCAATCGCGACTGCTACGCTAGAGGTCTTGGGTTCGATCCCCAGGTCGAGCAAACTGTTATTGGGTTTTTCTATGAAATTCTCAGTAGCAGCTCGGAGTCTGGATTTGTGCCCGGTGAATGGCAATAGGCTCGCCCCCTATTACATGGGACCCAAACATACCGGCGAACTGTGGGTGTACATTAAGTACACCTCCACGGAATAGATAAAGAAGATTGGAATGGCCATGTGGGCGGGGCAGGCGCGCCACAGTCTTGATTAGAAAATCATAACTCGCCCGAATCATACATTCGCCGCGTTTAGTGTGCTTATGACTACTTCAGAGAACAGAGCTCCGCTTTAACCTGTCAAGCGGCAGATTGTAGACACAATGCAAAATCTATTGTTATGTGCTCAAAAGAGGAACTGTACCGCTTGCCAGGTTAAACTGCCGTGTTGTGTTATTCTTACGTAATAGACAAAATGTCAGACCACCAGTATATAGCGAGGAGGTATATCTTTCCATCTGTAAGTCAAAAATAGCATTTAATTGCAAAATAATTGGTAAAATCATAAAAATATACTGATCACTATGAAATTCCAAACATCAATCATATTATTGCAACAAGTTACAAATAAAATACATTGCCCGATGTGTTCTCGCTTAATCAACACGATGTCGTAGTCCGCTTGCAATGTACTACATGCATTGCGTTCTCTACTCTTCAACCATAGCCGTTGTTCGTCGTTTGCCGGGGTTGGCCGTGAGTGATGCACGGCGTACATCTATCGATATCGAGGTGACCGTGTAGTTAAATAAAAGCATCGATAGAATTCTCAACTATATTTACGTTTGACAAAGATTATTTTTGAAATATTAAATATTTAATTGATGAGAGTATATTTTTAGTTAGATGTATTATATATTATATGAATCATTGAATGAATGAAGATGAAGCGGCATAGACCATTTTATTTTACTTCGATTTTAATACTGAATAGATACAATATAGTCTAGTCAAATCTAAGTCAAATACTATACCTACTATTTTATTTAAGTTTTAATATTTGATTCTATTCGACATATTATTCATGCAATTAATTATAATAATGTTATGTTATAACTCTATTATGTTATGTTACATTTCCCCAAATTGCTTAATGATTACGTTTTGTTCCAAGGACATAGTTTCTTTTAAATTAATTAATATCAAATAAAAATAGTTCTTGATTTTTATAAAAAAATAACGGACAGTACCTATTTATCGATAAAATATATCAGCTTTTCAAGCACTAGCGTATGCTTGTTGCGAGTGTGTGTCTTATGCCTACGGGAGCTTGGTGCTAGTGTGTGAACAAATTGCTGCCCACCGCTTTATGTGTGTGTGATTTGATTGTGTGCGAAAAACTTGTAAAGATAATGTTGCGTATGTTTGAGAATTGAAGTAGTGGGAGTAAAGCGGCGACACTGGTCCTAGAACAAAATAGCAGCTAGGGCCTTTCCAACCTTATTTATCTCTTCCGTGTACACCTCTGCCTAACCCTTCGGAGATAGGCGTGATGGTATGTGTTATATTATGTTCTTTTTGAAGTTCCTTAACCAAGATTTTTTTCTTTGGCCACACAATTTTATTATTATAGGATGTAATAATTTATTTATCATTTCTAGTATCTATAAGTAGTTTGTACTTTCAAATACATACATATAAGTACATTTATAAGATTAAATTGTACCAAATAAATATAAGATACTTTGTCATGCAACAAATAATATAAATATAGACACATTTTATGATGTATTTTCAATTATTTACATATATTACTAGTAGACGCGACTTACGAGTTGTAAGTCGTAGGTTCGAACCCAGACAGACGCTTTACTTTCTGTAAATTATTTCATCACCACTGCTTTCAAAACGGTGAAGGAAAACATCGTGAGACATCGACATGTCCTAGAACCACGAATTCGGAGACATGTGACATCTACCAACCCGCACTGGGCCCGCGAGGTGGATTACGGCCCACTCCCTCTCACCGAGAGGAGGCCTGTGTCCCAGCAGTGGGAACATTGAACTCATCATCAACCCATTACATTGTCCCACTGCTGGGCACGGGTCTCCTCTCAGTACGAGAGGGATTAGGCTATAGTCCGCCACGCTAGCCTACTGCGGGTTGGCAGACTTCACACACCCTCAAGAAAATCTCTCAGGCATGCAGGTTTCCTTCACCGTTTAAGCGCGTGATAATTAATTATTAATACGCACATAAATTCGAAAAGTCAGAGGTGCGTGCCTTGGATTCGAACTCTAGACCTTTGACTTGGCAGTCCAATGGTCATATCACTAGGCTATCACTGCACTCTGCACTCGTGGGAACATTATGGGCCAATTATTATGCTTTATGCTTAGAGACCCGACAGCTGTTGTCTTGTCCGACCTTGATCGCAGCGCTATCTATTAGATGTAATGTATTAGGGGGAACAAACATACCATGACGCCTGTATTCCCCGAAGGGTTTGGCAGATGTGTACTTAATGTATCACAGTACGCCGATATGTTTAGGTCCCATGTAATAGGGGGCGAGCCAATACAATTCATAGAAAGAAATAGAAGCCATTAATTTTGACGTAAGACGATTTAGGCATGTCTTATTTTTGCTTACAAGGGAGTGGGAGGGTGTATTGATAGTTCCTACGTAGTTATCATATATTTTGTAACACATTCATTTATAGGTCAAGGTCATCGTAATTTTTACACGCACGGCTACACATCAAGCTATACAAAACCAGTAAAGGCTGGCCTTGAATTGTGCGGAAAACCTTTACAATGGGAGGTCAGTTTAAACTGGATTTGCATTGCTTGATATGTAGCCGTGTGTACAAAAATTACGATGACCTTGACCTATAAATTATTGTGAAACAAAGTATTAATCTCAAGCAGAATGACCTTGACCTACATTCCAATCATTCAACCTACATGCCTATTTATTAGTGCAGAAATTCCAATGGATTCTCCGACAACTAGGGAGACTGCAGGGTATGTGGGACTCGTACCGACTAACAAAGACGTATTATTATATAGACGCGTTATTCACGAACATTACGGCTATCAAAAACAGCACAACTATTAGATAGCAACAAATACGTGTGAAGAAAGAAATGGAAAATAAATGTCACCTCACAGTGTACCTGTAGTTAGAAAGAGACGAATATACATCTTTGGTTACGTTACGATAAGTGCTGCATTCTAATTGGTCAAGCGCAACGCTGTTCGGTGCATAATTAAACGTGATCCGGGCAATTGCCTTGATTTATTGTTGCCATTTTAGAGAGTGGGTAACGTATCTATAGTTTATATATCGTTGCCGACTAATATCTTTTTTATATACAACGTTTGACTGTCTTATTAGTCTAATGACTGCCTCATTACTGTAAGTAGTGCTCCTAAGCGCGACTGCTACGCTAGAGGTCCTGGGTTCGATCCTCAGGTCGAGCAAAGTGTTATTGGAGTTTTCTATAAAATTCTAAGTAGCAGCACGGAGTCTCGATTTGTGCCCTGTTAATGGCAATAGGCTCACCCCCTATTGCATGGGACCTAAATATACCGGCGAAATGTTGGTGTACATTAGTACACCTCTGCCTAACCCTTCGGGGAATACAGGCGTGATGGTATGTATGTATGTTATGTTATTAATTACCTAACTTATTTATAATTATATTTTGTTACAGCTTTCGAGATGGATACCACTGAAGACAACGGCGAGTCCCAAAGCCTGTACTTAGAAAACAAAGGTAATTTACATCACATGCCATCACTAGTGATGTGCATTCAGTTCTGAACCGGCTCAAAGAGTCGGATCACTGAAGCTTGAGCTGTTGAGCTGCTGTTTTTTGGTCGTGTATGAATGCGCGGGCAGGGGCTCGTCTATACTAATTATAATAAAGCGAAAGAGTTTGTTTGAACAATTAACTTTGAATTTACTAGTCGGATTCGAAAAAATAGTCATAAACATACCATCGCACCTTTATTCCCCGAAGGGTTAAGCAGAAGTGTACTTATTTACATTGCCAGCACATCGCGTTATACAAAACTGACAAATTTCTTTAAATGATTTTAAACCTTAACTTGTTGAAAATTAAGTTCAACTGAGAAAAATGATATTTTATAGTAACTTGAAGAGCTGGCGACCGTGGACGGCCAGCTGGAGACCGTAGTCTCCAGCTGCCAGCGCCATCAGTTCGCCGATATGTTTTCTATACAATTAGGGGGGGACCTTATCTTATTAGCTTTCACTAATAAAGGGCCTATCTGAAAATCAGCGCTGCGCCATTTTATTGTCGTAGCAATATGCTGAGTTAGGGCCTGTTCGGTTCTCATGCAGGGCTTTTTTTTTTGTTTTCACAAACGTGTTTGGTTATTTCTTTTTTTCTCCTGCGTGTGACTGAATAAATCTTTTTCTTGCTTTCTTTCTTTCTTATTGTCATTTACCCGTCACATATCTAAACTGCGAGCTGCTACTGAGAATATCATAGAAAAACTCAATAATACTTTTCTAGACTTGGTGAGGTGGGGGATTATAATAGATATAGATAATACTCTGATTTGTTCTACTGTTATGTACAGCCAGCACATCACGTTATACAAAACTGTCAAATTTCTCCAAATGATTTTAAATCATTCTAGTGTTGAAAATTAAGTTCAAAATCACCTGAGAAAATTTTACATTTTGTGGTAACTTGATGTGCTCTCCACCGTACCCCAATTCACTGGGAATCGAACCCAAGACCTCTTGCGTAGCAGTCGCGCTTAGGACCACTAGACTCATGAGGCAGTCTAATAGGCTTTTTAACATCACGCCACGACTCTTGGGAGCGGAGCAAAGCGACTATAATTTTATTTCTTTACAGCTTACGGAGTGAAAAGTCCCACTAGTGAACTGGCCCGCCTTGAACATCGGCAGAGTCACAACGTGCAACTGATGAAAGCTTCCTTGTATGCTGACACCGGTAAGTCGAGTAAAACTTACTATTTTTAATCGTTAATCGAATTAACTTTTTGCCAACACTGGGTGTACTTAACCAGAAGACGCAGGTTCGAATCTTGCCCGCTGTCGTATTTTTCCTTCACTAAAATAACTTAATAATTTTGTGGTAATTTGATTCAGCGCATCCGGCGACCGTACACACGGCTATACATCAAGATATACAAAACCGGTTTAGACTGACCTTCCATTGTAAAGGTTTTTCGTAGAAGTCAAGGCCAGCCTATACTGGTTTTGTATAGCTTGATGTGTAGCCGTGCGTACATTTCAATTCTGGAGAAATGAATGCATTGAATGAGTAATTAGTTAATTAATAACTAACTTGTAACTGCCTCGTTGGTCTAGTGGTCCCAATCGCGACTGCTACGCTAGAGGTCTTGGGTTCGATCCCCAGGTCGAGCAAAGTGTTATTGGGTTTTTCTATGAAATTCTCAGTAGCAGCTCGGAGCCTGGATTTGTGCCCAGTGAATGGCAATAGGCTCGCCCCCTATTACATGGGACCTTAACATACCGGCGAACTGTGGGTGTACATTAAGTACACCTCTGCCTAACCCTTTGGGGAATACAGGCGTGAGGATGGTATGAATGGGTAATTAGCTAATTAATAACTAACTAGTTACTGACCGTCAGACTTGACTGACGGTTTAGCCTTAAACCTATGTATTTGACATGGAATAATCTACTTTGACGAGTTTTTAGTGTCTTCATAATCTTGTAGTGTCTTATCACTCGTTTAAAACGACGAAGAAAAACATCGTGAGGAAACTTGCATACCTGCGAGATTTTCTCGACAGCGTGTGAAGTCTGCCAACCCGCAGTAGGTTAGCGTGGTGGACTATAGCCTAACCCCTGAAAAACATAATCTGCTCTCCTTCAGAAGTAGAAGATGATGCTTCAGTGTCTACGGGAGACCAGCTCGTGCCGGTTTCCAAGCCGTTGCTGTCAGTGCCGTCGCTCGCACCTTCCATGGTGCGTGAAGATATGCAGATATCAGAGACTGAGGTACTGGAGACCGAAGGTATGTGCAAGTCTTAAAGAATATTACTACACAAGCTTACCCCGCGCAACTTTGTCTGCGTGACATAAAGAGTGTCCCTCGCGAACGCAACAATTTTACACTGTTATAGCTGTCTCTATCCCTCACCATGCGAACGCGTGCCCGAGAGGTGAAACAACAATACATTTGAACATTTCCGCGTGTATTTCTTGTTCCGAAGTTTGGAGATTACTTTTTTAATATAGTTATTTCGTAGATTATTTTTTATGTAAAAGGATATTCATTGTATTTTCTGGGTACCCCATGAGTCAAAATTGTTTCTGTACTGATACATCATCTTGAAATACTAGCATAAAGTAGGGTCGTTTTTATTGAAAATTACTAATCTTTGAGCGCGTATAACTTTTTAACCGTATTTTGAAATGAAGTTTTACGTACAGTGCCAGCAGGTATACAAAACTGTCAAATATCTCCAAATGATTTTAAACCTTACATTGTTGAAGATAAAGTTCAAAATCAACTGCGAAAATAACTTGATGTGCTGGCCACCCTACAATGATAACATTGTTAGTGCAAAATTTCAAAGACTTTCAATTTCAACCGACAAAATTGTCTACGTGATGGGGTCCAGAATCATGTATTGAATTCATGGTAAGCAGTTGTGCGTCGATGTCCCTTCCACCCTGTATAAGTATCTCGTACCACGTTATTTGGATATTGTTTACACAAAATACTACAATTGCTAATTAAAGTTGGGGTGTGGGGGTAGGAGGGTGAAAAATACTTTACGAACTATTCTCATAACTACCAAATATACTAAAAAAAGAACGTAGAAACGGCGGTAGCATAATGGCTAGGGCATCGGACTTGCGATCATGTGGTTGCCGGTTCGAACCCTACCCATTGCACTACCGAAGTGAACCCACTCGTAACACAAGTAATTAGCTTAGCACAAGGGGTTAACAAGTATACTAGTAATGTGTGACCTACATTGCAAGTAAGCTTTTTTTTTTAAAGAAAAAAAAACGTAAAAATCGGTCAAGCCGTTTCGGAGTACAACCACAAATACCGTGACCCGAGATATTTATTTAATAGACAAGTAGGATAATTAAATTCTGGTACAGCAACTAGCATAATTGGCAGTTCGCTGTTGTGACAGCACTGACAGCAAGTGCCAGCTGTCACTTGTCAAACTTCAGCTTGTCATGTTATAATACCTACTTTATTTGTTCACAGAAATGCCGATGAAGCCTTTGATCGTCCAGCCGCATACCGTAGTACTCAAATACCATAGAAAAGTGCCGCCCTTCAAACAAACTATCGCTGGTGAGTTTTCAAAATATTGTACACTTAGGGCCTGTTTCACCATCTCTGGATAAGCACTATCTTCCCGGTAAATTCAAAATTGGAACAGAATTTCCATGTCTCTGTCATCTGTCAAATAGGTGGTGAAACAGGCCCTTAGTGTTGCAAAGGTATCCTGGTGACAATACCTTGAATTTAACAGTTGTACAGTTTACTCAATCTAGTTATCAAACAGTTTTGCCCAACAGTGAAATACATTTTCACAATTTTATCTGAATTGGAACCTGTCGCCGTAACCGTAGAACAACTTCCCTAGCTATCAGACAGTTTGCCCAGCAATGGGATAACTTTGTCCAACAGTGGGATTTGGTTGTATTAATGGTTTGTCACCTGGGTTGTCTAGACGCGTCGTGCATAGTTGATAGTTTGCCAAACAGTGGGATAACTTTGCCCAACTTAAGATTTGGTTGTAATTCATTGTGTTCTCAGGTCGTCTAGACGCGTCGGGCATAGTTGATAGTTTGCCCAGCAGTGGGCCAAGTTTGCCCAACAGTGGGATTTGGTTGTAATATAGTTTTATGTTCTCAGGTCGTCTAGACGCGGCATGCATAGCAGATATGTCGGTGTGTAGAGCTCGTCACTCACGCGTGGGATTCGGCCCAGGAAGCGCTCTCGCCTTTCCTACATCCTATGATACTATCAATGATCTACCTAGATGTAAGTATTCTTAACAAACTTGCTAACATAACATACCATCACGCCTGGTTCCCCGAAGGGTAGGCAAAGGTATACAACATTATTTTTAGGTAATTCGATACCAGAAAGGGAGCGTTGTGGAGTGAAAGAAGATGTAGTAACAAGGATTGAGAAAGGTATGTTAAGATGGTTTGGTCATGTAGAGAGAATGGATGAACGGAGATTGACGAAACAAGTATACATGGCGAGTATAGATGGACGAGTTGGAAGGGGAAGACCTCGGCGAACGTACCGCAACCAAATTGCGGATGTTCTTAAAAAGGCCAGGTTACAAGCACCCTAAACCGACGGTCATGCATGAAGAGATTAATGAATGTAGATGAAGCGCAAGCAGTAAATCTATAGTCTCTGCCTACCCCCATGGGAGACAGGCGTGACAATATGTTTTTATGTATGTCGATACCAGAATATAGGTTGTTCAGATTAAGTTACTGAATCGATTCCAATAAATGTTATGCATGTGATGTTTTTCCTTATAAATTTTAAGTACCTATGCTAAGTACCTATCCGCAATCATACGCGCAAAATACAGATAATTGCTGGTCATAGTGGCACTAGGCGCGGGCGCACAGCAGGGCAGGGGGAGGGTAAAACAACCCCTTCAGTCGCCCGAAGTCGATGCCATAGATTGATGCGACAGACAACCAGATAACATAACAACGGTGTGTTTAGGTCCCATGTAATAGGGGGCGAGCCTATCGCCATTAACCGGGCACAAATCCAGACTCCGAGCTGTTACTGGGAATTTCATAGAAAAACCCAACAATACTGCTTGACCTGGGAACCGAGCCCTTGATTCCTAGCGTAGCAGTCACGCTTACGACTGCTAGTCTAATCAGGCACAATTAAGCGGGGGTAGCCTAATGGCTAGGGCGTCGGACTTGCGATCATGTGGTTGCCGGTTCCAAACCCACCCATTGCACTACCGACGTGAAACCACTCGTAACACAAGCATTTAGCTTAGCACTAGGGGTTAACAAGAATACTAGTAAAGGAATTGTGAGAAAACCTGCATGCCTGAGAGATTTTCTTGACGGCGTGTGAAGTCTGCCAACCCGCAGTAGGCTAGCGTAGTGGACTATAGCCTAATCCCTCTCGTTCGGCGAGGAGACCCGTGCCCAGCAGTGGGACAATAAATGGGTTTATGATGATGATAGCTTTCCACTTTTCGCCCGCGTGGTTTCTCGGCTTTTTTGCATTTAAAAGGAATATTTTTTTACCGTTTTTGCAACACTTCATTTATGCTCCGCTCTTATTGGTCTTAGCGTGATGGTATAGCCTTCCTCGATAAATGTGCTATCTAACGCTGAAATATTTTTTCAAATCGGACCAGTAGTTTCTGAGTTAAGCGCGTTCAAGCAAACAAACAAAAAAAACTTAGCTTTATAATATTTGCATTGTATAGATAATGATGATTGTTCACAGCGGCAGAATTATCAGAACTTGGGAAGTATGTTCAAGGAAGATCTGTCAGAGATTGGTCCGAACCAGTCATGGTGAGGATGGCTATTGGAGAAGTGGATAAAGATGATGGGATGCAGGTAAGTTCATAAACTATGTTACTATTTTATTATATGGGATAGGCGGCAAACGCTGGAAGATAGAGTGAGAAACAGTGTGATAAGGGAGCGTTGTGGAGTGAAAGAAGATGTAGTAACAAGGATTGAGAAAGGTATGTTAAGATGGTTTGGTCATGTAGAGAGAATGGATGAACGGAGATTGACGAAACAAGTATACATGGCGAGTGCGGATGGACGAGTTGGAAGAGGACGACCTCGGCGAACGTACCGCAAACAAATTGCGGATGTTCTTAAAAAAGGCCAGGTTCCGAGCACCCTAAACCGACGGTCATGCATGAAGAGATTAATGAATGTAGATGAAGCGAAAGTGGTGTGCCAGGATCGTAGCAAGTGGAAATCTATAGTCTCTGCCTACCCTCATGGGAGACAGGCGTGACAATATGTATGTATGTAGGAGGCAAATGAGCAGACGGATCGCCTGAAGGTAAGTACTTAGTCATCGCCGCCCATGGACATCTGGGAAGGAAACGGAGAAGGAAAGGGACTGAGGGATTTGGAGGAATAGGGTCTCCGGCGCTCCACACTCACCGTAGTAAACGCATGCATACTGCTACTTGACCTCGATATTCTGTGGGAGGATGAGGAGAAAGATTATTTTATTTTTTAATCAATTTTAATATTGTATCTGCTGTCCGACTCTATTTATAGTAAATATTTCATAGAAACCGTGAAAAATGGACAGTCGCCAGCACATCAGGTTATACAAGACTGTCAAATTTCTTCAAGTGATCTCAAAGATACGACTATGTCCCACTGCTGGGCACGGGTCTCCTCTCAGTACGAGAGGGATTAGGCTATAGTCCACCACGCTAGCCTACTGCGGGTTGGCAGACTTCACACGCCGTCAAGAAAATCTCTCAGGCATGCAGGTTTCCTCACGATGTTTTCCTTCACCGTTTAAGCGCGTGATAATTAATTATTAATACGCACATGACTTCGAAAAGTCAGAGGTGCGTGCCTTGGATTCGAACTTGAGACCTTTGACTTGGCAGTCCAATGGTCATAAGGCTATCACTGCACTCATATGACTGTTCTAATTAAAGAAAATGTCTAGTGAAAGAAATATTCGATCTCAGGCAGGGTTTGAACTTGCGTTTTTCTGGTTAAGTACACCAGATGCTTTACCAACTAAGCTACCGAGACCACTGCCTGTGATGTCGAATTTCTCTTCCACATTTTACGTCTTCAGGCGACGTCAGCACCATCTATTGGAGACATTACTATGTCTCTCAACCAACACGACTGCCTTTACAGGTAGTTCAATGTCGAACGATGTTGCCGTACTGTATTATGCTTAATGCTAAAAAATAATAAAAACTAAGTTCTTCAAATGATTTTAAACCTTAAAGCGATAGTTATTAAGTTCAAAATTGACATTTTGTGGTAACCTGATGTGCTGGTGACTGTAAAATCAAGCAGCCTATTTTTTATTGATCGGCAGAAGGTTCTGGAGAAGCAGCTGGAGAGTCTTCTACAGCACTCGTCGTGGTCGGGGGAGGCCGACGGTCGGGGATGCCCGCAGCTGGTTGTATCACAGAGCGCCGCCGACCGCCGCGCGGTACTGCACCAGTATCTCCGCGATGCAGATACGGCACATACACGACATAAGGTTCTGTTATCTATATATATAAAAATCAATGCCACTTTTCGTTGTAATTTTATACCTCAAGAACGGGCTCACCTATCCAAACCAAATGTTTAGGCTTTGTTCGGACCATTTAGTAGATGGTTTATGTGAAGTTTGCACAAAATCGGTCGAGCGGTTCTTCATTTATTAATTTTTTTTACATACATATTATTGTACAGGAAAGTCAAGAAAGCACGCGGGCGAAGCCGTGGGCGGAAAGCTAGTAAATTATATTTATTTTTCTGTGAATAGAGCTTTTAGAAACATTTTAAAAGTCAATGCTTTTCTTTATTATTAAACTATACTTTGTCTACTACGTAAACCAGTTTTGCCGTATGAAACCGTGATTGCAGAAACGTAACAATGCGATTATCGATCCGATTATTGACACTTTGATTACTGTTTAGTATTGTTTAGTATTATCGATTGTTTGGTTGTCGAATCGAAAATTGTAAACGACGACCAATAGTAAATAAATCTGATAGTATACAATTTTGTTTTGTTAGACTGGATGCCATTTTCCGATACTGATTAAAATATCTATGTATAAAATTATTGGATCGCATATATTCGATTCCATCCCTAGACACGATAGAATGTAACTAAATTTATTACGCTCAACAATTATCTTTTTTTTTTGTAAAATCTGTTGCATTTATTGTATTATAATGTCTGCAAGAAATCATAACTAAGATAATTGAATAACATAAGGTAGTTGAAATATTTATTTTGCTACGCATTTCAAAGTTAACTTTTACGTAATCTGGAACAGCTACATTCTGAGGCATCTATCAAAAAGTGGTTAACATAATGGTCAAAATTTTGATGCAGTATCAGTGCCTATCTGACGACTTCTGAAAAGAAACGCAGAAACAACCTCAGAATATCATGGTCTCTTTTAAAGTAGTAATAATATCTATTTAGACTGCCTCGTTGGTCTAATGGTCCCAATCGCGACTGCTACGCTAGAGGTCTTGGGTTCAATCCCCAGGTCGAGCAAAGTGTTATTGAGTTTTTCTATGAAATTCTCAGTAGCAGCTCGGAGTCTGGATTTGTGCCCGGTGAATGGCAATAGGCTCGCCCCCTATTACATGGGACCTAAACATACCGGCGAACTGTGGGTGTACATTAAGTGCACCTCTGCCTAACCCTTCGGGGAATACAGGCGTGATGGTATGTTTAATATTATCTATTTAACAGTTCGGCGTATCGGGAGCGTATTGTGACGAAGTTTGGCGCCTGTGTGACGCACTGTGGGGTGCCGACCTTGATAATGATGGTGAGATTTTTTTTTTTTATGAATCTTTGCTTCGTAATATGTCGCACCTCCTATAAAATAGTGTAACAACTCAAAAAGTTAAAATTTTGAGGAGAAACATAATTATTATTTTATTACTTATTAAATTACTTATTTTATTCTACATCGAATACCTTGCATATTAAAAATAATTTATAGTTACATGTTATATATTTATGAAGTGTTCGTTAATGGAATTATTAAATTTAGAGTGTAAAGTGAGAAATGGCGAATTTGCGCCCGGTTAATGGCAATAGGCTCGCCCCCTGTTACATGGGACCTAAACACACACACGAAGTGTGGGTATATACATTAGTACACCTCTGCCTAACCCTTCGGGGAATACAGGCGTGATGGTATGTATGTACGGTGACCAGCACATCAAGTTACCTCAAAATGTCAAAATTTCTCAGTTGATTTTAAACTTAATCATAAACGTTTTAAGGTTTAAAATCATTCGAAGAAATTTGACAGTTTTATATAACCTGACGTGTTGTCGACTGTACGATCGACTTTCAGACATATTTTTTTTTTGTTATCAGGTATACCCGGTACAGACCCGTTGTCAAAAGTGAATAGACAAAAAAAGTTCCTAGACTGGCTCAAGACCGCCGTAGCAGAAGCGACCGATGAGGACCTCGCCAAGCCGAGACAGGGAGAGAAAGAAGATGGTAAGAATAAATTAAGTGTTCGAACAATATACTAATATAATACTGTTTTATTTTATATTTTACTAGATTTCCGCCCACGGCTTCGCCCGCGTGGTTTCTCGGCTTTTCTGCATTTAAATTTTTCCCATTTTTGCAACATTTTTCATTGATGCTCCGCTCTTATTGGTCTTAGCGTGATGATATATAGCCTATAGCCTTCCTCGATAAATTGGCTATGTAACACTGAAAGAATTTTTCAAATCGGACCCGTAGTTTCCAAGATTAGCGCGTTCAAGTAAACAAACAAACAAACTCTTCAGCTTTATAATATTAGTATAGATAAGTATAAGTATTGAGCTTTATAATATTATAGTATAGATTTTTTGAAGGCGGTTTTACTGTTTTATTAAAAGTAATTTAACCATTATAATCTTACACTGAAGGAGCTGTTCAATTTCAAATACAATACCTGATTTACCATCGTTTACATAGATTTACACAATTTTTTTACAGAGGCCGACGGACACAGCGTACGAGTATGGACGCTCCTTCTAGGCGGACGAATACTGGAGGCGTGTAAAGTTGCCAAGGAACATGGAGATTTGAACATGGCCATGCTTATAGCCCAAGCTGCCGGTGAGTACATTCAGTGTCACTACAAGTGGTTTAGAAGTGGTAAATTTTAATAGAAAGAGTCGGTGTAAAGATAATTAGAGTCGTATATGTTTCACATTTCTGCTTCATTAGTCTAGTAGTTGTAGGTACTAAAAAAAAACACGTGATATAGGGGGGGAGGGAGGGTTAAAAAATGCCAAAAAACACGAGTTTATTGGATGGCCCCCCTCATTTGATCTTCCGGGTCAAATGGATCATTTGATCTGCTAGGTCATGAAACATTTGTTTTTCCATTCACAGGCGATCCAACATTCCGTTCGTTGATCACGCGCCAGCTCGCCCTCTGGCGGGAGTGTGGGGCAGACAGCCTGATATCTTCCCACCGTTGGGCAACCCTACAGCTGATCGCTGGGCAAAATGCGCCCAGAGAGAAGCTCTTAGAGACAGACTGGCTGAGGGGTCTGCATGCTACCGCGAGGTAAGTTCAATAGGGAATATGTGAAAAATATTCTACTAATATACAATAGAGTAAATTATGTTTGACTTGTTAAAAATAACAGTCCCATTGAAAATACTGCCTTATTAGTCTAGTGGTCCCAAGCAAGACTGCTACCCTAGAGGTCCTGGGTTCGATTCCCAGGTCGAGCAAAGTGTTATTGGGTTTTTCTATGAAATTCTCAGTAACATCTTTTTGTTTTTACATGTAAAGTGAAGGGGATCCCTACAGTGGAGATTGATGAAAACCACGTTAACGTTGAAAGGCACTTGCCGTATTTATTCAGTTAAAACATTAGCAAATCACTCCGTAACGTTCTTCGTTCTTCGGTCTTCAAGTCTTCACCGCTGGTTCTGTTCTTCAGGGTCCCTTCTTGCTTCCCTTTATCTTCTAGTGGTGCCTCCGGAATGATCGCTAGCCACCAGCGAAATGGCCTCGCTTATGTTGCCCCGTTGAGGGGTACAAGTTGTGGCTCACATAACTCTGTAACAATATTGATTTTTAAAACCGACTCATTGTCCGCTACATAAAGATTATGAAGTTATTTTAGTGAAGGAAAATTCGACTGCGGGCAGGATTTGAACTTGCGTTTCTCCTACCATAACGATTTTTAAGCAAAAGTGGTAATTGAAATAAAACTACTTTTTACGGATTTTATCGCGTTATATAACGCGTAGTTTTATTTCAATGTCTAATATTCGCGTAAGTGTTAGAAACCAGTATAAAAGTGGTAATACTCAATTGTGAATAAGATATAGTTTATGTCTCAATTTATACTGTTGTTTTAATGTTAAGTTTAAAATAAGTATTTATGTTTTATTTTTATTTTAATGGTACTCTTTGGGTTGTGTGCCTTTGACATATGGCTGTCAGATTAAATATATAATTTTTCAAGTTAAATGTTTTTATTTAATTAAAAATATTATAACATATACTGCTATATACACACGGCTACATATCAAGCTATACAAAACCAGTTTACGCTGGCTTCTTATTGTATGAGAAGCCTGTACAATGCGAGATCAGCTTAAACTGGATTTGTATAGGTTGACCTGTAGCTAGGGATGTGACTTAAGGATAAAAAAAACGATTATTAAAAAAACGATTTTTACTTTTCTCAAAAAAAACTATTTTTAATAAGAAAATAATCGATTTTTTATCATTCAGTAGAAAAAAATCGATAAAGGAGACGCTTAAAATAAAAAAAAACGATTAATAAATAATCGTTTTTTTTACAAATAATAATCGCTCATAAAAAATCGATTTTTATGAAATAATAACCGATTTTTTATATAATCGATTATTTTTTAACATCCTTACCTGTAGCCATGTGTACCTAGAATGTGTTAAAGACGTACAATTTGTAAAAAAAAAAAACAAAAAATATTTGAATTGGACTATAATTAGATTAGACTGCCTCATTCGAATTTAATAGAAAACCCAATAACACTGCTCGGCCTGGAGATCGAACCCAGGACCTCTAACGTAGCGGTCGCGCTTACAACCACAATGAGGCAGCCTTATATTAAGCGTGCTAATCATATCTTGTTCTAGATACCTGTGCCAACATGTTCCATCACTGGAACAGGTGATGAGAAGCTACGAAGGTCTCTTCAACACCAACGAAGATGATGATGAAGACGAAGACCCCCTCTCGTTGGTGAAGAACGATGAGATGTCCATGCCACTACCCCTCCCGCCATATGTCGAGAACTACGACATAACAGTCGTATCGGTAAGTTAATAATCTCTTACTCCCTCATTAGTTCTATCCATAAGTATGTCGTGGTAGGGTCACGCTGTTTGCAGCATGAATGGTCCGGCTTGACCGGGGAAGTACCACACTCTCGCAGGAGACCAACGTACGAGTAGTAGCGTTTCGCTACTGCGCTTCGTTCGGTGAGTGTGGAGCGCCGGAGGCCCAATTTCTACCTCGGTCCCCTTCCTTCTCCTTTTCTCCTTCCCCTCCCTTTCCCTAAATAGGCTCGGCAGCGCTAGCTCGCCTGCTCGTTTGCCGAGTTATCCCATAAAAAATAAAGTCCCATCACGCCGGAAATACAGGCAGGCCAAAGGTAGTTTTAGTAGCAGTAGAACCTGTTGGCATGTCTACATGCCAGCATGAATGTGTCGACACGACCGGGGAAGTACTACCCTCCCACAGATTATCGTCGTCAAGTACCAGTATGTATACTGTTGCGTTTCGTACGGTGAGTGTGGAGCGCCGGAGGCTCAATTCCTCCCTCAGTCCCCTTCCTTCTCCCTTACATAGGCTCGGCAACGCTTCTGCAACTCCTTTGGTATTGTAGATGTCCATGGGCGGCGATGACTACTTACTATTGGGTAGCTCGCCTGTTCGTTTGCCGAGTTAATACCATAAAAAAATAAATAGGGCTAACCCTTTACAAGTGTACACCTATGCCTAAGCAGAGGTGTACCCCTACAGAATTTCCCAAGGCATGTTTAATAATAATAATAATAAGCGCTGTGCAATGATTTTATTGATGTTAGCGTTGCACATGCTCAGATCAAATAAAACGTTAAGATGGAACTTTGCGAACAAAACTTCGTAGATAGTCTACATGACAAGAATCTCGCGAAAGCCGAGAAAGATAAGCAGATTAAATATCTTGACTTGGCTCATGAGATTGTCGACATGTGAAATGAAATGAAATGATATTTATTTTTCTGTAAATAGATCTTTTAAGACACTTTTACAAGTCGTTTTTTTACATATTTTTTTTAACTAGATGGCGTCGACGTTTCCTATCTGACGACCTCTGAGAAGAAACGTCGAAACAAACTCAGAGAATCATGGTCTCTTTTAAAGTCCAGACAATAGTTATATTATATGCGAGTTCAATGTCGGGCAAAATCTGAACAGGCCTTTTGAAGAAAGAACCATAACAGCTTTGAGTTGACCTGTCTTAACTGACGGAACGCATACATCAGTCATCGTGTAGCTCAACCATTTTTTGTGGGATATTGACTCAGCAGTCATTGTACCGATTGTTGTGACCGCCAATGGTCTAATAGCCAAGAGCCTCGACTCGCACCTGCGGAGGCTCTCGCTAGGCAGCTGGGTCAGGGGCGTGATACAGAGAGCGGTACTCCTAGTTACGGCGCGTATTGTTAGGAGGTTCCTCTCTTTGGAGCCCTGACCACCGGTAGCTTGGACCCTGTTCCCGATAACGGTGGACTACTATATTTATATTATTTGTAAAAATACCTAAAATTAAAAAAAAATGTTTTACAATAAATTTGAAGAAATAATAATAATAATTCATTGGTTCAATTAAAACAGTAAATGTTTTTTTTTTCAACAGAATGGCAAGAAGCGTCGCGTTCTAGATCTTCGTTATGAGTTAATACGTGCGCGGGCTTACAACACGCGACCCAAGCTTCAGCCAGCCGCCTACACACCCGACCCGCTGGACTATAGCTTGTGGTAAGTGGGGGGAGGGGGAGTGTAGCGACATCTAGCTCGCTACATAGCAACTAAGTCGAGAAAATCCTAAATCGCGCAAGTGGAGTTTGCCGCGCGACTGGAGTATATACAACCGTCTGACATCAACCGTCGGGCCGTAGCCCGCCAGGCGAACACCTGCCTGGTTGGCAGTGGCGTGCACAGAGATTTCAGACAGGGTATGCAATAAAAAACTGACCAGTTTCAGCTTTTTGTAGGTATCTTCCCCACCTACCTGTCTCTTACCGCAAATATTCTTACTATCGCGATAAGTAAACAAAATACAATGCAAAAAATACAATTTGTTTGTATGTACACAACCAGTTAACCAGTAATGATTATCATAAAACTTTTTATTAAAATGACGAGTAATATTACCCTTTCTTTGAGTTAAATCCAAACTGAGTACTGACCTTAACTTTGAAATCAATTTAGCTTTTTCCTCAGAAAAATAATGTCGAAAACGCGCCAGATTTTAATTTATTTAAACACACTTCACCTACACAGGTCTCACAGGTATATTTTTCAATTTTTACGAGTTTAATATTACTTTTTTACAATAATAAACTTATTAAAAATTACTCGACAAACAATCACTTGCGCCAAGAAAAACAATATGGCGAAAAAAAATTGGAATGAATAAAAATATAGTCGATCAATTGGTCAATCCGACTAAAAACGTTGACCCTCTGCAATAAACAATATGCGCTGCTTTTGCGGGTTCTTAATTTGGTCGCAAAGCAAATAAGCAGTGCTTCTAAATCTGTCACACACGGTCATATTTACACGCACACAGTCACACTTTTGCCGTGTACTACACGAGATGCGTCCAAATGCATTGTATGAAGAATAAGCAGCGAGGTGCACTGCTTATCTCAGCAGAGCGCGCCACCAGCGCGGAGCTCAATGACGCGGCGCGCGCAAGTTATCGACGCTTCAACGAATAAGTTCTTAAAAAAAAGTAATAGATGGTGCGCAAGCTAAATTACCATTTTTTAATTACATTTATGTATCATTAGAGGGGAATAAATTTATTATTAATTAAATACATTTAGGGACTACAGGGTATGCAGAGCTTATTTGCTTGTATGGAGTGCACGCCACTGCTGGTTGGAGGATCCTCCCTTTGGTTGGAGGGGCAACACATCTCGCCTCTCTACAGGAGTATATCGTCAATAGAGATATAACAGAGCACTCCCGACTGATAAAAACTATAAGACTACAATGCCACACTCAGACAGACACGACACACACACACACACACAAATACACACACACACACACAAATACACACACACACACACACACACAAATACACACACACACACACACACACACACACACACACACACACAAATACACACACACACACACACACACACACAAATACACACACACACACACACACACAAATACACACACACACACACACACACACACACACACACACAAATACACACACACAGAGACACGTCAAACTCATAATACCCCGTCGTTTTTCAGTCGGGGGTTAAAAATTGTTTTTTAAGTTTCTCATGAAGAGACTGATGTACGTAGCGGTCTGTGTTTTATATTATACTAGCTTTCCGCCCACTACTTCGCCCGCGTGGTTTCTCGGCTTTTCTGCATTTAATTTTTTCCCGTTTTTGCAACAGTTTTCATTTATGCTCCACTCCTTTTGGTCTTAGCGTGATGATATATAGCCTATATCCTTCCTCGATAATTGGACTATCTAACACTGAAATAATTTTTCAAATCGTACCCGTAGTCCCTGAGATTAGCGCCTTCAAGCAAACAAATAAACAAACTCTTCAGCTTTATAATATTAGTATAGATAGTGATATTCTATTTTGTCCAAAACAGTTTCCTCCTCGGGACGTGGTTTGGTAATCCATCTGTGGAAAGCATCACGGGCATAGCTGATCAGCTGGAAGCCGCCGGCGCCTGGCACCTGGCTGTGCAGGCTCTTGCCTACCACCCAGATGCAATAGCGTAAGTATAAGTAACATACATACTACAGTTTGTTCGAAATAAGTAAGCCGATCGGAAGTTAGCCGTTCCGATCTACCGCGGTGATAAAATCGTTTAATTAAGTGTTTTATTACATAAATATCGAAATTACTACCCTACTAAGGACTGCCTCGTTGGTCTAGTGGTCCCAATCGCGACTGCTACGCTAAAGGTCTTGGGTTCGATCCCCAGGTCGAGCAAAGTGTTATTGAGTCTTTCTATGAAATTCTCAGTAGCAGCTCGGAGTCTGGATTTGTGCCCGGTTAATGGCAATAGGCTCGCTCGCCCCCTATTACATGGGACCCAAACATACCGGCGAACTGTGGGTGTACATTAAGTACACCTCTGCCTAACCCTTCGGGGAATACAGGCGTGATGGTATGTTATGTAAATATCGAAATTAGTAAACAAAATCATTAGAAATGTAAAACATAAACGACTGTAATTATGTTTACAACGACTCTTTCTATTAAAATTTACCACTTCTAAACCACTTGCAGACAACTTCCGATCGGCTTACTTATTTCGAACAAACTGTGCATATAATGGCGCCATTCATTGATCTATGGATCTTTCTTTAAAAGGCCTGTTTAGATATTGTCCTACATTGTATAACTCGCATATCTTATAATAGAAAGAAAGCAAAGAAAAGAAGAAAGACAAAGCTTCTTAGAAGTCGTCAGATATACCGGCGCCATCTAGTCTAAAAAACAGTAAAATATCGACTTTAAAAATGTCTGGTTGGGCGCGAAATTCAATTTTTAGGGTTCCGTAGCCAAATGGCAAAAACGGAACCCTTATAGATTCGTCATGTCTGTCTGTCTGTCTGTCCGATCGTGTCACAGCCTTTTTTTTCGAAACTATAAGAACTATGCTGTTCAAACTTGGTGAGTAGATGTATTTTATGATTTTCACACATTAAGATTTTCACAGAAAAATAGAAAAAAAAACAATAAATTTTGGGGGTTCCCCATACTTGGAACTGAAACTGAATTTTTTTTTCATCACACCCATACGTGTCGGGTATCTATAGATAGGTCTTCAAAAATGATATTGAGGTTTCTCATATCATTTTTCTCTTAACTGAATAGATTGCGCAAGAAACACTTCCAAAGTGGTAAAATGTGTGTCCCCCCCCCCCTGTATCTTCTAAAATAAGAGAATGAAACTAAAAAAAATATATGATATAGATTACCATGTAAACTTCCACCGAAAATTGGTTTGGACGAGATGTAGTAAATAGTTTTTTTTTTAATAAGTCATAAGTCACAGTCCGCTTGGAACCGCGCGAGCGAACGCGCGCTTGTGCGCTGTGACTAAACTATAACCGAGCGGTCATTGACCTTTACGAGACGATAATGTCTAACAAGACAAGTAACACAGTGAAGTGTAACAATTGTAATATTGTGATTAACGAGTTACTGGCCTTTATTCAAAACAAGGCAGGTATCATGGATGAGGACAGTATAACACGGTTATGTGCCACTGCATTTACTGATGAAGAAATATCATTTTCTAAAAAGTTGTTATATGAGTCTGTAGATATATCTCGTCGAAAAGTGAATCGTAGAAAAGAAGGAAAGAACCGACGTGAGATTGAGGACATTATCACACTGATAAAAGAGACTGATCCGGAGCTACTGCCGATCTTTGTTGCAAGACATCTTCATAAACTCCCACCGGTAACGTTCGATCATTTGGACGCGACTAGACTACTTAGGGATATTATAAAACTACAAGAAGATGTTGCGGTAATCAAGGAGAAATATGTTACTATCGACGACATAAATGACATGAAAGTGTCCAGTAATTCCTGTTACAGGAGTATTAATGTTAACCGTAAAAGAGGAGCGGGCTTAGTAGATAATAATTTTGAATATGAAAGTGGGCCAGAGGGCTTGCTTACACACCTGGTACCAGAGAGGTTAACGTTAACTGCCGCAATGATAAACAGGTGCGAAAACGAGATGAATGAGGCGCATAATGATACAATTGCAAACAACTGTATTGTCCCGACCGCGCCGGTGGCGCATACGCAGGTAATGGAAAAAACCCAGTGCAAGGAGCAATGCAGCGTCGAGCGCGTGGAGGCCGCAACTGCGGTTTCGACGAAGCAAAGCAGCGGCGAGACAAGGACAGCGATGCTATCACCGTTAGAAGATGCGTGCGACAGTAATAGGAGGCCCACTGCGGTTTCGAGTACAGATGCACGGGTGCAGGTAGCAACGCCGGTGTCATCGACCCCGAGTAGTCACGAGCGTAAACAAATGTCAGATGTTCTGCGCGAAGGTTTGCAACGCGGTGAGTGGAAAAAAGAATCACCTGCGGAGGGATGGATTAAAGTACAGCGGAAAAAACTTCAAAACCGTTTCATTGGATTGAAAGGCAGGGCGGACGTAGGGCCTCAATCCACGTTTAAAGCAGCTGATGTAAGTGTGCCTTTTTATATCTATAATGTGAATAGGGACACAGAAATGAATGATATCGTGTCATACATTAAAGTGAAAACGAATGTAGATGTTTCCTTGCACAAGATAGATATGAAAAGGAACAAGGGATATGCTGCATACAAATTTTTAATACCGAAACATAAGTTGAATGTATTTATGAGCGAGGACCTGTGGCCGACTGGCGTATCTTTCCGCAGGTTTGTTTATTATAATAGATCAACCGAGCGGCAACCAGGTGACTTGCACTCGAGTGACAGAGTAGACAATAATACATCACGTTAATGAATACTACAGCTGAAGGTAATAATACTTGTAAGTCAACCAAGTTCGTAAGCTATAACTGTAAATCTTTAAAGAGGTCGCTTGTGTGTATAAAAAACTTATGTAAGTGCGTGGACGTCATTGCATTGCAAGAAACCTGGTTGTTACCCCATGAATTAGCAATGCTGGGTAACGTGGATATAGATTTTAGTTATTTTGGTAAATCAGCGGTGGATACGTCGGTGGGGATACTGAGGGGGAGACCCTTTGGTGGCGTGGCTCTTTTATGGAGGAAATCATTATTTATATCTGTAACTGTGGTTCCTTGTGCGAGTGATCGTATTGCGGCCATTAAAGCGTCGACGTGCGACGGCCGTGACATGTTATTGTTTAGTGTGTATATGCCAACTAACTCTCGTGACAATTTAAGTGAGTTTTGTGAATCCTTAAGTGAAATAGCTGCTATCGTAGAGAGTGAGAACTTAGAACATGTTTATATACTAGGAGATTTTAATTCGCACCCTGGAGAATTGTTTAGCCGGGAGTTAGTATCGTTTTGTGATGAGCAGAGTTGGTGTTGTGCTGATTACATGAAACTGGGTATAGATTCCGGTACTTTTACGTTTGTGAGTGATGTTTGTGGTAGTAGACGTTGGCTTGACCATTGCCTGGTTTCTGAGGCAGCGTGGAGATCAGTGGAGGAGGTGGAAGTTCTACGAAATGTCTATTGGTCGGACCACTTCCCACTCTGTATTCAGGTCAACTTGGGGATGGTGAGGCAGACGGATACCTCAGCAAAAGTTGATTGTAAAGTAGTGGATAAAGTGCGGTGGGGGGAAAGAAGTATTGAGCAAATAAACTGTTATCACAAATTATGTATGGAGAAGCTTAAACGTATAGACTTTCCATCTGTACTAAGCAATTGTTGCGATAGGTTCTGCTGTAATAAAGACCATAATGCAATAATAGACAACCTATACAATAATATTGTTACTTCGCTTCGTGAGGCAGCAGAGGGCAGTGCTGGTTTTGTGAAAAACAGTAAATGTAGGCGTTATGTTATCGGTTGGAATAGATACGTTAGGAGCGCTCATCTGTGCGCTAGGGATGCGTTTAGGACCTGGGTGTGGCATGGTAAACCTCAATTTGGTCAGGTGTTTGTAAGGATGCAAGAAACAAAAAAATTTTTTAAACAAAAATTAAAGTTTTGTCAGGATAATGAAGAACAAATTAAGTTAGATATTTTAGCTACGGAACATAGGAAAAAGCATTTTCAAAAATTTTGGAAGTCCACCCAGAAATTAAACGCTAGACCCGGCGTACCGGTGAGCGTCAATGGCGTGTCTGAACCAGGGAAGATAGCCGAGTTGTTTAGAGGGCATTTTACTGTAACGTCACGTATAGAAGAGAAGGAGCATGAGTACGAGTGGGTGAAGAATAGAGTGTCGACCAGCCCGATTAACATAACATCAAAGGAGATAGGAAACGTTATAAGAACTATGACTAGGGGCAAATCCCCGGGCCACGACAGCCTTAGCATAGAACATTTTCAACATGCCGGCCCGCATCTTTCCAGGGTCTTATCCATGTTGTATAATTTTTGTGTTAGGCACTCATACCTTCCTGAGGAATTAATGAGGACGATTGTTGTGCCCATTGTGAAAAATAAAACAAGAGATGTGTCAGATAAGGAGAACTATAGGCCGATATCATTAGCCACTGTAACTGCGAAAGTTCTTGACAGTGTGCTCGATCGTAGAATGGCTGGGCAGCTCAATTTAAATGATGCACAATTCGGCTTTAGATGTGGTCTTTCTACAGAAACTGCAATTCTGGCGCTCAAGCACACTGTCAAGTACTATACTTGTAGAAACACACCTGTGTACGCTGCCTTTCTGGACCTGTCAAAAGCATTTGACCTGGTTAATTATAATATCCTATGGACTAAACTGCGTGAGCGAAAACAACCTGATGAGCTTGTTGAACTTCTCAGGTATTGGTATAGTCATCAGATTAACCAGGTCAGATGGGAGGGTGCATTGTCTGAGAGGTATAGGCTGGAGTGTGGAGTAAGGCAGGGCGGTTTGACCTCCCCTGCACTCTTCAGCCTGTACGTCAATCGGTTAATCGAGGAACTCGGCAGCACAGGTGTCGGATGCTCAGTGGATGGGAAGATTATAAATAGTATAAGTTACGCAGACGACATGGTGCTGTTGAGTCCCTCGATTGATGCCCTCAGGCGATTGCTCCAGATATGTGAGGGGTACGCCGAAACTAACGGCCTCCTATATAACGTTGGAAAGAGTGAATGCATGGTATTCGGGGTAGGTACTAAAAAGCACAGAGCGGTGCCTCCGTTATATCTGTATGGTGTACCTCTAAAGAGAGTGTCGTGTTTCAAGTACCTGGGTCATGTAGTGACTGAAGATCTACATGATGACCAGGATATTGAGCGGGAACGAAGAGCGTTGTCGGTCCGATGCAATATGCTAGCTCGCAGGTTTGCAAGATGTACGAGGCCTGTGAAGATTACACTTTTCAAGGCTTACTGCCAATCCTTTTACACTTGCAGCCTGTGGGTTAGACATACTCAAAAGGCCTACAACGCTCTCCGAGTCCAGTACAATAACGCTTTCAGGATGTTGTTGGGGCTACCGCGGTACTGCAGCGCGTCAGCAATGTTTGCGGAAACGGCTACGGATAGTTTCTCAGCAATCATGCGCAGCAATCGTGAGAGTGCCAATAGCATCCTGAGAGCGATAGGTAATAGTCCAGACTGTGTTTTCCTGGAGTATTGGACACACATGCATAATTGCGGTGCCAATGCTGCAGGAATATATATGAATTAAGGAAAAATAATAATTAGTACCTACTAACATAGTTACGTAAGTTGTGTTTTACTAACAAATGATATGGAAAAATATTTCTGAAATAAATTATTCATTCATTCATTCATAAATCGTAATGGTACGGAACCCTCCGTGCGCGAGTCCGACTAGCACTTGGCCGGTTTTTTTTCTTGTTTTTTTTTGCAAATGATTCGGCTATTACACATTCTAGGTACATGGCAGTAGAAATTGCGACATCAACAATAACTTATTCATGATTAAGTATAACAACGTTTGCTTAAAAATCGCTATCGTAAGAGATTTTTGTGTAAATTAGAATTTTTCGTCGAATCCACTATTTTACATTACGATTTATAAGCAAAAGTTTGAATACTCAATCTTGAACATATTGTCAACTACTCTATAAGATCGATTACATCGCAAAAATAGTTATTTGTGCAACAAGAGAGCAAAGTCGTTTTTTGCTGCGAGTGCTGATTTTGAATCCTGAGCAAGCGAAGGATTCAACGATTGAATCACGAGCGTGATTCTAAAGTTGAATCCTGAGTGTGGCGAGGGATTCAAAGGCACGAGATGCACAAAAACTTTGCTCTCGTGTAACACACATAACTTTTCACTTCAGCAGCGAGAACACTTTAGGAGATAATAAATATTTACAAGTTCAACCTTCCCCTCGGACCGCGATAGCGTTTAGACGTGTCTTCCGTACAAGTTTTATTTTTAAAATATTTATTTTAAATATTAAATAGTGAAAAATAAGTATTTATTACTCGCACGAAGTACCAGGCGCGCATACTTAGTTTGCAAGTGGCAGAGTGCACCGTAGTGTGTCACGTGTGACGAGCGAGACAGGTGATACCGCGCCTTCCGGAGTGCGTCATCGGCAGCGGGCCACTGCAAGTCAACTGTTGCTGTTCGGTCATTTCAAAACCACGAATGTGCAGAGGAAGCGACCTGCGTTAACGCATTACGTTCGAACAAAGGTAATTCAAGACCACCGATGTGCTAATATTAACTTATTTTTGTGCACTTTACTGGTATTTATATGAAGAATTTGTGTTCAGATAAGATTCACAATATAATTAAATATAACGCCGAGACTTTACCAGTGAAGTACTTACGTTGATGATCAAATATGCTTCGGACACCAGATAACAACTCGGAACCTAATCTAACATCAACTGGAATATCCGATACTCCTACTAACTACGTAACTAAAAATAGGGGTAAACGATTTCGTAGTGCGTCCGGTGAAACTTCGTTCAGGGATGATTTCCTAACGTTTAAGGATGAGTTTAAACAAATGTTCATTAAGCTTCAAATGGATACGGTAAACGAAATTAAAACCCAATTTTCATCTTGGAAAATGGAATCTGACGCTAGACTCACAAAGATCGAGGATTCCATAGTGCAAATCGAGAAATATAACCAGGAAATAGAAAAGTCTATATCATTCACAACCTCACAATATGATGATATGAAGCTTAAAGCCGAGCGGTTGGAACTGGAGTGTAAGGATCATCGGGCACATATTATGTCACTGGAAGAAAAAATTGAAGAAATGCATAGAATTTCGAATATAAACTTTCTAGAATTAAGAAATTTGCCAAAAAAACAAAATGAATCAAAAGATGACCTTGTTAAATATCTTGAAAACCTGCTTAAATTGATAAATGCTAATACATATGAATCATCCATAAAAGACGCCTTCCGCTTGCCGGGAAAGAAGGACAGTCATCCTACGATACTCATCGAGTTTTGTAATAACACATCTAAGAATAATGTTCTTAAGGCGGTAAAAACATATAACCAGTCTAGTGAAGTGAAATTGAATACTTCCAACCTGGGAGTCGGGGGATCACTTCCCGTATATATCACTGAACACTTAACTCCAAATGCGCGAAAATTACACTTTATTTCGAGAAAACTTATCAAAACTAATGAACTAAAGTATTGCTGGACTTCGAATGGAAAGATTCTGGTAAAAAAAAAGTGACTTATCTCCAACCATCCAGATTACAACGGAAGACCAACTTAAGAAGCTAACAACTAATTGTAAAATCTGACTCACAACGGGCTTATACTTATACTCTTATGCATTTTGTACTCAAACGGATAGAATAGTAACCGATTATATCTGTTTCTGTTACGGCGCCTCCTGGCTTCTAACGTCGAACATGCTTATTCTTATTTGTTTACAAGAAACTATCTACAAATGCACTTCACAAACACTACACAGGCTTATTATTAAATACTTAAATGGCCACACCTATTTTTTTGTATGTAAAACAACTAACTTACTACAAACAGTACACATAACTATCTACAAACACATAACACAAATTTTACGCACAGACGCACTGTTTGTATTCGTAAACTACTTTACCTATTATTTTCTTTGTAAAACGGCTTACTCACAACAAACAAAACATAAAACTATCCATAAACACACTACAAAAATATTACACATACATACTTCTAAAACACATTATAACAACACATACATACTGATAACTAAGTACTACACTACATTAACTAAGTATAACACACTCAAACCGACTATAACACAAAACCACATTATTAATAGCATGCCTATTACTTTACTGATTCAATTTCTGTTAATATTTGAATTATATAAAAACCGTTATGAGATCATAGTTATTGTTAAATGGAAAAAGTATCTTTTTTTATTAAGACATCAATCTTATACAACAATGTTGTCCGCTACTGTAACCCATAATTTTAAAGTTCGATAATGACCTATTGAATGAGATCGATAACTTTTCAGTATCCGATACGATAAAATGTGAACCTGAGAACTGTGCATCCTTTTTGAAACAACCACAGTCCTACTTAAAAATCCTATCGCAGAATATCAGAAGTATAAATGCTAACTTTGATAGTTTAAACGTCCTCCTCCAAAGACTACAATTCAGCTGTGACATTATAGTTCTTTCTGAATGTTGGATGTCATGCGTTCGAGATATTCCTGTTTTGGATGGATATTTAAGCATCTCTACATCATTCCACTATAATCAGAATGATGGTGTCATAGTATTTATTAAAAATAATATTAAAGCAACTGTTGAGGAACCCGACATAGAAGAAGCAAATTGTTTACTTATTAAAATTAGTTATGATGTAGCTATTGTAGCATTATACCGACCTTTTTGCTTTAAAAATATAGATAAATTCATCACATCTTTGCAAAAAGTAATTCACACCTTATCATCATACAAAAATATTATACTTATAGGCGACATTAATATTAATATTGCTACAAACAGCTCAGATCGTCTACTGCCAGAATACCTTGACTTTCTGTCACTAAATGGCTTCCTTCCAGCATTCAATAGAGCAACGCGTGCAAATAGTTGTCTTGACCATGTAATACTGAAGACAAACATAGTAATAAGCACGTTTATAATTGACTCCCATATTACTGACCACGTACCTGTACTCTGTTGTGCTAAAGTTAAACAAATAAATAAACCCCAAAAAAAACAAATATTAAAGTTGGATTTTGAAGCAATAAAGTTGGCATGTGATCATCTTGACTTCACCTCAGTTTATAATGCAATTAACCCTAATGATGCCATGGATATATTTATATCAAAAATAACTTATGTCATACAATTAAATACTAAAACACTAAATATATCAAATAGATACAGAATCCTTAAACCCTGGATGACAGTGGGTCTTATTAGATGTTCTCGTAATAGAGATCGGATGCATGCGAAGTTTAAACAAAACCCAGAAAATACAGTGCTTGAAATCACATATAAAAGATACAGAAATTTCTATAACAACCTGACTAGAAAACTTAAGCGTGATTATGAAAAGAAACTACTCAAAGAAGCCGGTAAAAATAGTAAATGTATATGGAAGGCGGTAAATACTATCACAAATAGAAATAATAAAAAAGATCACTCATTAGATCTTCTTTCGATAGAGTCAACCCCTTATTTATCAGTAAATGCCACAAATAATTTTTTTGCTACCATAGGGGAAAACTTAGCAAGCAAAATTACGGCACCGTCTGGACCAATTTCGTTTAATAATATCCCTTTAGATAGCGCGTCCTCAATTTGCAATTCATTCGTTCTACTTGATACTGATATACTCAATACAGGAAATTGAAAAGCTCATCATGGGTCTAAAAAGTGATTGTGCAGTGGGAGACGATGGCATCTCATCTGATATATTAAAATGTATAAAGAGCAGCATTGTCTCTCCGCTTACATATATTATCAATATGTGCTTAAATGTAGGTATATTCCCAAATGCATTGAAGAGGTCTATAGTCCGACCTATTTTCAAGGGTGGAGATAGAAGCCGTGTCACTAATTATCGGCCTATTTCTATACTGACATCATTATCTAAAATTTTTGAAAGAATAATTAATACACGATTAATCAAATATTTAGAGAGCTACAATCTTCTCTCGAGACAGCAATTCGGTTTCCGCCCTGGCAGGTCAACGGAAGATGCCTTACATAATTTTACTGAACACATTGTCAAACTAATTGATACTAAAAAGAAATGTCTTACTATATTCCTTGACCTGGCAAAGGCTTTTGACACGGTTTCTATTCCCACCCTGATAAACAAGCTGTATCAACTCGGCATCCGAGGAAACCAACTTCAGTTGCTACAAGATCATCTGTCCGGAAGAACACAGAGAGTAAAAATTGCAAATCATATGAGTGATGACCTACCTGTTACCCATGGAGTTCCTCAGGGTAGTATTCTAGGCCCTACACTTTTCCTAGCCTATATTAATGATCTCACCAATATTAATATTGAAAACTGTAGCATAATTTCATACGCAGATGATACTACCCTGACATTCCATGGTGTGTCTTGGAATGAAGTGTACCAAAAAGCCCAAGATGGATTTAACATAGTCACTAAATGGCTTGCTTTAAATCATCTCTCACTAAACACTGAAAAAACAAAATATATCAATTTCTCCATCAGAGATCCGGGCAGGTCTTTGCAACAAACACATAAAATAACCGCTCACACATGTAATAATGAAATTCTTAATTGCTCTTGTCCTACGCTATCTGCCGCTAAATCCATAAAATATTTAGGTATAATATTCGATAATAATCTAAATTTTAAAAATCACATTATTAATCTCTCAAACAGAATACGAAAATTAATATATATATTTAAACAAATCAGACACTCAGCTAATATTAACATAAAAAAAATGATGTACTATTCCCTTTCCCAAGCGGTTATAACTTATTGTATTTCCTGTTGGGGAGGAGTTGCAAAAACGCACAATATAATTGTCGAAAGAGCTCAAAGAGCCCTATTAAAGGTCATTTACTTTAAACCCATGCACTACCCTACCACTGACCTATACAAAGATTGTGAGGTACTATCAGTGCGTAAACTCTTTGTATTGTCTTTGATATTGAGGCAATACTCTAATGTCAGACCTAATATCCTGACAGAAAAAGAAAACACAAGAAGACGTTTACAATTGTTTGGCCCGGTACCTTGTAGAACGTCTTTCGCTCAAAAATTTAACCTGTTTTTAGGACCAAGATTATTTAATATAGCTAACAAGCAACAAGAAATTGTGTCCTTGACGAAACGAGACTGCAAACAAAAATTAATCACATGGCTCCTGTCCCTTACTTACGATGAAATCGAAAAGCTTTTAATTGTACCTGCATAAATTAAAATAGTACACCACAAATATATACGCGCGCACACACACACACACACACATACGCACACACACACACACACATATACGCACACACAAACACACACACACATACGCATACGCACACACACACACACACCACAACACACACACACACACACACCACAACACACACACACACACACACACACACACACCACAACACACACACACACACATGTTTCGAAATATCTAAATAACTTACCTTTAGGTTCCCTCTAGTAAATTAGAATTAAAAATACTTACCATTTCTTCAATTAGATCGTAGTTCTTTAATTAAAATTTGAATGTTAATCTTGGGGGTGGGCGCTGATGCCTATAGTACAAGATATTAATTTATCTTAGTTTAGGTATCAGCTTCAACTCTAAATATGTAACAATAACTACCTTTCTGTTCTAAATTTAAAAAACGACCAGTATTTTGTAATAAGTACTAAAACTTGAAGGTGTAAATAAAGAATTTTTATTATTTTTTATTATTTTATTATTAAATATCAGTTTTATTTGCAGTAAATACTTATTTTCGTTTAAATACAACAATAAGTTAAAAAATCAATAAATTACATTAAAAGACATAATTTTCTTTTTGCAAAATTTCTTTAGTAAGTACGAAATTCCGAACGTGTTTGTCTTTGAGGTCAAATTCAAAATCGGAACTTCAAAAGGCCTGGTCTTTGTCTCTCTCTCTTTCTAATGGTGGGAAATAGATAGAGTGTGAATGTTTCAAATTGTATGATTAACCCAAGGCTGAATAAGATATTCACGGCTTTCAGAAAAAAAAAAGTTACTTTGTCTCACTCAGTGAGCAAAATCGCATTTTGCTCACTGATTTCAGGCAGCAAAACCTACATGTTTGAGCTACTGAAGTGAAAAATCTTTTTTGATGTTGTTATACAGTCGAGGTCACCTTATACGCGGCGTATTATCACGACACGCGCCCTCTAGAGCAGACACAGCAGAGTTGAAGAGCAGACTGCAGTTAATCCGAAGACTGAAGGTGCCGGAGCAGTGGCTACTGCTTGCGCAGGCGCATAGAGCTAAATATGAGGTAAGAGAGTGAGATAAACTATACAAAAGAGTAAGACAGTCCCTCGCGAACGAAACAATGTTCATTATTGACGCCGTCTTTGTCGCTCATGAGGTGAAACAACAATATATTTCCACGCGTATTTCTTGTTCCGATATTTTGAGATTTACTCTTTTAATATAGTTATTACGTGGATTATATTTTTGTAAGAGGATATTCATTATATTATGGACCGTATCCCATGAGTCAAAATGGTTCGATATTGATATCTATAATAAAACTATAAAGCCGCAGAGTTTGTTTAAATAAGATAAGCATTAGATAGCCTGTTTATTGAGGAAGGCTATAAGTTGTACTATACGTAAAACATAACATACCATCACACCTGTATTCCCCGAAGGGTTAGGCAGAGGTGTACATAATGTACACCCACAGTTCGCCGGTATGTTTGGGTCCCATGTAATAGGGGGCGAGCCTATTGCCATTCACCGGGCACAAATCGAGACTCCGAGCTGCTACTGAGAATTTCATAGAAAATCACAATAACACTTTGCTCGACCTGGGGATCGAACCCAAGACCTCTAGCGTAGCAGTCGCGATTGGGACCACTAGATCAACTAGATATACGTTACTAAAATTGTGGGTCACACATTACTAGTATTCTTGTTAACACCTCGTGCTAAGCTAAATGCTTGTGTTACGAGTGGGTTCACGTCGGTAGTGCAATGGGTGGGGTTCGAACCGGCAACCATATGATCGCAAGTCCGACGCCCTATCCATTAGGCTACCGCCGCTTCAATTTTTTTTCTTTTTTGTTATATAGTTTATTGTTTCAGAGACTACCCGCTGTAGAAGCAGAACATTTAGTCGGCGCCGGACAATGGAATGCCGCCCACAGAGTACTCCTAGACGAACTACTGCCACAAGCTGTGTTAGCAGGTAATATTTGGCGGCAAAAGTGAGTGTTTCTCCTTTTCCCCCCTTTTCCTTAACCTTTTGAACGCCATTGTCACATATATGTGACAAACGAAATCTTACCCTGAACGCCAACGTCACAAATATATGACAAAATATACGTCGCACCATATTATGAAATAAACAATTTAATCATTACTTTAGTGTGTTTTCACTACCTTGTGGATTTGACAGAAAAAGTGGCGTCAGGGGTACGGCGATACGTTTATACTCTGGCGTGCAAAAGGTTAATAGGCCAGACAATGCATCTGCAACTCCTTCGGTATTGCAGATGTCCATGGGCGGCGATGACTACTTACCATCAGGTAGCTCGACTGCTCAATTGCCGAGTTTTTTTAGTAGCCTGTATTGTCCCACTCCTGAGCAAAGACCTAACCCCCCATTTCTTCCACTTTTCTCGGTGTTGTGCCGCTTGTTTCTAATTCTCTAGAGAGAATGTTGTTATGTTTGTCGAATTATCCCATAAAAAAAAATCATGGATAAGGCTTTCCTTCTATTTTATGGAACTTGAAACATACCGGTGAACTGTGGGTGTACATTAAGTACTCTTATGCCTAACCTTCACTACCAGGTCCAGTTGAAAACCAGCGCCAGGCAGCTTACCAGTTGTCTGGCTTTAAGCTGAACTGGGCCATTTGGCACAGCCGTGGGGCACACAATGAGCTTGTTTATTGTCAATTTTTTTAAAATTTATTTTCTTTATAGGCACTCTTTAATTATTGTTTCTTTTAAATTATTGTGTGCATTATCCGTGACTGTGACAATAAATATTTTTTCTTTCTTTCTAACCTTATGGGTAATACAGGCGTGATGGTATGTTATGTTATCATAAATTTTCAGACGATCTCCAAAGCATAGCTCCACTGTTAGAGCGTATGAACGAAGCCGCAAAACGTCACGAGGTGAGCGGATGGGAAAACGGCGGGCAGGCCTTACATCACTATCTACACGTCTGCGATGAGGTAATCTATAGTCATTATAGACCAGTGCCGAAATTTTTTGAAACCGAAAAAATTTTTAGGATGAAACTCATTTTTGCAATGAGTTTCATCCGGGAAGAAGAATTAACAAAAATTAAAGGAAAAATAAATTACGGGCGATCCGCCTTCGGAAAGTGGGAGGGAGCCCCCCCCCCCTCCCTCTTTTATGGTAAAAAACGGTTTATCTCGATTTCCGGCAAAACTACAAGTCCTATGGAAAAAAGTTAAATGGCAAAGTTGTAGGTAATAAAGAGACCTACAACATTTGTATTCACACATTTTTCACATACCCTCAATGTGAAAAATTCTGATAATGTTTTTTATTTTTCTTTAACAAAAGGAAATATTTTTTTTCACGAAATTTGGTGAAAACATACCTTCTTATGTCCCAAATACACTGTAATTTTTAATTTATTTAACTTTATTTTGACTTAATTTTGAAAAAGCAGCCTAATTTTCCAAAGTTTTTTTTTTAAGTCTGTGGCCTTTTGCGTTGAAATCTCTACTTTCTGACGGTGTAAAAAAAAATACATTACTATGGTAAATGTTCGCCATTAAATAGGGTCGCCCACTATTACATGGGACTTAAACATACCGGCAAAGCGTGGGTGAACATTTAGTACGCCTCTGCCTAACCCTTCGGTGAATACAGGTATAAGAAACGTGTGTACAACAAAGTTAATTTCTTTCAGATCCGAGGCCTGGTATCGTCAGCTGAGGCACTACAAGACAGGTCGGGCGTACACGCGCGACTGGAGGCCTTGCGACCAAAAGTCGCAGCCGCGTGTCGCGCCTTAGGCGGACTGCAACCAAAGTGAGTCAACTGGATATTTATAAATAATAATAATAATTTCGGACCCAGTTCCCGATACCGGTGGAAGACTATTTTTTATATTTTTAAATGTTTTTGTATTATTTGTAAAAATATTTAAAAATTTAAATGAATATGTTTTAAAATAAATGGAAGGAATAATAATTTATTTAAACCGAAAACACAGGTTGTATATAATTTTCGGTACATACGTGGCTTATTCTAATTAAGGCTAAAGCGACAGCCTCGGACGCGAAATTTTATTTTTTTCTTGGTTTTTCGGAAATCATTCGGTTATAACACATTTTAGGTACGCACGGCTACACATCAAGCTATACAAAACCAGTTTACGATGACCTCTCATTGTATAAAAAGCCTATACAGTGCGAGATCAGCTTAAACTGGTTTTGTATAGGTTGACCTGTGGCCTGGACCTGTGAGTACATGGCAGTAGAAATTGAGATATCAACAATAACTTATTCACAGTTGAATATTAAAACTTATGCTTAAAAACCGTTATTGTAGGAGATTTAGGCGTAAATTGTATTTTTTTTGCCGAATCCACTATTTTACATCTTTTTTTTTTTTTTTTTTAAACTCAATAGTGAATAAGTTATTGTCACTGTCGCAATTTCTACTACCATGTACAGTCAGCATCAAATATATCAGAGCGAACACTGTTCATAATTATCTGAGCAACTAGAGAAATTAAACCATATCACAGCGACACAAAGTATATTTTAGAATGGCAGCTGTCATTCTGACATGTATTTTATCCCATTGACATACATACATACCATCACGCCTGTATTCCCCGAAGGGTTAGGCAGAGGTGTACTAATGTACACCCACATTTCGCCGGTATGTTTAGGTCCCATGTAATAGGGGGCGAGCCTATTGCCATTAACCGGGCACAAATTCAGACTCCGAGCTGCTACTGGGAATATCATAGAAAAACCCAATAACACTGCTCGACCTGAGGATCGAACCCAGGATTTCTAGCGTAGCAGTCGCGCTTAGGACCACTAGACCAATGAGGCAGTCTTTTATCCCATTGAGATATGGTTTAATTTCTCTAGTTGTTCAGATACTGTTCTCTTCGATATATGTATTTGATGGTGACTGTACTTAGAATGTTTTATGGCCGAATAATTTACGAATAACCAAGAAAAAAAAATGATTTGTAGACACAATGCAAAATCTATTTTTACCCGACTGCGCCAGAAGGAGGTGTAAGGTTGGGAGTTGATATATGAATTAAACGCTCTGACTGCTGGATAGTAACTAACTCTTTATTAAATAAACATTATTTATATTAGTAAAAGGGTGATACATACTTATGTATAGCTTACATACTACAGAGGGTTATGTTTTTCGAGAGTATGTATGTATGTATAATGGTTTGGCACGCTCTGCAGCCTGAACGGCTCGATGGATTTTAGCTTGAGAGGTATCGTTAGATTCGTAATTACCGTGAGAGTGACACTGGATATGTCAAAATAAAAAAAAACAAAATGGCGGATTTTAGGCGCCAAGAACATACAAATGTTTGGCACGCTCTGTAGTCTGAAGCCTTAGATGGAGTTTAGCTTGAGAGGTGTCGTTAGATTCGTAATTACCGTGAGATTGATACTGGGTATATCAAAATAAAAAATATACCTATAAGTGGTGGATTTTTGAGGCCGAATTAAAATGTTTGGCACGCTCTGCAGGCTGAACGGCTCGATGAATTTTAGCATCACAGATGTCGTTAGATTCGTATTCATTGTGAAAGTGACACCGGGTATAATTATTTTAAATCAGAACAGAACATAAGCTGGGAGTAATTCAACAATGTGATATTATAAGGTCAACATAAACGTAAAAAGGTACCATACTGTCGAATTAATATCGTTGTGGCGTCAGCACACCATAGGCTTTGTTTGTTCTAGCAGCACCATACGATAAAACGAAAAAGTGTAGTATATCTCAAGGTGCTTTAATGAAGGGATTTTACCCGTGTGTTATCCAAACTAACGCAGAACGTAGTTTGCCGGGCCAGCTAGTTCAATAATAAAACTAAAAATGATAAAATAAAAAACGGTAATTTAAAAAAATAAAAAAACCCGACTGCGTTTCTGTGTAATTTGTAAATTCAAAAACGATAAAACTAGAAAGTCGTCATACCCGATTGCAATTAAATTCAGAATCGCCGAAGTTGCTAATAAAATAAATTGTAGCAGTCGGGACCCATTCTAAAAATGGAGGTTTAGTGAATTGAGAGCACATACCTATATTATATTGCAGATTACTCCAATCTACTGACTTTCTAGAATGGGTCCCGACTGCTACAATTTATTTTCAACCAAAGGGAGGATCCTCCAACCAGGCAGGTGTTTTGCCTGGCGGGCTACGGCCCAACGGTTGATGTCGGCGGTTGTATTTATGCTAGTTGCGCGGTAAACTTGAAATGGTAAAACATTTATTTTAAACATACAAATCAATCTGTTGGCAACTATAGACCCATTGCTATTCTATCTGTTCTTGCAAAAGTCTTTGAAGCTCTTATATGCCCGATACTTTCATGGCATTTTTCCCAATTAATAATAGATGATCAGTATGGATTCATGAAGGGTAGATCTACAGCTGCTAATTTGGTAACATATGTTGAGACTATTGTTGAGTCTGTCGATGCAGGGATTCAAGTTGATGCAATCTACACTGACTTTAGCAAGGCATTTGACACAGTCAACCATGTATTCTCATTAAAAAACTAGAAATGTACGGTGTGTCAAGTGCTTTGCTACATTGGTTTGACTCATATTTGTCTGGACGAGTACTCAGAGTAGTGTTGAATGGTTGCAGTTCTAACTCTTATATCGCCACTTCCGGTATCCCCCAGGGATCCCATCTGGGACCATACCTTTTTATCTCTTTCATTAATGATACTTATAAATGTTTTAAGCATTCACATATCTTCTTGTTTGCGGACGACCTAAAAGCGGTTTCGGAGATAAGAAGTTATCCAGACTCGATTTTATTTCAGGATGAGTTGTGAGCAAAATAAAATGAGTTTGAATGTGAATAAATGCAAACATATTAAATATACCAGAAACAAAAACAAAAATGTGATACCTTCAACCTATAATCTGAGTGGCGTAGTTCTGGATGAAATTGAAATCATACGTGATCTGGGTGTCATATTCCACAAAAAACTCAGTTTTGTACAACATATTGATGAAATTGTGCTTAGAGGATCAAAAATGCTTGGATTTGTTATTAGAGAATGTAAAAACTTTAAGAAACCAGAAACAAAAATAATGATGTATAACTCCCTTGTAAGGAGTCACCTGGAGTACTGCAGCGTAGTGTGGTCACCAAGCTACAATGTACACAGTATTCGCCTTAAGAGATTACAGAAAAGATTCTTATGGCACTTGACATACAGATGCAACATGGGTAAAAAACTTAAATCATATATAATTCGGCTAAATAATTTTAAAATGAAATCTTTGCAAAAAAGAAGGGAAATGCTGGACTTGGTTTTCCTTAAAAAACTTATAACGGGTGCTATTGATTGTCCAAAGCTGCTTGTTAAGGTATCGTTCTATGTACCACGAAACCTCCCGAGAAGCATTAATAAAAAACTTTTTAATTTACCAAAAAGCCATACCAATTTAAGACAACATTGTCCACTATCTAGAATGTATAGAATGTATAAGGAACATGAAATGGATATTGACCTGAATGTAACATCTATACCTTCCCAAAAAAAAATCATCATAGGCAAATAAACCCTGTAAACAGATTTCCCAATAGTCGCTTATCTCCTGTCAGAGGCATCAGTTTGTCATTCTTACGGGTTTTGTGTGATGTTGCTAGCATGCTATATTATTATTATTATTTATTTTTCTCTCTGATAAGGGGAGATCGGCGCTTTGGACTTCTGGTTTGAGATAGTGGTTGATTAATTTGTGTTTAATAACCGTATATACACATACTTACTTACTTACCTCCCTCCGTATTTTCCTTACTGCGATAATTGCTTAAGGATTTTCTAAAATTAATAATTTTGTTTTTATAAAATGTAAAGGTGGTCCAGACTTCCAGAGTAAAGAGCATGTCTTGCAACAAATACATAGTGCCAACGAACACTGACTTATTGCATGATCTGTTCTGGATCCACCATTATGCTAACTTTGCTGTTACACACATACCATAGTGCATGCAGTGCTCTTCTATAAGTAATGGGGCACTTAGATATTTAGTGACAATGTATCTCTTTTGTTATTTTACCAGTGTACTCATTGTTGAAGAGCCAATTAAATAAATAAATAAAATCTGTTTTACATAAGATGAGATCACAAGTTAAATATTAGGTATAGGTTCAAGTCGTATTTACCGTGGGTCCCACACTAGGCAATGCCTGTATCGTGAGGCCCTGTGATGCCGTTACATATATCATCTATTCGCAGTTTATCAGAAAGAAAGAAAGAAAACAGATTTATTGCTACAGCCCAGATGCGCACACAAATTACACTACGAATTATATAAATTAATAAAAAAACTAAACTAAATGAGAGATGTTGGTTGCACATCGTAGATGCAACAAATAGGTTCCCACTCAGCATGATGCCATGTTAAGGCAAGCCGAAACACAGCGCTGGTTTTCAGTGAGAACCTTGAGCGACGTGAGGACGCGGAACTAGAAAATAAGAAAAGTAAATGAAATGTTAATAAATAGATACATACAAAATACTTTGACAAAAATAAATAAATACAGTGAATATAATATTATTATTACCATAGGTATCTTTTTATCTCGCTCACACTAACTGCTCCAGTCATAGTATAGCAACAGAGATTCTTATCTTGTGCTATATCTATAGCTATATTCCTATATTATCAGTTCACTTCGCTAGTGAGATTCTGGGTTTGCTCGACGTAGTGCATATGTAGCGCGCTAGATGTCGCTACAGAGTATTGCTGACGATTTTATAATTGTGTCCAGGAATGTGGGCGTATCGTTTGCCCGCGCGGAGATGGGAGCCCGCCTGGTGCAGTGCACGCTGGCGGCGGGCGAGCCCCCGGCGCACCTGGCCGCGCTGCTGCGGGCGCTGCGCCTGCCTCCAGACACCACGCACAACGCACAACACAAGGTACCACTACCGTGTTCATACATACATCAGCACCTGGCCGCGCTGCTGCGGGCGCTGCGCCTGCCTCCAGACACCACGCACAACGCACAACACAAGGTACCACTACCGTGTTCATACATACATCAGCACCTGGCCGCGCTGCTGCGGGCGCTGCGCCTGCCTCCAGACACCACGCACAACGCACAACACAAGGTACCACTACCGTGTTCATACATACATCAGCACCTGGCCGCGCTGCTGCGGGCGCTGCGCCTGCCTCCAGACACCACGCACAACGCACAACACAAGGTACCACTACCGTGTTCATACATACATCAGCACCTGGCCGCGCTGCTGCGGGCGCTGCGCCTGCCTCCAGACACCACGCACAACGCACAACACAAGGTACCACTACCGTGTTCATACATACATCAGCACCTGGCCGCGCTGCTGCGGGCGCTGCGCCTGCCTCCAGACACCACGCACAACGCACAACACAAGGTACCACTACCGTGTTCATACATACATCAGCACCTGGCCGCGCTGCTGCGGGCGCTGCGCCTGCCTCCAGACACCACGCACAACGCACAACACAAGGTACCACTACCGTGTTCATACATACATCAGCACCTGGCCGCGCTGCTGCGGGCGCTGCGCCTGCCTCCAGACACCACGCACAACGCACAACACAAGGTACCACTACCGTGTTCATACATACATCAGCACCTGGCCGCGCTGCTGCGGGCGCTGCGCCTGCCTCCAGACACCACGCACAACGCACAACACAAGGTACCACTACCGTGTTCATACATACATCAGCACCTGGCCGCGCTGCTGCGGGCGCTGCGCCTGCCTCCAGACACCACGCACAACGCACAACACAAGGTACCACTACCGTGTTCATACATACATCAGCACCTGGCCGCGCTGCTGCGGGCGCTGCGCCTGCCTCCAGACACCACGCACAACGCACAACACAAGGTACCACTACCGTGTTCATACATACATCAGCACCTGGCCGCGCTGCTGCGGGCGCTGCGCCTGCCTCCAGACACCACGCACAACGCACAACACAAGGTACCACTACCGTGTTCATACATACATCAGCACCTGGCCGCGCTGCTGCGGGCGCTGCGCCTGCCTCCAGACACCACGCACAACGCACAACACAAGGTACCACTACCGTGTTCATACATACATCAGCACCTGGCCGCGCTGCTGCGGGCGCTGCGCCTGCCTCCAGACACCACGCACAACGCACAACACAAGGTACCACTACCGTGTTCATACATACATCAGCACCTGGCCGCGCTGCTGCGGGCGCTGCGCCTGCCTCCAGACACCACGCACAACGCACAACACAAGGTACCACTACCGTGTTCATACATACATCAGCACCTGGCCGCGCTGCTGCGGGCGCTGCGCCTGCCTCCAGACACCACGCACAACGCACAACACAAGGTACCACTACCGTGTTCATACATACATCAGCACCTGGCCGCGCTGCTGCGAGCGCTGCGCCTGCCTCCAGACACCACGCACAACGCACAACACAAGGTACCACTACCGTGTTCATACATACATCAGCACCTGGCCGCGCTGCTGCGGGCGCTGCGCCTGCCTCCAGACACCACGCACAACGCACAACACAAGGTACCACTACCGTGTTCATACATACATCAGCACCTGGCCGCGCTGCTGCGGGCGCTGCGCCTGCCTCCAGACACCACGCACAACGCACAACACAAGGTACCACTACCGTGTTCATACATACATCAGCACCTGGCCGCGCTGCTGCGGGCGCTGCGCCTGCCTCCAGACACCACGCACAACGCACAACACAAGGTACCACTACCGTGTTCATACATACATCAGCACCTGGCCGCGCTGCTGCGGGCGCTGCGCCTGCCTCCAGACACCACGCACAACGCACAACACAAGGTACCACTACCGTGTTCATACATACATCAGCACCTGGCCGCGCTGCTGCGGGCGCTGCGCCTGCCTCCAGACACCACGCACAACGCACAACACAAGGTACCACTACCGTGTTCATACATACATCAGCACCTGGCCGCGCTGCTGCGGGCGCTGCGCCTGCCTCCAGACACCACGCACAACGCACAACACAAGGTACCACTACCGTGTTCATACATACATCAGCACCTGGCCGCGCTGCTGCGGGCGCTGCGCCTGCCTCCAGACACCACGCACAACGCACAACACAAGGTACCACTACCGTGTTCATACATACATCAGCACCTGGCCGCGCTGCTGCGGGCGCTGCGCCTGCCTCCAGACACCACGCACAACGCACAACACAAGGTACCACTACCGTGTTCATACATACATCAGCACCTGGCCGCGCTGCTGCGGGCGCTGCGCCTGCCTCCAGACACCACGCACAACGCACAACACAAGGTACCACTACCGTGTTCATACATACATCAGCACCTGGCCGCGCTGCTGCGGGCGCTGCGCCTGCCTCCAGACACCACGCACAACGCACAACACAAGGTACCACTACCGTGTTCATACATACATCAGCACCTGGCCGCGCTGCTGCGGGCGCTGCGCCTGCCTCCAGACACCACGCACAACGCACAACACAAGGTACCACTACCGTGTTCATACATACATCAGCACCTGGCCGCGCTGCTGCGGGCGCTGCGCCTGCCTCCAGACACCACGCACAACGCACAACACAAGGTACCACTACCGTGTTCATACATACATCAGCACCTGGCCGCGCTGCTGCGGGCGCTGCGCCTGCCTCCAGACACCACGCACAACGCACAACACAAGGTACCACTACCGTGTTCATACATACATCAGCACCTGGCCGCGCTGCTGCGGGCGCTGCGCCTGCCTCCAGACACCACGCACAACGCACAACACAAGGTACCACTACCGTGTTCATACATACATCAGCACCTGGCCGCGCTGCTGCGGGCGCTGCGCCTGCCTCCAGACACCACGCACAACGCACAACACAAGGTACCACTACCGTGTTCATACATACATCAGCACCTGGCCGCGCTGCTGCGGGCGCTGCGCCTGCCTCCAGACACCACGCACAACGCACAACACAAGGTACCACTACCGTGTTCATACATACATCAGCACCTGGCCGCGCTGCTGCGGGCGCTGCGCCTGCCTCCAGACACCACGCACAACGCACAACACAAGGTACCACTACCGTGTTCATACATACATCAGCACCTGGCCGCGCTGCTGCGGGCGCTGCGCCTGCCTCCAGACACCACGCACAACGCACAACACAAGGTACCACTACCGTGTTCATACATACATCAGCACCTGGCCGCGCTGCTGCGGGCGCTGCGCCTGCCTCCAGACACCACGCACAACGCACAACACAAGGTACCACTACCGTGTTCATACATACATCAGCACCTGGCCGCGCTGCTGCGGGCGCTGCGCCTGCCTCCAGACACCACGCACAACGCACAACACAAGGTACCACTACCGTGTTCATACATACATCAGCACCTGGCCGCGCTGCTGCGGGCGCTGCGCCTGCCTCCAGACACCACGCACAACGCACAACACAAGGTACCACTACCGTGTTCATACATACATCAGCACCTGGCCGCGCTGCTGCGGGCGCTGCGCCTGCCTCCAGACACCACGCACAACGCACAACACAAGGTACCACTACCGTGTTCATACATACATCAGCACCTGGCCGCGCTGCTGCGGGCGCTGCGCCTGCCTCCAGACACCACGCACAACGCACAACACAAGGTACCACTACCGTGTTCATACATACATCAGCACCTGGCCGCGCTGCTGCGGGCGCTGCGCCTGCCTCCAGACACCACGCACAACGCACAACACAAGGTACCACTACCGTGTTCATACATACATCAGCACCTGGCCGCGCTGCTGCGGGCGCTGCGCCTGCCTCCAGACACCACGCACAACGCACAACACAAGGTACCACTACCGTGTTCATACATACATCAGCACCTGGCCGCGCTGCTGCGGGCGCTGCGCCTGCCTCCAGACACCACGCACAACGCACAACACAAGGTACCACTACCGTGTTCATACATACATCAGCACCTGGCCGCGCTGCTGCGGGCGCTGCGCCTGCCTCCAGACACCACGCACAACGCACAACACAAGGTACCACTACCGTGTTCATACATACATCAGCACCTGGCCGCGCTGCTGCGGGCGCTGCGCCTGCCTCCAGACACCACGCACAACGCACAACACAAGGTACCACTACCGTGTTCATACATACATCAGCACCTGGCCGCGCTGCTGCGGGCGCTGCGCCTGCCTCCAGACACCACGCACAACGCACAACACAAGGTACCACTACCGTGTTCATACATACATCAGCACCTGGCCGCGCTGCTGCGGGCGCTGCGCCTGCCTCCAGACACCACGCACAACGCACAACACAAGGTACCACTACCGTGTTCATACATACATCAGCACCTGGCCGCGCTGCTGCGGGCGCTGCGCCTGCCTCCAGACACCACGCACAACGCACAACACAAGGTACCACTACCGTGTTCATACATACATCAGCACCTGGCCGCGCTGCTGCGGGCGCTGCGCCTGCCTCCAGACACCACGCACAACGCACAACACAAGGTACCACTACCGTGTTCATACATTGTCCCACTGCTGGGCACGGCTCTACTCTCAGTACGAGAGGGATTAGGCTGTAGTCCGCCACGCTAGCCTACTGCGGGTTGGCAGACTTCACACGCCGTCAAGAAAATCTCTCAGGCATGCAGGTTTCCTCACGATGTTTCCCTTCACCGTTTAAGCGCGTGATAATTAATTATTAATACGCCCATGACTTCGAAAAGACAGAGGTGCGTGCCTTGGATTCGAACTCGAGACCTTTGACTTGGCAGTCCAATGGTCATATCACAAGGCTATCACTGCACTTACTACATACAGTTTGTTCGAAATAAGTAAGCCGATCGAAAGTAGTCTGCAAGTCGCTGCGCAGTAGTCATTTTTACGACAAAATCAGTAGCGCGCATGCGTGGTAATGGCGCGAGGGGCGGGGTCAGCGCCTCTTGTCTGTTTCACTCAATGTTTAATGTATAATTCTGTCTCGCTCCCCCAGTGCAAGTACACAGTCAGTGCCAAAAGTGCTACGCGTTGTTTTTATTTTGACGTTATTGTTGTTTAGTTTTTGGATATTGTTTTTGTGATTTCTCATTGCTAATGCATTATTGAGGTTTGTCCTTGTTTCTTTTTGATGAAAAATGCCTAAACGCAACACTGTTTTGCAAATCTGTGGACTATTTAAAATTTAAATGACAATTTAATAATTTTGTGAAAATTCTAGTATGGATTTTATCAATAAAGCAATCCAGCAATATTACACGTAGTGTTAACAAACGAGACTGCCAACCCACAGTATCTAGCATACTGCGGGTTGGCAGTCTTCACACGCCATCGAGAAAATCTCTCAAGCATGCAGGTTTCCTCACGATGTTTTCCTTCACCGTTTAAGCGCGTGGTGGACTATAGCCTAATCCCTCTTAGTCTGAGAGGAGACCCGTGCCCAGCAGTGGGACAATATATGGGTTGATGATGTGATGATAATGATGATGATTTATTTTACATAACATAATATCCCTATTACAGATCAGTTCCCTCCTGGCTGAGCGTGCTGCGGAGTCCTGCGGCGCCTCATCCCCGAGCACTCCTCCCTCCCAACGAGCAATCGCCAGCTAATCACCACATCACCACCTAATGGATAACTTAATCTAACTATTATTAAAAACGGTGATAAACTTCCAGTGGTGAAAGAATTCATGAAAATAAGTTTAACTATGAAACCAACCCTGAAATATCTAAATCAAATCAAATGTTTCTATTTCAAACTAGCTTTCCGCTCGCGGCTTCGCCCGCGTGGAATAAACGTTTCTTGTCATTTTGTGGGTGAATGTGGGTGTACATTAATACACCTCTGCCTAATCCTTCGGGGAATGCAGCAGGATGGTATGTTAAACGATTTTGGCTATGCGGCAGTATTCAGATGCGTGCAGTTATTTCGAACAAACTCTAACCCGATTCACGTAATTAAAACCGTAGCGATGTCGCAGTGACTTAATCGTTGAAACAGTTTTCCAGTGTTATGTGAATACTGTGAAGCCAAAGTTTTAGAACAATTCTCGCCCGACGAACATGTGTGAATACGGTACAACGATTTTTAATAGGACGACTTCTAAATCGGTCTGATCGACGGATATGAATAGGAAAACTGTTTCTACGATTAAGGCGCTGCGACATCGCTACGGTTTTAATTACGTGAATCAGGCTATATAGTAGCCTGATTCACGCACGGCTACACATCAAGCTATATAAAACCAGTATAAGCTGGCCTTCAATAGTGCGGATAACCTTTACGATGGGAGGTCAGTCTAAACTGGTTTTTATAGCTTGATGTGTAGCCGTGGGTACGACGAACATAACATAACATACCATCACGCCTGTATTTCCCGAAGGGTTAGGCAGAGGTGTACTAATGTACACCCACATTTCGCCGGTATGTTTAGGTCCCACGTAATAGGGGGCGAGCCTATTGCCATTAACCGGGCACAAATCCAGACTCCGAGCTGCTACTGGGAATTTCATAGAAAAACGCAATAACACTTTGCTCGACCTGGGGATCGAACCCAGGACCTCTATCGTAGCAGTCGCGCTTAGGACCACTAGACTAATGAGGCAGTCTATGTACGACGAATGTTATTGAAATTGTGTGTGTTACGCCTATGCAAAGTTACTTCGGCTTGAAAAGTATGAAATGTCAAACGGTACTTCTTAGATTAGATGGACTATAGTTAGTATTTTTGTTATGTTTTAGGGTTGGTCCTTATAGTAAAAGAATACTTTCATGAAATATGTGACCATGTATATGTTAAGATGAGTCTCCTAATAGATAATATTATTTTATAAATGGCTCAATTATGTTGAGTTGTTTTAACTCATATTTGAACTTAAGGCTAAGCGTTCAGCCTTGAGCACCTGCATTTTGTTTATCTTTCGCCAATTGTTCGGTTATAACACATTCTAGGTACATGGCAGTAGAAATCGCGACATCAACAATAACTTATTCACAATTGAGTATTCAAACTTTTTCATAAAAACCGTTATCGTAGAAAATTTTGGTGACAAAATAGAGCATTCAGCCAAAATCGACCACTTACACTACTTTCTACTACGGTGTCATTTTTTAAGAAAACGTTTTAATACTCAATTGTGTATAAGTTATTGTCAATGTTGCAATTTGTACTGCCATGTACGCACGGCTACACATCAAGCTATACAAATCTAGAATAGGCTGGCCTTAAATTTACGGAAAACTTTTACAATGGGAGCTCACCAGTATAAGCTGGCCTTCAATAGTGCGGATAACCTTTACAATGGGAGCTCTGTCTAAACTGGATTTGTATAGCTTTATGTGTAGCCGTGTGTACCTAGAATGAGTTATAGACGAACGATTTGCGAAAAAAACTAAAAAAAATTGGTGCCCAAAGCTGAACGATTAATCTTAAGATGAGCCTCCGAATATAATTATTATTATTTTGTAAATGGAGTTACTCACTAATTTTTAGCTGTTTAGCTCTTAATTGAACTTAGACATACCCAATCATTTTTTGTCCCACTGCTGGGCACGGATCGCCTCTCACAATGAGAGGGATTATAGTTTTAAATATATTTTTTTCTAATAAAATAGTAACCGATTTAGTTCAAAATAATTAATAAAATCATTAACAATAGTTATATGTGGCTAAATTGTAACTGCACTGATCAACAGATCTGCAAGACAGTCAGACCGTGGGTTGGTGGTTATTTAACTAAATTTGTTGGGTGACGCCTTTGTTGAATACAAAACTTCATTTAAATTCCCGCTCAAATGTACATTAATTTATTTTCCATTTTGTTAGTTACGAAAATGTGAAATGAATGTTTTATTTAAAAAATATAGAATGGAAGGCTTTTGAAAATGTTACTTTAAAAAGTCGTTCTTTTTTTGTAATTTAAATTATCTCGAGTGAATGAATTTTCTATAGTGCGATAAACTTATCTGATACGGCTGTTATTTAAGGCTGATTGCCGAATACATACCAATTTTAGGCATACCTACAATTGGTATGTACACACGGCTACACACCAAGTTATACAAATATGGTTGAGACTGAACTCCCATTGTGAACGCTTTCGGATTGTATAGCTGGACGGATTTGTATAGCTTGATGCGTAGCCGTGAGTACATCGCTTTTCTTCACGTATATAAACAGATAATGGTCATCATTCAGAAAAGCTTGTCGTACTATTTAGTTTATTAAAAATCAGACATCGATTACCGACAAATCGGATGGCTTTTAGAATTAAGACTTTATTGTAAGAGTTTAAACGACCATTCATAGACAATGTCATTTATTTTTTGTTTGGATATTGAGTGAATATCGTTTGGACTCGGAAAATATTTTGTTAATATTGTTAGGATATTAAGTAAACGTTTTTGAATTAAATAAAGAATATTTTGAATTAATTTTATTAGTTTCATCTTGAGATGCATTAACTATTTTTTTAATTTACACTATGTTGTCTAGCCGCGGTCTTCGTTCGAGAACTCGCTTGCTCCAGTGTTTGTCAGTTCTCCGACAGATGTGGTTGGCCCATTGCCACTTCATCTTGCTAATCCTTTGAGCTATGTCGATAACTTTAGTTCTCTGACGGATAATTTCATAGCGAGGTGCATAAAATTGTCGAAATAAAAAAAAATAGTAACAAAAGTTATTATTTATTTTTGTTCCGCAGTAACAAACTCATTTTTTTAGGTATAATCTTGTATATCTAGAATTTAAACATAATAGTAATTATTAGCTACAAAATAAAACTTAATTTTAGATTTTATTGCTTTACGCTCGCTCCATATTATATGGTATCTATGGGGGAATTATTCAGTACATAGTCATTGTGTAATGTCAAAGATATAAATTTTAGCGAGATAGCGACGAAAAAATTCGGCCTCAGACAGGCTTCGAACCTGCATCCCTCGATTAGAAACTTTTGTTAAAATACAGTATGATCTCTGCTTAGTTGACAGTAGCATAATCCTATCCTACTAATCCTACTTCCTACTAATATTATAAATGTGAAAGTTTGTGAGGATGGATGGATGTTTGTTACTCTCACGCAAAAACTGCTGAACGGATTTTGATGAAACTTTACAGTATTATTGTTTATACATCAGAATAACATATAGGCTTGAAATTATAACGATATTTTGGGAAATTCCCACGGGATTGGGGAAAAACTATTCCACGCGGACGAAGTCGCGGGCAAAAGCTAGTCAGTCTATAATGTTCCCACTACTGGGACACATGCCTCCTTTCGGTGAGAGGGAGAGGGCCGTAATCCACCACGCGGGCCCAGTGGGTTGCGATGGCGTGTTTACCGCAAAAAAAAATATATTTGAGAATATTTGCATTAATGCCAAAAAAAAAAAACAAAATTAACTAAACTTCCTCCTAGCCTTTCTCTATGGTGTATAGTTTGGTGTGCGTTCGCGCAGCGGAATGTTGTTGAATTTAAAGATTTTAATTATGCAGATATTTAGTGTATGACGTCGTATAATTGTGTATGGTAAAAAAAAATTTGTGCACGCAGCCATTGTAGAGAAATTCATCAAAAACTGATTCCGCTGGGCGAACGTTGTCCTGGCGGAACTTTTTTTAATCCATAAACTTTAGAAGAAAAAAGATGTGTCCAATAATTAGTGTGTATTTGTGTGTAATTGTGTTTGTATGAATAACATTAGTGCATGCATAAACTTCGGAGAAATTCAAGTTTCCGCTACGCGAACGTTTGGCCATTAGCTAGTTTTCATATAAAGCGCTTACATAGAGAGCTGTAGATTTTTACATACATTGTTTTGAATTTGTTTATATTTGTTTAAAAAACAGATTTAGAAAAAAACGTAGGGCTTAAAAGATAAAAATATAAACGTAAAATACGCTTATTAGGTCTTAGTTCTTAAAGTATGCACTTTGGGGTCTAGATTGTCACGTTTATACAAACCTTGTAAGTGTCTGCAACATGTTGCCAAGTATCAATGATGTTCCGTTAGTAATTAAAGAGTTATAGGACAATTTACCATGAATAGATCACTGTTTACAAAGCAGTCAAATATAACGACGTTCTAAAGGCATTGCATGGTAAAATGTATGCCAATAATTAGTGTATTCATTCAACTATTCACATGCAAAATTTCATGTCATTAAATTCAGTAATTAAAGAAAAACAATTATAATACTGACGAAGCATCGAAAACCTACATAACCCGACCAAGTTCAGATGGCTACAAAAAAGCGGCCGTACCATATATCTATGAAACGTTCTTAACCTTCCAATATAGTATTTATTAATATGGTACAGTAGCGTACACAAGCGTTAGGAAAAAAATAATAAAAATTAATTTTAATAAATTATAAAATTAATAAATTAGATTAAATTATTAGATTTGTTTGATCCACTATACTTGCAAAGGGGAACGCTCGTGCATGCCTAGTCCATTGGTTAAATAGTGTAGTAATAAGCTACAATATGATAAATATTTACCTAAACAGTAGTAGGTACTTACATGTGGTAATTATTTAATTTCCCTAAGGGGTCTATAGTTAGAATCCTGATCCGTGAAATCTTCAATAGAAATTAGCTGTATGAATTTTATTTGTCTTATAATATATCTAGATTATATCTCAAGTCTCAAGCGCATACTTAAATAAAGTACCTACGTAAATAGTACCTACTTTCTGTCATAGTCAAATACATTTTAAAAAGTAGGTGTACAAAAATAAATGACCTTATATCGAAACAACAATTGTGTTATCACCTATACCAATTCAATACCGGTATTATACTGTAAATTTTGGGATGTTACCTAAATATATTGCACGGCCGCTTTTTTGTAGCTATCCGAACTTGGTCGGGTTATGTAGGTTTTCGATGCTTCGTCAGTATTATAATTGTTTTTCTTTAATTACTGAATTTAATGACATGAAATTTTGCATGTGAATAGTTGAATGAATACACTAATTATTGGCATACATTTTACCATGCAATGCCTTTAGAACGTCGTGATATTTGACTGCTTTGTAAACAGTGATCTATTCATGGTAAATTGTCCTATAACTCTTTAATTACTAACGGAACATCATTGATACTTGGCAACATGTTGCAGACACTTACAAGGTTTGTATAAACGTGACAATCTAGACCCCAAAGTGCATACTTTAAGAACTAAGACCTAATAAGCGTATTTTACGTTTATATTTTTATCTTTTAAGCCCTACGTTTTTTTCTAAATCTGTTTTTTAAACAAATATAAACAAATTCAAAACAATGTATGTAAAAATCTACAGCTCTCTATGTAAGCGCTTTATATGAAAACTAGCTAATGGCCAAACGTTCGCGTAGCGGAAACTTGAATTTCTCCGAAGTTTATGCATGCACTAATGTTATTCATACATACACAATTACACACAAATACACACTAATTATTGGACACATCTTTTTTCTTCTAAAGTTTATGGATTAAAAAAAGTTCCGCCAGGACAACGTTCGCCCAGCGGAATCAGTTTTTGATGAATTTCTCCACAATGGCTGCGTGCACAAATTTTTTTTTACCATACACAATTATACGACGTCATACACTAAATATCTGCATAATTAAAATCTTTAAATTCAACAACATTCCGCTGCGCGAACGCACACTATAGTTTGTTCGAAATAACTAAACTTGACTGAAGTTGCATGAAGAGATTAATGAATGTAGATGAAGCGCAAGTAGTGTGCCAGGATCGTAGCAAGTGGAAATCTAGTCTCTGTCCACCCACATGGGAGAGAGTCGAGACAATTATGTACAATTTGTTCGAAATAAGTAAGCCGATCGGAAGTAGTCTGCAAGTCGCTGCGCAGTAGTCATTTTTACGTCAAAATCAGTAGCGCGCATGCGTGGTAATGGCGCGAGGGGCGGGGTCAGCGCCTCTTCGCTGTTTCACTCAATCCTTAGTATTTGATGTATAATTAATAATTCTGTCTCGCTCCCCCAGTGCAAGTACACAGTCAGTGCCAAAAGTGCTACGCGTTGTTTTTATTTTGACGTTATTGTTGTTTAGATCTTGGATATTGTTTTTGTTATTTCTCATTGCTAATGTATTATTGTGGTTTGTCCTTTTTTCTTTTTGCCTAAAATGCCTAAACGCAACACTGTTTTGCAAATCTGTGGACTATTTAAAATTTAAATGACAATTTAATGATTGTATCAATAAAGCAATCCAGCAATATTACACGTAATAATAACAAATTATTTATCTTATTTTCGAAATTATTTGAATATGTTTCCGAACGCTAACACTTTATTACGCGACTGTAACTGTGTGGCCCCAGAAAACGGCTAACTTCCGATCGGCTTACTTATTTCGAACAAACTGTATGTCTGAAGCTGTCCGAAAGTGGTTTAGCAGACTTAAGCCTTTTTTTTGCACAGACTTTCTATTTAAAATTTACAACTGTAACAGTTCCTAACAACTTAAGACAAGCAGCTATATCCAACCAATTGCAAAACACGTTCTTAATGTTTTACTAATTGCAATTTTGATTAAGCATATGTGTCTATACTTCTAAAATACTATCTCGCCCTGAAGCAATGGATGCTGTATCATTTTCAGAAACTACAGACACCGTTACTCTATCTGAAGACACAGACTCAGCGACCTCCGGAATCTTCTTTTTTATTTTCTTAGGTACTGGCTTATCCAATTTACTAAGAGCTTCAGCTAACATTCCATGGAAATTCCTCACTTTTGGCTTGTAATATTTATTTTTAATTGGCTCTAAAACTTTCTCTAATGGAGTTGTTCCTAGTAAATGTGCTAATGGATTAGTCGTCACCAATTTAGTACCATCAGCTAATTTTATAGTATTACGGTTGCCTTCAGGCAACTGTATCTGTTGTTCTGGTCTGTGGTTCTGATCATTTGATGTTTTCAAAACCTCATTTACTTTGACAATTTTGTAAAATGGTGCCTCCGGTAATAGATGAGCGATTCTAATGTCCTTGTATTCCGCTGGGAGTTTTGGTATCACGATTTTATGTGGTATTGGAGTTGGTTTTGGTGTTTCTTCTGTACCTTCCAGCATTACTTCTTCTGCTACTTCTGGAATAGAGTCATTCCTATCCATATCGTCATCGTAATTATTGTAATCATTAACTGGACTGTCTTCATTGTACAAAGTGACTTGTTGAACCATTCTAATGCTTGCTATAGTTTTCTCATAATTGCCTGCTTTAAATTTCACAGGCATGGCTAATTTTACCAATGAAGGGGTTGGTTTCACTTCAAATTTGGTCATTTTTATTAAAGGTTCTCTGAACTGGCCTTTGACGATACTACAAGTAACAGCATTCTCAATTTGTGTATCAGATTTACTATCTCCATCTGGCATAAAATTCTCAATAAACTTTTGAACGGATAATCCATTCTCTACTGCAGTAATAGTAGCCGTTGACATAGTTTCTACGCATTCAACCTTCTTGATAGTTCTTCTAAATCTCTCAGACATAGGCAAATCATCTGCAAGGCTCCCACCAGTCTTCCGTTTTTCAATCAAATGTTTTAATGTTTCTGTTAATTTTGATGTAGAATGATCATTAGCTATATGCGTATTCAGCTTCTCCTTGCTCCGAAAGACTTTAGAACATTTAATACACTTCTTATAGTCTTTCTTTGAATGCAAACTGATATGGTGATTATAATTCTGATATGTATAACAGTATTTATTGCAAATATTACATGTAAACCTCTTTTTGTTAATACTTGTTAACAGTTTCTTTGAACGTCGGTTGCGGATGATTTTGGGTATAAATTTTTGGTTTCTTTTCTTAACAACCAACAGCGGTTCATCATCATCTGATGATTCTAGAGATATAGTCTGTTCTATGTTTGCTTTAATAACCTTTGGTGCTCTTTTACGTTTTAAAGTTGGCTTTGGTGCTGCTTCTATCTCTGTTTGATTACCTTCTGTCTCTGTAACACTCATTTCTGAGTTTATATTTAATAGCTCAATGTTTGAATCATCCGGTTTTTCGACAGTAGGTTGTTTCTTCTGAGCTTCAATTTGATCAGCATAAATGCTTTTTGGTATGAATGGCTTCTCAGATTTCTTATCAGTGAAATATACATGGTAATTCTCATCAAATTCAACAAAACCAACGCTGTCATGCTTGAGTTTTATATGTAGAGTAAATTTCTTGCGCACACGGAACTTTGTATTGCAAATCTTGCAAGTGTATGGTTCTATATCCTTGTGCCTACTGAAAAAATGGCCGAATAGCTTCTGAGGATGCTTGAATGGTGTTTTGCAGTAAATACAGAGATATTTATACAAATGAAGCTCTGGTTTATGGGATCTATCAATATGTTTCTGCAGTGCCACATTCCCAACACATTGTTTCCAACAGAAAGTGCATGCTTTTAGTTCGACAGATAGTGGATGCTCTGTAGACTGATGCTCGGATAACTCATACATTGAACTAAAGCTTTTGAAGCAGGTAAAACATTTAATGGCTTTACAATTTTTCTTATGCAACACGTAGGAATATCTATTGAAAACAAGATGACAATCTGGACATATCACATTCTTTGACGATTTAAAAGACTTATTGCAAATCTTCAGGTGGCGATGTAGGTAATATTTCTTCTTATACACATTGGAACAGTCATTGCAAACGAAAACCTTACAATTGTCAGATTTCGCATGATCTAAGTACTCCGCAATGTAAGACGTTGAGTAATCACATCCAACACACATGTAAATGGTTTCAATATCAACAGACTGCAATACTGTCTCTGCTTTGATTTTCATAGCAGCAGATAGGTAGGGAAAATAACCTTGTAACATAATCCCATTTGTGTTATTGTTATGATTTTTAAAATCATGCTTCCTCAAATCAGTAACATGAATAAAGGTCTCGTTACACTGTGTACAACAATATTCAGACTTTTTGAAGGTCTTGTGACTTCTCTGATGAGCCCTAGCGTCGTCGGGATCCACAAAAGCGCGTAAGCAGTGAACACAATAGTTTAAAGTAACAATGTGTTTATCGCGTAAATGCTCAGCGTATTTTATCAAATCAGAGTACGTTGACGAGCAAAACTGACAGAATTTCACATTGGAGTCTGTTATTTTGTGTATTTGATGCAAATGTATTGTTAAATCTTCAGGATCTAAGAATTCAGCTTGACATATCGTGCAAGTTGTGTCGGCGTCGGCATTGAAGTCGTATTCCTCGTCCAATAACTCTATCTGTATGTCATTATGGTCCGAAGCAGACATTGTTGCTGTTTAAAATCACCATTTGATAATTAAAATACGACTTTGCTTATTTTCATAGTCAGCCTGCTCAATCAAATCAAACACTAGAGATGGGTAGCTCGCGAATGAGAGATAAGAATGAGCTAGCTCTTTGTTTCCAATCTAGCTCTCACTCACTCACTCGCTGAGAGACTAGCTCTCCGGCTCAATTAGTTCAATGAATCTTCATTGTAAATCGATCTTTATTTTTGTGGAGACAAAGTAAAAAGTGCTTTATCATATTTACATATCTAGCTCTTCGCATCAATCAGCTCAGTGGTTCTTCATTGTAAATTGATCTTTATTTTTATGGAGACAAAGTTGAAAATGCTTTATCATATTTACAGATCTAGCTCTCGGTCTCAATTAGCTCAATGGATCTTCAATGTAAATTGATCTTTATATTAATAGAGACAAAGTAGGAAATGCTTTATCATATTTACATATCTAGCTCTCCTGATCAATTAGTTCAATGGATCTTCATTGTAAATTGATCTTTATTTTTATCGAAACAAAGTAGCAAATGCTTTGTCATATTTACATATCTAGCTCTCCGGATCAGTTAGCTCAATGGATCTTTAATGTAAATTGATCTTTATTTTAATGGAGACCAAGTAGAAAATGCTTAAGCATATTTACATATCTAGCTCGCTGATCGCTCACATGTTGTAATGAAAGGGTATGTAAGTATATCTCTCGCTCACCGAATAACTCATTGGCTCAGGATTCCATTTGAGCTAAATGAGCTAAAGAGCTAAAAGAATGATATATCTCTTTTGATTGAAAGAGCTATATCTCTCTTTTCTTTTCATTGAGCTATTTCTCGCATCTCTATCAAACACACACAAGTGACACAAGTAAAGTACACAACTAGTGGTGTGCGGTATCGATTATTAAAATAATTGTTATCAATCGATTAATATTTAGATAATCGATAATAATCAATTATTTCTATATAACACTTTAAGTTATGCTAAGCCTATTTGCTAAGGAAATCCCATTCACCGGTAAGGGTTTCTACCCGGTAAATTCCCAGGTAGATTGAATTTTGGGTAAAAAGCGGGTAAATACCCAGGTAAATACCGTGAAGGTGGGTATTTATTTTCTTAATGCTAATTGGAAATTGATTTCTGTTTGACGTTTAGTTTTTAATATTGGTTTTCATTTTTAAACAAGTGATTAAGTTCGGTATTTGATGATTCATTTCAAAATTGTTTATTTTCATAAATAAGTGATTTAGTTCTTTGTTTGATGATTCATTTAAATATTGTTAATTTCTTTAATTATTAAAACTGATTAAGTTCTAATTGATGTTAATTTTAAATATTGTTTTTTTTTATATAAATTTATCATTGAGGTCTATTTGATGCTTAATTTCTACATGTAAATGTTTTTTGTTAATAAGTTGTTGTTCTGTTTGATCTTTAACTTAAATATTGTTTGTTTATTTAATATTTAAGTGATTAAGTTGTCTTTTCAACTTTTGTTTAATACAATTTGAAGAATGTTTGATTTTAGACTCGTAATCTAATGAAAATCGATTAATGAGCGATAACATTAGTTCGCATAATCGAATAATCAATTAGTAAAATAATCGATTCGGCACACCGCTATTATACACAACCAACCAAACCAAAGAGAAGCAACAGTTGACAAGACATTATACCACGGACAAAACAAATGAAAATGATCTGTCAAAGTGACATTTAATTTACTAATTTCTGTGATGTTAATCGCCTAAAGAATAATTTGTCAAAGAAAATCGGTTATTAAAACTTTAATAAATAAAGCTCTCAGCCTGACTGAAATCGATGTGTACTTATGTACTAACGGTTATGCGTATCATCCGAAAATGTGTAGTATAGAAAGAATACTAGTAGCTAAATGTAATAGGTAGCATTTTTAGCAAATTTGACTTCATTAGCTGTTGGCTACCACCCTGGTATACCGTTGCCGGACGTTGTTGGACCGGCGGGTCCCGCCGACATCCTGAGTGAGTGAAGTTCTAAAAAGAGAGAAGAGAATGAAATCTTTTGAGAGAATGAGGACAGGGACAGGGTTATAGTAGTGTATGCCTTTTTTCTGTCACGACTCCATGTTCCAGTCTTGCTTGTTTTAAACTTCGTTCGTTCGGCAACAAACTTGAAATACTTGAATACAGTGGCGGCGTAAGGCGTGGGCGACGTGGGCCACCGCCTACGGCCTCGCGACCCAGGGGGCCTCGCGCCCCGAAAATTTATGAGAGAGAGCGCAGAGGCAGAGGGCCCCGAAAAATTTATGAGAGAGAGGGTAGAGGCAGGGGGCCCCGCAAAATGAATCTTGCCACATCAAATTTCGGTCTTACACTGCCACTGCTTGAATAGCTTGCTTCATCTTTCTTAGACCCGGTTTGCCCTTTCCATGAATCAATACAAGAGCCCAACAAAACGTATTCAATGAAATTTTATTGGAGTAAAATGATAACTCTGTTAATACCCTCACTCACTTCCTTATACGCAGTAGGTATGTACTACAAATAAGTAAATGCAGAGTATTACCGTGAGAGTGACACTGGGTATATCAATATAAAAAAAAACGAAATGGCGGATTTTAGGCGCCAAGTACATACCTACAAATGTTTGGCACGCTCTGTCGTTTTTGCATTTTCAAATTACCCAAAAACGCAGTCGGGTTTTTTAGTTTTTCATTACCAACCTCATTGGTTTAATGGTTGCAAGAGTACCCGCTACTCGAGAGGCTAAATGGTGTAATCTCACGATAAAAACAAAACAAATAAGATTTTTGTACAACGAGGGATAAGCATAATATTTTAGAAACTATAGCTTCAGATAAATAAAACATACAGATAAATACAATACCTACAACACTTTGTATCTAAATGAAAAAAAAAACTATACCTACTTATTTTTTATTATTTTTTAGCATTAAATATTGCGAAATTTTCAAGTGCCAACGTCGCCTCAAGACGTAGAAGGTGGAAGAGAAATTCGACATCACAGGCAGTGGTCTCGGTAGCTTAGTTGGTAAAGCGTCTGGTGTACTTAACCAGAGGGACGCAGGTTCAAACCCTGCCTGAGATCGAATTTTTCTTTCACTAGAAATTTTCTTTAATTAGAAAATTCATTTCTTTGTGAAAATTTCGCAATATTTAATGCTAAAAAATAATAAAAAATAAGCATAATACGGTAAGGCAACATCGTTCGACATTGAACTACCTGTAAAGGCAGTCGTGTTGGTTGAAAGACATAGTAATGTCTTCAATAGATGGTGCCGACGTCGCCTCAAGACGTAGAAGGTGGAAGAGAAATTCGACATCACAGGCAGTGGTCTCGGTAGCTTAGTTGGTAAAGCGTCTGGTGTACTTAACCAGAGGGACGCAGGTTCAAACCCTGCCTGAGATCGAATTTTTCTTTCACTAGAAATTTTCTTTAATTAGAAAATTCATTTCTTTGTGAAAATTTCGCAATATTTAATGCTAAAAAATAATAAAAAATAAGCATAATACGGTAAGGCAACATCGTTCGACATTGAACTACCTGTAAAGGCAGTCGTGTTGGTTGAAAGACATAGTAATGTCTTCAATAGATGGTGCCGACGTCGCCTCAAGACGTAGAAGGTGGAAGAGAAATTCGACATCACAGGCAGTGGTCTCGGTAGCTTAGTTGGTAAAGCGTCTGGTGTACTTAACCAGAGGGACGCAGGTTCAAACCCTGCCTGAGATCGAATTTTTCTTTCACTAGAAATTTTCTTTAATTAGAAAATTCATTTCTTTGTGAAAATTTCGCTATACCTACTTATCACGCACGTCCACTATTGGGTTTTTCCATTAGGATCTTCAATTTATTGTATTTGTAGCTGCTCAATGATAATGGGTATGCCCCATTGCATAACGATTGTTGTAAGTTATTTTTATAATAATCAGGACAACGGTTATCCTCTACAGTGTTTAAGGAAGGTCGTTTGCACGTATGCATGTACGCGTCAAGCTATACAAATCCAGTTTACACTGGCCTCTTATCGTATAGAAAGCTTATACGATACGAGATCAGCTTAAACTGGTTTTGTATAGCTTGTTATTTAACAACGTAGAAAGTATTTAGTGTGTAGGATTCTCATCCATCGATATTTTAAATAAATAATTTATTATTATTATATTATTGACCGCCTCATCAGTCTAGTGGTCCTAAGCGCGAATGCTACGCTAGAGGTCCTGGGTTCGATCCCCAGGTCGAGCAAAGTGTTATTGAGTTTTTCTATGAAATTCCCAGTAGCAGCTCGGAGTCTGGATTTGTGCCCGGTTAGTGGCAATAGGCTCACCCCCTATTACATGGGACCTAAACATACCGGCGAAATGTAGGTGTACTTTAGTACACCTCTGCCTAACCTTCGGGGAATACAGGCGGATGGTATGTTATTATTTACCGCCGCGCAAATGGCGTATCATGGGTATCAGTCGCCCAGGGCGGAAGAAAATTTCGCCACCTCCATAATTAAGTATTTCAATTTGAAAGATCAAAACTTACAGCAATTCTAAAGACCTTTACAGCAAGAACAATCAATCAATATAAAATTTTGTTTTATGAAATTTTGCCGCCCCCTTACTGTGCTGCCCAGGACGTGCCGCCCCTGACGCCCACACTATGCTAACCCCACAGATATAGGAAATATATTTCTATGGCTAACCCACTAGAGGCGCCGTGCCAGAACAATTACCCACCGCTTGAAAAGAGCAGCGACAAAATTAAATAACTTGTTCTGTCACAAAATAAAAAAGTTTCTAGTTTTATTAATACTTTTTTTTATTCTATTCTATGAAGGCGATATTATAATCACACGTTTAATTAAAAAGAATTCTATGCAAGACATGTGTTACCTATTTGGTAACATTCACTGTACGTTTGGTGTTAAATAGTAAATATTTGATCATTGCGTGGTAGCGGTTAAGATTATTAACCTTCACCCTTCGGTGAAGTCGATTCCATTCCTATCTGAGATAAATATTTGTGTCTTTCACTTTCAGGGTAATATTTGTTACGAGTCTAACCCCGCGGTCCCACTAACGACAAAACATGTTGCAAACAGCTACATATCCCAATCATTATTTGAGAGTTAGATAGATGTTTGCAACCAGGTAGGTGAGCTAAATAAAATAACCATCCAATGGATCAAAGGACACAGCAACTCCCGAGGCAACGATGCAGCGGATGAGCTTGCCAGACGGGGATCAGCCGCAGGGGCTGTGGGTCCTGAACCTATAGTACCTTTCCCCTTCGGCCAGATACGCACCTTGGTAAGAAGAAAACGGACTAGGGATAGACACAACGACTACTGGACAAACCACTGTGAGTGTAGGCAGGCTAAGGAGGCTCTCCCTTCCATCGACGACCGCATCACCAGGCAGCTACTACAGCTGTCCAAACAACACTTGAGGATAGCCACTGCAGCCGTTACCGGCCATGGTCCTTTCAATAAACATCTTTCTGTTATAGGTATCACAGACAGCCCCCTTTGCAGAGCCTGCCTGGGGGCTGACGAGACAGCGGCCCACGTGCTACTGTCCTGGTGTCGCTACATACAGGGCAAAGTACCTCGGCAACCCGAGTACTCTCCGAGAGGCCGTAGGCAACATAGGGCGCTTGACGGCCTTTCTCGAGGAGTTGGGGTGGTTTGATTGAAACCCCAATATCGTCCCACGCGATCGCACGCATCGTCTACGCGCTTAGTCGTGGAGTTGCGGAAAAAAGCCCGCTATACCAATACCAATACCAATACATGTTTGCAACATGTTTTGTCGTCAGTAGGAACGCGGCGTAAAATGCACTTTGTATCCGTTATTTGTAACTTGTCTCCCGTGACGCAAATTTGCTGTTTTTTTTTAAAGAAAAATAAACTTATTGAATATTGCTAACGCATAGTATCAAATCGGTTGCCAACGGACCAAAACATACAAGCATAATTATTATCTGTTACTAAGCGAAATAGAAAAAAATAACAGAATAAACAACAATAATAATTTAATATTATTCTTCTATTATATTATTCTTTAATTATTGTATGCCCGTCAAGGGCTGATTGATGTTACGCTCATATATGCATGTATAAGAACTTTATATACTCAATCAGAAACAATAAAATTTACTTTACTTTTACTTTTTCTATACTGCCTCGTTAGTCTAGTGGTTCCAATCGCGACTGCTACGCTAGAGGTCTTGGGTTCGATCCCCAGGTCGAGCAAAGTGTTATTTGGGTTTTTCTATGAAATTCTCAGTAGCAGCTCGGAGTCTGGATTTGTACCCGGTGAATGGCAATAGGCTCGCCCCCTATTACATGGGACCTAAACATACCGGCGAACTGTGGGTGTTCATTAAGTACACCTCTGCCTAACCCTTCGGGGAATACAGGCGTGATGGTATGTTATGTTTTATTCTATATTAATAATATGACTCATCTGTTATTAAAGTGAGGTCTGTTTAAACAAGGTCGTTGATAATAAAATATACTATGGTTAATTATGACGTCATGAATTGTGATTATTTTTAATTCTGTTTACTTTGTTTTACCCTGTTTTACCAATATTACCACGTATCTAAAAATGACGTAGTGGTATTTAATCTGTGGTTAAGGAATAGCAGGGAGAACTTTTTTAGAGGCTGGTATAGTGTATTTGTGGTAATATTTGGTTTAGAGCGGAAGTTTTTATAAAAATTAAGTTTAAACTTAATAATAACGCCCTCCTTTAAGATAGAATTATAATAATTTTCGAAAGGTTGCTGGCAGAAGCTGATGCGAAAAGCCAAGGAAGGGTGAAATGGTGCACATTAGGAGAAGCTTATTTCCAGCTGTGGACTGATACAGGCTTATAAGATGATGAGGTTTTTTTGTTTATTTTTGTTTGCTTTAAAAATTGTATGTCATGTAAAAAATGTGTTGATAATTGTTAAATGTTGTCTTGAATTATATTCGTAACATTAACGAACCAATTTTTGACAATGTTTAATTGACTCAGAACATAAAATGAACTTTGTTCTCAGCAGTAGCTGTCTCTAGGTATATTATTGTAGTCTTTGGCAGTAGTAATCACGACATAATTTACAACTGTTTATATTATATTTACATTTTTGTATACAATTAATTATAGTCACTAAATATTGCCAACATTACTTTGTAAAACTAAGTAGAATTATTCTGAATACTAAATTGGGAATCATATTATACCTTATATTATTTTTTTATGTTTCTATCATTATTATTTTCATCTTTATCAATTAGTGTTATTGTAAGCATTTATTTTAGAGAATTTGAACAAATAATTATTATATCTAATTAATACATGTCACCCATAACACAGGATAATTTAATTACCTGACCACCCTAGGCCTCCGGCAAATGGATCACGTTCAAAACGTCAAAAATTTCTTGTCTGTCATGTCACCACAGGCTGTCAGTTTATGCCCGTACTAAATAAAAAATAAGTAGGCTGCAACACGCTGCCATGCACAAATTCAAGACTTTCAGGTAAAAAAACAAACAAATTCATAATTATCAGGATATTTTTTACTCCAAACCCTTGTTTTCTGATATTTGCCTCATCATTATAACCTTAAATGTTCCCGTGTTTTTTTTTTGGTAATGTTTTTTATTATTTTGATAGGCAAAGGTATTTTTGTAACGGTATTTTGTGTTATTATTTTTAATCACGTCATTTGCTTTTAGTTTCAATAATGAATATACAGATGTTGATGTAGGTACTTAAAATTCATTACTTTGTTATGCACATAATCTAATGTACTATCTGTGGGCGTTTGTATGCTTAGGCCTGATTTTATTCTTTGTAAACACAGTTTTTCCTTCTTGTTTTATCTATGCCCATCAGCAACTGTAAACCTCCTTGTATAAATAAAATTCTTAAGAGATAGGAATCCTAAAGCACCAACTTTAGTAATATTAATCTTTTATGTTGGAATCCAATGAAAGTGTTTCTCTGTATTCTGAAATTAACATATTCATAAAACAAGCTATGAATCTCATAAATAACTCATGAAACCCATGGCACTAGCTCAATTTCAATTTTAAACCAAGTAGGTAGGCATCATGGAGGATAACTTATTGAAAATGTATTTAAGTATCACACATTCTATTATTTTAAGGGAATATATGGAGTAGCTGGCTGTATGACTAGTTACCATTGCATGCCAAAAAAGAACATGACCAAAAAGTCTCAATTCCAGAATCTAAATTTGAAATTTGTAACTTAATGTGTTAAATGTTTGTGAATATGATTAATTTTACACTAAAAATTGGATAAAACTTTGTTTCTATAACCATGAGATTATATTTATCATATCTTTATGAGACTATCTTAATATTGACTTATTATTAATATAACAATAATTTGTTGTACAACCAGTTAAAAGATTAGACAATCAGTAGATATTATAGTATATATATATATATTATTATAAAACACAGTCCTCTGCCGCATCTGTCTGTCTGTTCCCGATAAACTTAAAAACTATTGGACCGATTTTCATGCTGTTTCCACCAATGGATAATACAGAAAAACTGAGAAACCACGCAAGTGAAGCCGTGGGCGTAAAGCTAGTGAATATGAAAATGCAAATAGCTCCCTTATTTTTTTTTTTCATAAATAATAACTTAGCTCTTAATCTTAACTTGTTCCTTAATCGCTTGTTTATTAACAAATATGTATATTTTTTTAATGTTAGTAATTACTTACAATAAAAAAATATACATAAACTTGTTATTTTAGCTCTAATAGACTGCCTCATTATTAGTCTAGTTGTCCTTAGCTTGACTGCTACGCTAGAGGTCCTTGGTTCTATCCTTAGGTCGAACAAAGTGTTTTTGGGTATTTCTATAAATTCTGGGTAATTCTATTCTAACCGGGCACAAATCCTGCACAGATGTCTGGATTTGTGCCTGGTTAATGGCAATAGGCTCATCCTCTATTACATGGGACCTAAACTTACCAGCGTAGTGTGGGTGAACATTAGTAAACCTCTGCCTAATCCTTAGGGGAATACAGGCGTGATCGTATGTTAAAAAATATTTATTTATTATTTTTATTGTTAGAATGTTTCTGTACTTTTAACAAAATAAACAGATATTATAATTATACAGACTGGTGCTATTTAAAACTCCCATGTTTTACCTTAGTCAATATCTAATTGTCAACTGTATATCATCCGCAATGAATCATTTTCCGCAATGAACCTGTAGCTTATGAGTGCATTGAACTTTCATTGTTTAACTTCTATAATTAGTTTTTATCTATGATAATGTTTTTCTAGAAACAACATTTTCATAGATAAGTGCTGAGAAATGTCAATGTGACAGATTAAAGATTGTCAGATAGTTTAGACAGGATGTCTAAAGGCGAACGCACACTTGTCTGCGCCGGAAGAATATAGGTAGGAAGGTACCCAAATTGTTCGGCGTGGTTTAATGCCGAACAATTTGGGTACCTTAAGAATTCTTCCGGCGATTCCTCCGATTGGGCGCCAATAAATGTGCGATGTTTCATAGAATTTCATAAATAACAAGTAATTCTAAAATTATTTTTTTCGGCTTCTTAGCTTCACTTGGCTCTGATAAGTGTGCGTTCACCTTTTAATGTAGACTTTCGAAGCAAGTGTCAAAGACGCTGCAAAGCGCCACATATCAGATACATATTAACGTATAAACAACTTCAAATAATACAAAAATAAATATACAGGGTGGAAGGGACATCGACGCACAACCGCTTACTATGAATTCAGTACATGATTCTGGAGTTCCGGACCTTTGCTTTGAAAATTATCGTCGGTTATGTAAAAAAATATCAGCTGTTCCATAAATTTTGACCGTGTACGGACGGGGTATTGCACTTGTGTAGTAAAGAACAGTTTTTTAATAACCGACGAAAAATATCAACGCAATCGGTTTCGAATCATGTATTGAATTGCACATATTGCACAAGAATAAAAAAATCTAGTTTTTTTCTTGTGACAACAGTTGGCCGCGCCGGTCATACATCTAACACTTTTATTAGTCGGATAAAATATTTTTTTCAGTATGTACGTCTTATATTTAATTATGTTTTAAAATAAACCTGTTATTTTAATGAAATTAAGCACCGGTCAATTATCCTATAATTATTAAAATACAAATTGTAGGGCACAATATTTTAAAATTATATTTAATGCATTCGAGACTATTTTCCTTATTAATATTTCCTTAATACCCTGAAATATAACGTTAAATATATCGCTTCGAGTTGCAATACATACATACATACACTCACGCCTTTTTCCCACAGGGGTAGGCAGAAACTATGGACTGCCACTTGCTACGACTCTTGCATATCTCTTTCGCTTCTTCCACATTCATACATCTTTTCATACACATACACATTGCAATTGTATAAATCTTAAAATACTAGACTGCCTTATTCGTCTTATGGTCCCAAGCGCGATTACCAAGCTGGAGGTGCTGGATTCGATTCCCGGGTCGAGCAGTGTTAATGGCTTTTGTATGAAATTCTCAGTAGCAGTTGAGCGCCAATCCGACTTGCTAATGCGAATCACTCAAGAAAATCTGCAAATATCTACCGTGAAGTCGCACTTAGAATCACTAAAGGCAAATTCTGAACTTCATCAAAAAATATATGTATGTGTTTAAAAACGAAACATTTCTTTCTTTTCAGATCTTGAAATGCAGTGATAATCAAATCAAAAAATTAGCCATTTTATTTTTAAGTCCAAATTCTAACCAACCTTTTTGGCCCTAAATTTGTTATTCGGCGCAGTACGGACAAAACAGACGGCACATTAAGAACTGTCATAAGCTTTATGAGCTCGGCCGATATTCTTGACATCAAGATAGAGGTCTTATCAGTAATTAGTGATGACTGATAGCTTAAGCGTCACACCAACCATGGAACATCTCACTGTACTTTCTTTTCGGAAACCTGAAGAAATCAAACGACTCGCCAGGCACTTCCAAAATGTCGTTAACCACCCCCTAACCCAACAGAACAAAGTCCTCCATACTTATCTAAGAAGCTTAGACACAACGCACAAAAAAATCTATTTACAAAAGCGCGATTATGTCGAAGTTGAATATATTTTTACTACTGAGAAGAAGAGTAATTTGCAACGACAAAGATTCAACAGTCTTCCAGTTAGTGAAGTTCCTGAATTGTTAAAAGCTGAACTGTTTACGTCCGAGGACGCAAAGCAGGTCCATATTTGTACAGATTGTAATGTTGAAATTGAGTTGAACGATGAGGAGCCGCTGATGGAGTCACTTCAGAGACACTTCAATTCTGACGCCCACTTGCCCAAATTGAAGAGGGAGAGTATTGACGTAGCTGAGCCTATCATTCTGCCGAACATGTCTAGACGGCTGTCTGCCATGGCAGACCTTCCATTGCCGAAAATCAAAGAGCTGAGTATAACGAAACCTGTGGAGAAATTAGAAATAAGTTTCTCGTCGAAACTGAGTTCAGCGTTGATGAAACATTTGCCAGACGCTTCAGAAGCTAGCGTCGACGCTGCCTTGAAATTCTATCAGGAAATCTACGATAAATTATGTTCCGATGTGTCCAGTATTGACTTTTCGACGCAAACGTCTTCTGTTGCCCCTATCATCATGAGTATCAAGGATAATGTGTATCAAAATTTCGCGGCCGATGCAAACAAGAATATTGATAACGATGAGAACGAATTAGCAACTGAGAAACCTAAAAGTCAGGCTAAGAAATACCGTTACTATGGTCCTATTGAAGCCTTGATAGTGAAATTGCTCGTTAATCATAAACTACTGTCTTTAATTGATGATAGGACGGGCAAACTGGCTTTCTTTTGCATCGCATGCGAGTATTATACTCTAAGATTCCATTACGATAGTGTTTTGAACCACGTGTTCAGTGATACTCATATACATAACCTCTCCTGCATTCTGCAGTCTGATAAGACCATTCCATTCTCGATGACAGATCCTTCGATTGAGAATATTAAGGAGATGAATGAGAAATTCCTTCTAAGCCACGACATTACTTTTACGCCAAATGGTTTGTACTGTCGTCTATGTAACGCCTCTATCGATTCTATCGAAGCTTCCATATTACACATTCTTGACGAAAGACATCTTGCGAAACTCTCCGACGAGATGTATATTCGAATGAAAGAGAGTAGTCCAGATGGTTCAATCCCAGACGAATGGGGGCCAAAAGACTTAAACTGGACGAAATATTTAGCGAGTGTCGGGAAACCGCACAATAATCGCGACCATGTGATCATAGAGAACTTTATAAAACCCTCGGGTAAGATCGGGAACTATTGTACCTGTTGCGACATGATTTTGAAAGGACCTAGACAGGTCCTATTCAATCATATCCGCCAAAAGAAGCATTTGAGGAACGCGGCGCCTCGAAAGCTTGCTATGCTGTATAAAAACCACTGCCGCCCCTCCGAATACTTCGCCAGCTTCGGAAATTTCTACGTATGTACGATCTGTCCCGACTTTGTCGCTGTGCCATCGATTTCGGCCATGGTGGAGCATTTTGAAAGCGCTTCCCATTTCGAAACCATCTCCACACTAATACGCTCCGCACTATACAACGATGTCGACAAAGACCTCATTACTGCGAATAAAATCAACGACTTGAAGTGCGAAGTGTGCAATTTGAGCTTCCAGGATAACAGTGAAGCTATCAAACATATTTTGAGCAATCTTGACCACCAGACGGCAGTGGCTGAAGCCAAAATTACCGCGAACAAAGGTGATATAATCAGCGTATATATGAAAGGCAACTTTATTTTGCACAGCGAAGGCTCGACTTTCACTTGCGTCGGGTGCAAAGGTGTTTTCAACTCGATCCGATCGTTGTTAACACATTTGGTTTATGCAGAACATTTTAAAGTGAAGCCAGCTATCGAGAGCGTGTTTCGTTTTTATCTGGAGTTGAAGCACAATATAAATATGTTGGCAAGGAATAAATACGTGTACTATCAATTTGGGTGTCTCAAGTGCGGTGTTTGCGAGTCTGATATAGAAGAAGGAGAGTCTGCAAAGAAACATGTGGTGTCGCCACGTCATAGGGAAAATATGGGGGCCAGTTATGTTACTTTGGATACGTCCGGTGTTGAGTAAGGTGAGTGGCATTTTCTACCTTTTTGTTTGTTGTTCAGGTGGATCCTTGCAACTCAATTTTGAAGCAAATAACTTCAATCGATTGAGCTGAAGTTTTAGATCTGTAAGTTAAGCAGACAATGCATGGTTTTCTATGTGACGTCATTCTAAATCCAACATGGCGAAAGATCCAAGATGGCGGACTAGGTATTTACTTCGAAAATGTAGTTTAACAGTCTATGTATGTATGTGTCTATATAATCATCATCATACCATTACATTGTCCCACTACTATCCACGGGAATCCTCCCATTTCGAAAGGGATCAAGCTATAGTCCACCACGGTAGCCCACTGTGGGTTGGCAGACTTCATACGCCGTCAAGAAAATCTCTCAGGCATGCAGGCTTCCATACGATGACACTGTACGAAAAGCAACAGTGTGCATACTGGTACTTGATGTCGATTTTCTGTGGGAGGGTAGTACTTCCCGGGTCTTGCCGACCTATTCATGCTTGCACGTAGAGATGCCAGCGATGCCCTTGTACTACAAAATTCCTAAGCCTTTTATGTAAAGACCTATAGCACCTTTGAGTTAATCTATCCTAACTGACGGCACGCATACATCAGTCATCGTGTAGCTCACCCATTATTTAGGGAGGTCAACGACCTGCTTCTAAAATTAAAGCTAAAGCGTCAGGGTTGGGCCCGAAAATATATTTTTTCTTGGATATTGGCAAATTTTTCGGCTATATCACATTCTAGGGTACAAGGTATTGTTGATGTCGCAATTTCTACTGCCATGTACGGTGGCTAGCACATCAAGTTACCACAATATGTCAAATTTTCTCAGTTGATTTTGAACTTAATCAGTAACATTTTTAAGGCTTAAAATAATTTGGAGGTACTTGACAGTTTTGTTTAACGTGATGTGCTGGCGACTGTACCTAGAATGTGATATAGCCCAAAAAATGCGAAAAACCCAGAAAAAATTGAATTTCGCTGTCAACCCCGATGCTTTTGGGTGTTACCACACCAATCGATCGATCGCCGATCGATATCATCGATCGACACCGGTCGACTAACCAATCGATCGATTGCCGGTCGATCGCATCGGTCGACGTAGATCGATTGACCCCGGCTATATTCCATCAGTTTCTTTCGAAATGTATTTACAATTCCATTCTACCATCGATCGATGGCATCTATCGACTATCGATCGATTGGTGTGGTAGAAACTATCGATCGACGTCGACTAATCCATTCTACCATCGATCGACGATTGATCGATTGGTGTGGTAACACCCTTAGTCTTAAACCGTTTTTTTTTTTCAGGTAATGCATGTTTGCAGACTTTGTAAGAGTGACGAGTGGTGTATTCATTAATCATGATATAAGAGTACTATCCAAATGAGAAATCATTTTACAATGAAATTTTAATAAATGAATTAATTTTATAACTATTATAGAGTTGTTTTATTTATGTTTTTTTTACCTTGGCTAGGTTTTTTTAGGTTCTTGGGCACGAAATATTTTTTTTTTCCGCAAATTGTACAGTTGCCAGCACAACAGGTTGTACAAAACTGTCAAATTTCTCCAAATGATTTTAAACTTTAATGTGTTCAAGATTAAGTTCAAAATCAACTGAACGAATTTGACATTTTGTGGTAACTATGACTGGCCACCGTTAGCTAATCTAAGAAGTACCGTTTGACATTTCACACTTCAAGCCGAAATAACTGCATAAGCTTAACTCACACAATTCCAATTATTCCGCCGTAAAACCATAACCAAACCAAGGTATACAAACACGGCTACACGCTCAAACTATACAAAACCAGTATAGGCTGGCTTTGAATTTTGCGGAAAACCTGTACAATGGGAGGTCAGTCTAAAACTCTAAAACTGGATTTGTATAGCTTGATGTGTAGCCGTGTGTACAATTCTTAATCACTAAATTTAAATTCAAATCTAGAAGGCTAAACAACTAATATAATTACAATAGATAGCCTTTTTTCTAGACTGTTTATAAGTCATATAGTCACGTAGTGTTGGATGTAGGTATGTGTTCTGTGCTTCAAATTGACTTGTTCACACTTATTCGGCAAAAAATAGCCGAATAATCGAATTGATTGATAACGTTTTCAATGCAGCAGTCTTTTATGGTGCCATCTAATTAAATAACACTAACCACACTCTCGCAGAAGACCGACGTCCGAGTAGTAGCGTTTCGTTACTGCGCTTCGTTCGGTGAGCGAGAGGGCCGGAGGCCCAATTCCTCCCCCAATCCCCTTCCTTCTCCTTTTCTCCTTCCCCTCCCTTTCCCTAAATAGGCTCGGCAACGCATTTGCAACTCCTTCGGTTTTGCAGATGTCCATGGGCGGCGATGACTACTTACCATCAGGTAGCTCGCCTGCTCGTTTGCCGAGTTATCCCATAAAAAAAAATAAAAAAAAAATAAGCGTAAATCTGTGAACGAATCTAATATTAATAAAAATTGAAGTGTAAAAAACTATATCCTGGTTTCTAACAAAATACTTCATGTAAATAAATGATTTTAAGTCAAATTAAAACATGTCACCTCGGTTTAAATGCCTTTACTTAAATCGACTTTACCCATACTACTATGACCTAACCCGCCTGTCCAGCGTGTATGTAAAAATCCGTAAAATAATCAATTACTAATACAAAGAATCGATATCGATATCTATTAAGAATCGAATATTGTAGTAGCCGATTTCTTTGACCCCATCCCTATTCTTCAATCCGTCAAAACTGTCAAACGGACGGAGGGAGACCATCACATTTTTAAGTTCATAGTACCTAGTAAAAATTGCGACATCCAAATAAGATTGCAATACCAATACGACATGCCATAATTTGCAATGTTTTACTATTCCCATATAAATTATTTTCTGCTATATTAACGATTTCTTTAACACAATTTGCGAATTACCTAGAACTATTTGAATTTGGCGCTCAAGGAGACATTTCCTTGGGCACCGAATTCAAATATTTTGCGATAAGCTTTAAATTGAGCTGACAAACGCGCTCGATACGCCGTATTCCCGCCAATTTCTGCTTCTCTAGTATTATTCGCGTAATTTTAACATCAAATAATGTTAAGCAAAACAAAATGGCTCTACTAAACGCCACAGGTAACGCTACAAGGTACCAGGCAAACAGAAGCGATGTGGAGTTAGTTATATTCTCTTGTTTACTTAGGGAGGTCAAGTTAAAATTGCTGTCATCGATGAAACGGAAGAAAATCGGCTTCCGTCCAGTGTACGTCGACCTCCATCGCAGGCGCTTTGTAGATGCTGAGAGTAATAGTGCTATCTCTTTTGCACGCGCTATTTTATCGAATAATGCAGTCTCTGTCTCTCGGAGGCGTTAGTATTAGTTTATTCTTTCGTTGTGTGAGTAACAAACGCGTTTGATACACCTCCTCTTAGTTACTGCTGCCTTAGTAATTTTCTTGTAGTTTTATCAGAAAACACTGGTTAGAGTAGTTTATTATCCTAGTGTCTCGTGTGAAAAAGTCAATCATATTATTATAAAGCTCATAAAGCTGAAGAGTTTGTTTATTTGTTTGCTCGAACGCGCTCATCTCAGGAACTACTGGTCCGATTTGAGAAATTATTTCAGTGTTAGCCCATTTATCGATGAAGGCTATAAGGCTATATATCATCACGCTAAGACCAATACGAGCGGAGCATAAATGAAAACAGTTGCAAAAACGGGAAAAAATATTCCTTTTAAATGAAGAAAAGCCGAGAAACCACGCGGGCATGGGTCGCACGACCGGGGAAGTACTACCCCGTCTAATATCGACGTCAAGTAGCAGTATACATAATTGTTGCGTTTCGTTCTCCTTCAAACTTTTCCTTGGCTCGGCAACGCATCTGTAACACCTTTGGTATTGCAGATGCCCATGGGCGGCGATGACTACTTACCATCAGGTAGCTCGCCTGCTCGCTTGCCGAGTTATCCCATAAAAAATATCGTTTTATAGGTTTTTTTTTAATCCTGTTTAGATTTAGGTCTGGTTCATTAGTCAAGTGGTCCTAAGCGTGACTGCTACGCTGGAGATCCTGGGTTAGATCCCCAGATCGAGCAGTGTTATTGGGTTTTTCTATGAAATTCCCAGTAGCAGTTCGGAGTCTGGATTTGTGCCCGGTCAATGGCAATAGACTCGCCCCCTATTACATGGGTTTTAAACATACCGGCGCATTGTAGGTGTACATAAGTACACCTCCACTAATCCTTAGCGGAATACAGGCGTGATGGTATGTTATTTTATGTTAGATTTAGGCCTGTGTCTTTGAATAATCTAAAGTACTCCAACTCTAAAGGGCTCCAGGTCAACCTATACAAATCCAGTTTAAACTGATCTTGTATTGTATAGACTTCCCATACAATAAGAAGCCAGCGTAAACTGGTTTTGTATAGCTTGATATGTAGCCGTGCGTACAAGGTATCTTTGTCTAGAAGCATGAATTTTTGTACAGGAATTTTATAACTTCGGAGATAATTCAGACAGGATTCTTGGGAAATTCCCAAGCTTGGGAAAAATGATACCATCGCGGGTACATGCATAATCCAAAAATAATACATACAAAATTTATTCTCAAAATAATATGCGATGAATAATATATATACAGGTTTTCTAAATCATTCATTATGCTTTGGTCTCTTCTGGGAGTTCGTCCAGGGGTATGATGGCAGGGGGGCTGGTAGGGTCACAGGTGCAGTAACAGTTCTTGCCTTTAGGTCCCTTTGGAATAATCAGGACTTTCAAGTTGACATTGCTTTCCAAAGCATTCATGATTTCTGTGAAAAAAAAAACAGTTGATTATATCATAAATATCTATACAAATGTTATAAAAAGGTAAAGATTGTGAGTTTAAGACGTTGTAAGGGGTAATCTCTGGATCTACTGAACCGATTTAGAAATTTCTTTCGCCAATAGAAAGCTACATTATTTCTGAATGATATATCTAATGATATAATAATGATATATGTAAAAGCTATGTATTATCCCGTAAAATGAAAAGAAACGTACATATCGACTGTGAACTGGCAACCGGTACTATATCAATTTTGACAACTTTACAGAATGAAGAAAAAACATGTTAGCATCATAAATATATCGATGGTCATACGTTGACAACTCGTAACCCACATTTTTTCGCAAAATGAGTTATGCACATCAAAAAATTTGAAATTAAGCGCCGAATCTTCCCATTGATAACTCGTAATGCACAAAATATGTCATTCAAACAATTTATGCCACAGCTGACAACTCACAATTAACAGGTATTAACTTGAACTCACTAGTGAGCGAGTTACGAGGTATCAACGCAAATGTAGTTCGCAATATTCACTGACAGAGTAAGGTTACGGCGCTTTTTCCAACTTTAAATACGTCTATTTATTAACGTAATAAGGTTCCTGAAAGTATATTGATAAGTTTATTTTTTTATTTTACGTAAAACGCTCAATAAAACCTCACTATTTAAATTTTAAGCCATCGTTTTATTATCAATACCCTTAATGTAATACAAATTAATGAGACCTATTGAGTTATTCAATAATGTTTTGGTAATAATCATAATAAAATAGCTATTAACTATTATAGCTGTTGCCTGACCCACCGACATCCCGCCGTGCCGCCTAGGGTGGGTCAGGTAACAGCTATAACCAACTGTACACGCTTCATACGGCTACATGTCGAGCTATACAAATCCACTTTACGCTAAAGAAATATTGGAACAACAATATAAAGATCGTCAACTGTGGAAACAAAATGCAAGAGAAGAAAGAGAAAAGGAGGCAGGTGAAGGAAAATGTATTGTCTCAAAACAGGACGTTTAGGCTGTGATCAATATCCATCCAAGAAAGTAAGGTGTTATTGGCTTTCAGAGGTTAACTCTGATAATCAAGCATCAGCTTTTGTTATCACGCAAAGATCCAGACGACGTCAAAAGGTTCAAATTTGACTTTTTCGAAAAAGTTTGATGATTCATTTGACAGTCATGCTTCATGAAAGTATCAGGCCTGGAAAGAAAAACATGGTACATTCGCAACGAAAACTATTCTTTGTTGCCGAGTAGGCTAAGAAATATTATCTTCCCGTAAACTTCATCATGATCATAATTATCTTCCAAATGAGGTCCACTGCTGAACGAAGGTCTCTCCCTAGACTTCCACAACGATACCGGTTCTATAGGTACCGCCTGCATCCAATGACTCCCTGCGACCTTTACCAGGTCGTCTGTCCATTTCGTTTGGAGGTCGTACCACACTGCGTTTTTCGGGGGGTGATCTCCACTCCAGAACCTTTTTGCCCTAGTGGTCATCAGTTCTATGAGCTATGTGCCCCGCCCACTGCCACTTAAACTTGCTTATCCTTTGAGCTATGTCGACAACTTAGTTTCTTTTGCGGATCTCCTGATTTCTGATTTGGTCGCGTAGAGGAGTGCCAGGCATAGCTCTCTCCATAGCTCGCTGAATGACCTAGACTCTAGGTCATTACGCTCACTATGGGTATTATAAGAAAGCTCTAGGTCCTAGAGCTTTCTTATAAGACCCATAGTGAGCGACCACGTCTCTGTGCCATACATCATCTATGGTAACACCTGGTCGCCTAAACTTATTTCATTCAACTTAAATTACTTGCAAGCTCTTAAAACTGTTATACCTTCAGATTATAACACTTTTTATGTTAATTTGCCGCACATGTACTTGGTTTAATCTAATAAAACAGTGTTTTTTTTAAATTGACAACTAAGTCATTGTTGACTTCTCGTAACACGTAAGTAGTGAGGATTTTTGAAAATTGTTTACTCGTAACTATTTGTGTATTAATTATTTATTGAATTATCTATGTAGGCAGGTATTTTTTTTAAATTATATTAATAAATAATTCGATTATCTACCAACTACTTTTTTATTTTTTATTTTATTTATTTATTTTCAAAATTATACAGTTTTTTCTCTCTCTTGTAAAATTTGTCAATTTGCAGTTACATGTTGTCAACCTTTGACCATCGATATACTGTATACAGCATTTCGTATGTTAAATAAAAATACGTGGTTTTGGCGCCAAATTTAAATGTATTTGTGTTAGGATTTCTTGCAACGATGTGGAGTATTAAATAGTATAAAATGGCATTAAAAAGTGAAATCTTCTAAAAAATGAGATAGGACCAGTTGCCAGTTCACAGTCGATATAGTCCATGCGGGCGAAGCCGCGGGCGAACTACAACCGTACCTATATTTAGTTTGTGTCTGTGTTTTCAAAAGGGTTATATGTCAGTCAGTCAGTAAGATAAAGTTGATGGCGCAAATTTTACTTTATGGCAATTTCATCATCAACCCATTACATTGTCCCACTGCTGGGCACGGGTCTCCTCTCAGTACGAGGGATTAGGCTATAGTCCACCACGCTAGCCTACTGCGGGTTGGCAGACTTCACATGCCGTCAAGAAAATCTTTCAGGCATGCAGGTTTCCTCACGATGTTTTCCTTCACCGTTTAAGCGCGTGATAATTAATTATTAATACGCACATGACTTCGAAAAGACAGGTGCGTGCCCTGGATTCGAACTCGAGACCTTTGACTTGGCAGTCCAATGGTCATATCACATGGCTATTACTGCACTTTATGAAGTAAAAATTGCGCTATCAACAATAGCTTAACTGGGTACTAAGTTTTGCTTAAAAATCGTTATCATAGCAGATAGTAGTGTTAATTGTTAATTTTGGTCGAATCCATTATTTTTTTCTGCACTTTTTGAGGGATTACCACATTAAGGCTGAATCGTCAGCCTTGGGCGCGAAATATTTTGCGAAAAACCAAGAATAATTTGAATATTGTTGGTTTTTCGCTAATTATTCGGCTATAACACATTAAAGGTACAGAATAGGCAGGGAGGCACTAGAAATTGCGACATTAACAATAACTTATTCACGATTGAGTAATCATTAACGCTATCGTAGAAGTTTTTGGTGTAAATTGTAATTTATGACCGAATCCACTATTTTACACCTAAATCTTCGACGACGACGAATCGTAGCAGATGGCGTTGTGTAGTTTCTGTCTACCCCTATGGGATAAAGGCGTGAGTGTATGTATGTATGTATGTATCTTCGACGATAACGAAGATTAAATAGTGAATAAATTTTTGTTGATGTCACAATTTCTTGAATTTCGCATCTCAGGCTGACGCCTGAAAAATAATTAAAAGACAGGTACAGTTCGTTCGAAATAACTGTGCGCGCCTATTTCGTCCGTCCGCAGATTTATTTTTAATTAGTATAAGAACTCTGTGTAAATACAAATGTTGTCGTAAATTCTTCGTATTCATGATTATTTTTGATATTAAAATTTATGTGTAAACACTTTATTAATTAAGTGATTTTACCTCTGCGGCTGTTCGGAACAATAACTTCAGACACGCACAATTATAATGAACAAACTATATACCAGAGAATTGCTTTGGATCGAAAGTAAACATTATAATTACCTTTTTTACCCTGGTTGATACCCAGTTTCCCTCCTACTTTAGGCACATTAACGCAAGTCTTAAACATAACGGACTGTACTCCCGGAGGCTTGGGTTCGGCCGCATAAGCTGCCAAATCTGTTGTTGTTGAAATCGATTCTTTTTGTTCAAAGTTGTCTGAAGTTCCTTGCTGTGAAGTTGTTTGCTTCCCCTCGTCTAAAAGTTCTTTAGCTTTCGCTTCATCTATGAAAGATTGTTGATCCGTTGAGAGAGCTTGTGATGCAGCCTTTTCATTGAAATGAGATTGTTGCTTTGAATGTTGTTTTGAAACCATCAATGGTTCAGTAACAGGTGGTTTTTCAGTTGTCTGTTGTTCTGTCGTGGTTATTTCTTGTTCATTTGTTGGTTGTTTCTCTCTTATTGTGATGGCTTCTGTTGCAATGGGTTCTTGGTTGACTATTGTTACTGAGGAATCTGTTGTAATCGATTCTTGAGTCAAAGGTTTTTGTTCAGTTGTTGTCTTCTGTTGACTTGTTGCCGTCAGTCCTTGTGTTGTTATACTATTATCTTGAGCTGTTGCATAATCACTCATTTCAACTCCTTCATCACTTCTTTCTTCTTCAGCCGAAAGTTTTTTCTTAGAACCACCTTGTTTCTCTTGGGAATCACCGGGTTCGTCAAATTCATTTTGTTCCAAAGATTCTGTTGTTTCTGTTGTAGGCACTTGTGTTGTTGTTTGATCAGTTTTCAGTACTTCTGTCGTTGTTTCTGGCTCCGATTTAGTTGTTAATATATCATATGGTATTGACGCCTCAGTTGTAGGTACAAAAGTATTTGTTATAAATTCCTCTTCCGTAGTTGCAGGTTCTGTTGTGGCTTGCTCTGTTGTTGTAGTTTGTTTTGTTTTTGTTACTTGCTTTGTTTTAGATTCAGCAGATGCATTAGCAGCCTGCTTTGTTGTAGCAGTGTAAGATTGTTCTTGAGAATCAGATTCATCAGATGAATCTCCCTTAGCTTGATTTGTTGTCGCAGATTGTGTCTTTGTTGTAGCTTGTTCACTTATGGAAGCTTGAGCTGATGTTGTAGGTTGCAATGTTATAAGTTCAACAGAAGCTTCGTCTTGAGAACCTGATTCGTTGAATGAATCTTCCTTAGCTTGATTTGTTGTGGCAGATTGTTTCTTTGTTGTAGCTTGTCCACTTATGGAAGTTTGAGCTGATGTTGTGGGTTGCATCGTTGTAAGTTCACTGGATGTATCTTCTTCAGAACCCAATTCGTCAGACGAATCTTCTGAACCTTTATAGGCTTGGTTGGTAGTTGCTTGTTTACCTATGAAAGTTTGAGCTGATGTAGGTTGCAATGTTGTAAGTTCAATAGATGCGTCGTCTTGAGAAACTGATTCGTCAGATGAATCTTCCTTAGCTTGAGTTGTGGTGGCAGATTGTTTCTTAGTGGTAGCTTGTACACTTATGGAAGCTTGAGCTGATGTTGTGGGTTGCATTGTTGTAAGTTTAATGGGTACATCTTCTTGAGAAACCGATCCGTCAGATGAATCTTTTGAATTTTCATTCGCTTGCTTGGAAGTTGCTTGTTTACCTATGAAAGTTTGAGTTGCTGTTGTAGGTTGCAATGTTGTAAGTTCTATAGAAGCGTTGTCTTGAGATCCTGATTCGTCAGATGAATCTCCCTTGGCTCGATTTGTTGTGGCGGATTGTTTCTTTCTTGTAGCTTGTTCACGTATGGAAGTTTGAGCTGATGTTGTGGGTTGCATTGTTGTCAGTTCAACAGTTGTGTCTTCTTGAGAACCCGATTCTGCAGATGAATCTTGACTCGCTTGCTTGGTTTGTCCTTGTTTACTTATGGAAGCTGCAGCTGATGTTGTAGGTTGCAATGATGTGAGTTCAAATGATGTGTCTTCTTCAGAATCGGATTCGTCAGATGAATCTTCTTTAACTTGATTTGTGGTGGCAGATTGTTTCTTTGTTGTAGCTTGTGCAGTTATGGAAGCTTGAGCTGATGTTGTGGGTTGCATTGTTGTAAGTTTTATGGATGTATTTTCTTGAGAAATCGATTCATCAGATGAACCTTTTGAATCTTCATTCGCTTGCTGGGTAGTTGCTTTTTTACCTATGAAAGTTTGAGCTGCTGTTGTAGGTTGCAATGTTGCAAGTTCTATAGAAGCGTCGTCTTGAAATTCTGATTCGTCAGATGAATCTTCCTTAACTTGATTTGTGTTGGCAGATTGTTTCTTTGTTGTAGCTTGTTCACTTATGGAAGCTTGAGCTGATGTTGTAGGTTGCAATGTTGCAAGTTCAACAGATGTATCTTCTTGAGAACCCGCTTCGTCAGATGAATCTTCCTTAACTTGATTTGTAGTGGCAGATTGTTTCTTTGTTGTAGCTTGTTCACTTTTGGAAGTTTGAGCTGATGTTGTGGGTTGCATTGTTGTAAGTTCAACAGATGTGTCTTCTTGTGAACCCGATTCGTCAGATGAATCTTGACTCACTTGCTTGCTTTGTCCTTGTTTAGTTATGGAAGTTGCAGCTGATGTTGTAGGTTGCAATGTTGTAAGTTCAATAGATGCGTCGTCTTGAGAAACTGATTCGTCAAATGAATCTCCCTTAGCTAGATTTGTTGTGGCAGATTGTTTCTTAGTTGTAGCTTGTACACTCATGGAAGCTTGACCTGATGTTGTAGGTTGCAATGTTGTAAGTTTAATGGATTTATCTTCTTGAGAAACCGATTCGTCTGATGAATTCTCCGAATCTTCATACGCTTGCATGGTAGATGCTTTTTGGTTAGTTGTGGTGGCTTGCTCAGATATCACAGCTTGCTCAGTTAAAGCTTGCGCTGTTGTCATTTCATTTTGTTCGAAAGATTCAGTTTTTCCTGTTATGGGCACTTGGGTTGTTGTCAGTACCTCTCTCGTTGTTTCTTGCTCTGATCTAGTTACCGTTGGTAAATCATATGTTGTTGACGTCTTAGTTGTAGGTGTAAAGGTATTTGTTATAGATTCCTCTTTGGTAGTTGCAGGTTCAACTGTGGCTTGCTCTGTTGTAGCAGATGATTTTGTAACTTGCTTAGTTCTAGATTCATCAGATGCTTTAGCAGCCTGCTTTGTTGTAGCAGTGTAAGATTGTTCTTGAAAATCTGATTCATCAGATGAATCTTCATTAGCTTGATTTGTTGTCGCAGATTGCTTCCTTGCAGCTTGTTCACGTATGGAAGCTTTTGCTGTTGTTGTGGGTTGCATTGTTGTAGTTTCAACAGATGTACTATCTTGAGAATCTGATTCGTCTGATAAATCTTCTGAATCTTCATACGCTTGCTTGGTAGTTACTTGCTCAGTTGTGGTAACTTGTTCAGTTGTCACAGCTTGATCTGATGTCACAGCTTGCTCAGCTGTGGTAGCTTGCTCTTGATCTGATGTCACAGCTTGCTCAGCTGTGGTAGCTTGCTCTGATGTCACAGCTTGTTCTGATGACACAGCATGCTCAGTTGTGGTAGCTTGCTCTTTTGTCACAGCTTGATCTGATGTCACAGCTTGCTCAGCTGTGGTAGCTTGCTCTGATGTCACAGCTTGTTCAGTTGTTGTACCTTGCTCTGATGTCACAGCTTGATCCGATGTCACAGCTTGTTCAGTTGTAGTAGCTTGCTCTGATGTCACAGCTTGCTCAGCTGTAGTAGCTTGTTCTGATGCCAAAGCTTGCTTAGCTGTGGTAGCTTGCTCTGATGTCACAGCTTGCTCAGCTGTAGTAGCTTGTTCTGATGTTACAGCTTGCTCAGCTGTAATAGCTTGATCTGATGTCACAGCTTGCTCAGCTGTGGTAGCTTGCTCTGATGTTACAGCTTGATCTGATGTCACATCTTGCTCAGCTGTGGTAGCTTGCTCTTTTGTCACAGCTTGTTCTGATGTCACAGCTTGCTCAGCTGTGGTAACTTGTTTAGTTGTCACAGCTTGATCTGATGTCACAGCTTGCTCAGCTGTGGTAGCTTGATCTGATGTCACAGCTTGCTCAGCTGTAGTAGCTTGTTCTGATGTCACAGCTTGCTCAGCTGTGGTAGCTTGCTCTGTTGTCACAGCTTGTTCAGTTGTAGTAGCTTGCTCTGATATCACAGCTTGCTCAGCTGTAGTAGCTTGTTCTGATGACACAGCTTGCTCAGCTGTGGTAGCTTGCTCTGTTGTCACAGCTTGTTCAGTTGAAGTAGCTTGCTCTGATATCGCAGCTTGCTCAGCTGTAGTAGCTTGTTCTGATGTCACAGCTTGCTCAGCTGTAGTAGCTTGTTCTGATGTTACAGCTTGCTCAGCTGTAGTAGCTTGTTCTGATGTCACAGCTTGCTCAGCTGTGGTAGCTTGCTCTGATGTCACAGCTTGTTCAGTTGTAGTACCTTGCTCTGATGTCACAGCTTGTTCAGTTGTAGTACCTTGCTCTGATGTCACAGCTTGTTCAGTTGTAGTACCTTGCTCTGATGTCACAGCTTGTTCAGTTGTAGTAGCTTGCTCTGATGCCAAAGCTTGCTCAGCTGTGGTAGCTTGCTCTGATGTCACAGCTTGTTCGGTTGTAGTACTTTGCTCTGATGTCACAGCTTGCTCAGCTGTAGTAGCTTGTTCTGATATCACAGCTTGCTCAGCTGTAGTAGCTTGTTCTGATGTCACAGCTTGCTCAGCTGTAGTAGCTTGTTCTGATGTCACAGCTTGCTCAGCTGTGGTAGCTTGCTCTGATGTCACAGCTTGTTCAGTTGTAGTACCTTGCTCTGATGTCACAGCTTGTTCAGTTGTAGTACCTTGCTCTGATGTCACAGCTTGTTCAGTTGTAGTAGCTTGCTCTGATGTCACAGCTTGCTCAGCTGTAGTAGCTTGTTCTGATGCCAAAGCTTGCTCAGCTGTGGTAGCTTGCTCTGATGTCACAGCTTGCTCAGCTGTGGTAACTTGTTCAGTTGTCACAGCTTGATCTGATGTCACAGCTTGCTCAGCTGTAGTAGCTTGTTCTGATGTCACAGCTTGCTCAGCTGTGGTAACTTGTTCAGTTGTCACAGCTTGATCTGATGTCACAGCTTGCTCAGCTGTGGTAGCTTGCTCTGATGTCACAGCTTGTTCGGTTGTAGTACTTTGCTCTGATGTCACAGCTTGCTCAGCTGTAGTAGCTTGTTCTGATGTCACAGCTTGCTCAGCTGTGGTAGCTTGTTCTGATGTCACAGCTTGCTCAGCTGTGGTAACTTGTTCAGTTGTCACAGCTTGATCTGATGTCACAGCTTGCTCAGCTGTGGTAGCTTGCTCTGATGTCACAGCTTGTTCGGTTGTAGTACTTTGCTCTGATGTCACAGCTTGCTCAGCTGTAGTAGCTTGTTCTGATGTCACAGCTTGCTCAGCTGTGGTAACTTGTTCAGTTGTCACAGCTTGATCTGATGTCACAGCTTGCTCAGCTGTGGTAGCTTGATCTGATGTCACAGCTTGCTCAGCTGTAGTAGCTTGTTCTGATGTCACAGCTTGCTCTGCTGTGGTAACTTGTTCAGTTGTCACAGCTTGCTCAGCTGTGGTAGCTTGCTCTGATGTCACAGCTTGTTCTGATGACACAGCTTGCTCAGCTGTGGTAGCTTGCTCTTTTGTCACAGCTTGTTCTGATGACACAGCTTGCTCAGCTGTGGTAGCTTGCTCTGATGTCACAGCTTGCTCAGCTGTGGTAGCTTGCTCTGTTGTCACAGCTTGTTCAGTTGTAGTAGCTTGCTCTGATATCACAGCTTGCTTAGCTGTAGTAGCTTGTTCTGATGTCACAGCTTGCTCAGCTGTGGTAGCTTGTTCTGATGTCACAGCTTGGTCAGCTGTGGTAGCTTGCTCTGATGATACAGCTTGCTCTGATTTTATAGCTTGCTCCGTATTGGTAGCTTGCTCGGTTGTTATAGCTTGCTCCGTTTTGGTAGCTTGCTCGGTTGTTACAGCTTGCCACGTTGCGGTAGCTGGCTCTGTTGTCACAGCTTGTTCAGTTGTAGTAGCTTGCTCTGATGTCACAGCTTGTTCAGTTGTAGTACCTTGCTCTGATGTCACAGCTTGATCTGATGTCACAGCTTGTTCAGTTGTAGTACCTTGCTCTGATGTCACTAGTTGATCTGATGTCACAGCTTGCTCAGCTGTGGTAGCTTGCTCTGATGTCACAGCTTGCTCAGCTGTGGTAGCTTGCTTTGATGTCATAGCTTGTTCAGTTGTAGTACCTTGCTCTGATGTCACAGCTTGATCTGATGTCACAGCTTGTCCAGTTTTGGTAGCTTGCTCTGATGTCACAGCTTGCTCAGTTGTGGCAACCTGGTCTGTTGTGGCAGCTTGCTTAGTTGTTAATTGTGGTTGAATAGTTGTTTGTTGTTCCGTAACAATTTCAGTAGTTATTGGTTGTTCAGTTGTAATTTGTTGTTCAACCGATTTATCAGCGTCTACTCCAGAACCTTGCGCTTCAGCTTCTATGTTATACGAAGTTACACTTTCAATAGCATCTGGTTGTTTGTTATAAATTGTTGCATCTGTAGCAATTAATTCAGTTGTTGACCTTTCTGGAGTAGTTATTTTTTCAGTCATTGAAGTAGCCACTTCTGTTGTTAGTTCTATTTTTGCTGTTTCCTGTTGAGAAGTCGTTTCGACACGATCTTTTGTAGTTGTTGTAGCTTCAGTTACCGTTTCACCGGAATTTAAAGATTCAGACGTTTCAGTAGCATGAGTAACTGAGTCATCTCCTTCCGAAGATCCTTCTTCACTATATTCTGAAGAATCAAATTCTTCACTGGAATATTTTTCATCAGAATCTAATGGTTGTATTGTTGCAGTCGGAGCTACGGTCGTAAATTGTTTAGTTGTTGAGATAGCAGACTCAGTTGTAATAGCTTGCTCTGCTGCGGCAACTAGTTCTGCTGTTGTCATAGCTTGCTCAGTCGTGGCAGCTTCCTCAGTTGTTGAAGCTTGCTCTGTGGTCACAGCTTGCTCTGTGGTCACAGCTTGCTCTGTGGTCACAGCTTGTTCGGTTATGGTAGCTTGCTCCGTTGTAGTAGCTTGCCCAGTTGTGGCAACTTGTTCTGTTACGACAGTTTGCTTAGTTATAGCAATTTGTTCTGTTGTCACAGCTTGCACTTCTGATACATCTTGCTCTGATGTAGCAACTGGTTCTGTTGTGGCAGCTTGCTCTATTTTGGTATTTTTTGCTGACGTTGTGGGCTGAACTGTCGTAG